>JAAXYA010000023.1:0-157876 GCA_013305525.1 Aspergillus quadrilineatus
CTGACTAGTAGAAATCTACTAGTTACAAGGAAGCTTAGGTTCTTAGAACTAGGCAGCTTGTTAAAAGCTTGCTTTTAATATAATAACTAGTAGTAGATATATACTTTTTAACCTAATTATCTTAATAACAGTAATCTATTTATAATTACCCTGAATAACTCTGCATAGTTATTTACTAAATTTAATTATAATAATTACTTTTAAAGTAGAGCAGAGTTTTATTACAAAGCCAGTCTTGTCAGAATTCTAGATATTATCTTTATATATACTGTACTCTTATATAGTTGCTTAAATAATTTTTAAAATTATAATTCTATAACCCTTGGGTCTTCCTGCTTTGCATGCTAATAGGTAATATATCTTATATATTATATATATATTTTAGGATATTAATTAATAAATTTA
This sequence comes from Aspergillus quadrilineatus, assembly GCA_013305525.1. Lineage (NCBI taxonomy): Eukaryota > Fungi > Ascomycota > Eurotiomycetes > Eurotiales > Aspergillaceae > Aspergillus > Aspergillus quadrilineatus. The sequence goes on from JAAXYA010000023.1 coordinate 406, forward strand.
TAAGGCTAGTTAATTCCGAGAGCTGCTATTAAATCTTGTAATTGATTATATAATAATATTTATACTATTCTATATAGAAATTCAGATTAAATTGGAAATCCTTGCATATCTGTATCTAATAATTGCTTTGAAAGCAATTCCTCTTCAAATTTAGTTAATTTATAACTATTTATATATATCTCTGCGCGCGGTTTCCTTTCTTTTAGATATATATATAGGATCTTTTCAGGCACTGTGTAGACTTTAGCAGCCTTCAAAATTGATTTTATTATTTAATCTTTATCGGCCTGCATGGCCATCTAAAGGCAAGACTCTTAAGAAAGAGGTATTTTATATAATTATTGTGAAGAAATAACAGGTTGAATGATGCTTGAGGTGGTCGGGGTGAAAATCCGCCGCTCAATGGTATCCACCGCTCGGTGGTTGATTACGTTAGTTAAAATTTTTATAGAATAAATATCTTTAATAATATTGATTTTATAGACTTAATGATTAGGCAAGACCTGATTTTTATTAAGATTATATTATATTTATAATATTATAATTATTATATTTAGGATTTAGTTTAGTTTTATCCTTAAATTAACAAAGATTATAATATAATTTAAAATATTTGAAATATTATATATTTTATATTATAATATTATAATATAAGGCTCCTGATTAGTATCATCAGGCTTTATATTCTAGATAAAATCTTATATTATAAAACTTTTATGATATATTACTATATTAGTACTCTAGTGGATCTTTTTTTTAGAATATAACTAAAATTCTTTAAATATAAATATAAAAATATATCTGCAGGATTAGATTTTTCTAGTTAATAAAAAATAAGATTATAAAATATTAGATTTATATATTATCTTACTAGCTATTATTTTTTTACTAGTTTATAAAAAAATAAAATTAATATAATTTAATTATATTATTATTTAATATAAGGCTTTAAGATACTATCTCTAATATTAAAAAAAGTAAATAATAATAATTTTTTAACTAATTTCTGTTCTATAAAATTTATGTAACTATAATATAATAAAGTATTATTCTTCGTAATTATTAGACTAGAAATAAATACCAGCTATTTCTTTTTTATATATATTAATTTTAACTTTATTTTTTTTCTAGAGATTAAAGTATTAGAATAAAAATATATTTCTAAATATTTTAAGAAAACTATAAAATTTTTTTTTTTTTTAAAGTCTAAGTTTTTTTCCCCTGGTTATTTCTTTTATTATATTTATTAATAATAATATAATTCTAGAAAAGGTTGAATAAAATATTAATAAAAACTGATAAAACTAAAAAAGTATTATATAATGTAAATATAAAATTCTTTCTAGGATATTATAGATTTTATATAATTTATATTTATTTAGTTATTATTTTAATTTATTATAAATCCTAAGAAATTTAATCTTATTCTAATAAAATAAATATATCTTTAAACTACTAAATAATGCTGCTTTTTATAACTAATCTAAGACTTATTCAATATAAGAGATATAAGACTAGAAATTGGTAGAGAAAATTAAAATATTAAATAATATAAAAATAGTTAAGAATATTATATAAAATAAATATAACTTTGAAATATTGCAGGAGTATTAATTAAGAAATATAATATATTTAAAATATTTATAATAATAGTAGAATATTATTTTTTACTAATCCTCTTTTTTAATTTATATCTAGTTGTAAATATCTCTTAAATTCTATTTTTAAGAAAATAATTCTAAAAATTACTTTGAGAATTTTAATATAAAAACTATATAATTATAAACTATTATTTTAAAAATAAAAGAATAGGAGCTCTAGCAGGGCTTTTTAATAATTAAATCTATTTATATTTAAGATTTTTATTAAAATATTAATATAATATTATTAGCAGGGGATAAAAGGTAAATTAGTCTATAAAAAAATTTAATTATCAAGAGTTATAATCTTATAGCTTAGTAATATTATTTAAAAAAAGATTTAGTATTTTTTAAGAAAAAATATCTTAAAATATTTCTAGAAATAGATTTTCTTTTAGATTTTACCTTTAATATAATAATTGAGATTTTACTATAACTTATTATAATTTCTTATTTTAGATATAATTTACTAGTCTATATATTATTTATTCTATTATTATTTTCTAATATCCTAATTTCTTAAGTTTTAGCAGGAGAAGTAGTATTCTAGAAAATAAAATTAAAATTATTATATTACTTAGGCTTTAGATATATATTTATAAAATAAGAATATAATAATATAAAGATTTACTATTAAGACTAGTAAAATTTGTTATTTTTTATTATTTTTTATAAAATTTTAGGATAGTATTAGATAAATAATTTTTATGATATTTTAAAATGTATTTTTTTTAGTCTCAGGGTCCTTATATAAAACCTTTTTTTAAATTTATAGTTATTTTCTTCCTGATTTTCTATTAAATTATTTTATAAAAAAAGTAACTCTTAGTAGATCTTAGTATATTTAATTCTAATACTAGGAAATTATAATTACTAGTTTTAAATTCTTAAAAAATTTCCAAAGTTATGGTCTCAGATTTTATATAGGATTAATTATAATTTTATAAAATAAATCTTATTATTTATATTCTGGCTCTCTATTAAGATATTACTCTAAAAATTAAAGATACGTATTAAAATTATAAGAATACTTATTAATTCTTTAATATAATTTAATTAAATTATTATTATTATAAGAGATGTTATAGAGCTTTATAAAATTTTATGAGTCTATTTTTAAAAATAAGATTATAATTAGGTATTAATTTAATAGTTATTATTTATTATTTCTTAGATACATTAGTTCTATTAAATCTTTGTAGATTTAGTCTATATAAATTAAAATATCTAAAATCTTTTATTTTTTAGTCTAATATTTCTTAGATACTCCTTTAAAGTTTCTTCTTATATTAGTTAACTTAGTTATTATTAGAGGCTAAACTTAGTACTATATTTAGTAAAATTTTATTTTTTAATTTTTACTATTTCCTCTTCTAATTTAATATTATTATATTATTATTTATATATATATAGTTCTTATGCTAATCTTCTTTCAAGTCTCTAGATATATTATTCTAGTTATTTAATTTTCTTATATTCTTAATACTTTTTACAAGGGCTTTGAGAAGTATTTAGAGTATTTTATTATTTTAATTTTATTTTAGACTATAACTTAGATATTTATCTTAAGTATTTCCTTTTAAGTTTTTTTATAGATAAGGATTCCTCTGGATTTAAAATAGATTATATATTAGATATAATAATTTCTTTTTATAGATAATTAAAAAAATAAAGAGTTAGAATTGTGACAGGTATGGATTAATTAGATATAATAAAGAATTATTATAATTAAGGGTTATTAATAATATAAAGCTATCTATTATATATTAATTAAGACTAATTCTTAGCCATCTTCAGGGTTGGCTAGTATATTATATATATAAAATTAAGAGTCATGATATTATTCTACTTTGGCAGATTAATAATATGGCTGGTAACTATCTAGTTCTAAGTTTATCCTGTGCTTAGACCAGACTATATAATATCCTGGCAAGAAGATTTTAATATTAATTTATTATTAAATTTTAAGATAAAGATAGAAAATTAATAATATTATTAATTATAATATTATTAATAATAAAAAAAATCCTATCTTGTTAAATAGAAGGACTAGCTATTAAAATATAATTAATAAATCTTTATTAAAAATATATATATTCTAATCCTTGCAAAAAAGATTTAAAAATAAAAGATATACTAAAATTACTATATATTATTTTATATACTATAGAATATTAAAAATAATTAAAATAAAATTATAATATTTTATAATTTAAATATTAAAAATACAGGGAAACTTTTCTTAATATTTATAATTTTTCATTAAAATCTATATTATTAATATACTAGTTACAGATAATTTCTAGGCAAGTATTTAAAAATTACTATCTAATAAATACTTAAATAAAGAAATTCTTCTTTCTAGCGGAAAAATAGAATATATATTTAGACTATTATTTTTTTTTATATAATTTTATTATCAATTAGTCTAGGTATTCTTACCTAATAAAACTCTAATTTTATTAAGTAAATATATTTATAATATTAACTCTTTGTAATAATTATCTTCTTTATAGTTACTATAATTTTATAAGCTTTATATTTTTTAGTAGATAAGAACCTAGCTACCAAGCTAATAATAATAATATTTATATTTTTTTTTACTTTAATAGATTAAATAAATATTAAAATAATTTAGTATACTACTTAAATATTACTAGATATATTTAATTATAAAAGATATAAAATTAGAAATAATAAATTTTTTAAAGCTAGGTATAGATATAATATAAATAAAAGTATACTAAGAACTTAATAGGTAAGGAAATAATTTTATAATACTATAATTTAGTATATTTAAATAAAGAGAACAATATAATAATAGTAATAAAAAAAATAAAATAAAAAGATTATAAAAATAAGACTTAAGAAATTTTAAGAAGTAATAAAAAATTATTATTTATTTTTTAAGAACTATAATCTGCTTATTACCAGGTTAATACTTATTTTTATTATAATATAAATATTAAAATAAAATATTAATAAAGTTTATAAACTATCTATATATTATAGAGCTAGAAAATATTGCAAATTTTTACTAGTCTGAAAATTACTAAAACTATTAATAAAATTATCTAAGATCAAGGTTAATCTTAGCAGAGAGGAGCTAAATTATTATATAGTCTAGTCAAAGTATAGGATTAAACCTAGAACTAGATAATTACTAGCTATATTATTAATTTATTAAAGCAGAGTAATATTATAACTCTTGATATTATATATATAATATACTAGCCAACCTTGAAGAGGATGGCTAAGAGTTAGTTTTAATCAATATATAATAGATAGCTTTATATTATTGATAACCCTTAACCATGGTAATTCTCTATCATACCTAATCAATCCTCTATCCTCAATACCTGTCACATTAAACTAGTTAAATACAGGTCCCTTAAGGTAGGTTCTAGTAAATATAATTTGATTATATTTATTTATAGTACTTAGGTTATCAATTCAGAGCTATATATCTATAAAAATTAGGTAGCTTTGCAGAGTTAACTTCTTATCTTTAAAGATTTAGCCTTGCTTACCTTAATACCGTTAAAGCTCTTACGATTATTTAATTTATTAGTAAAGGCAGCAATAACCTCTTTTATTGTTATGGGTTACTCGTACGAGGTAACCCTCTTCTCGGGACCCGGCCAATCAAAGGCCCTGTATAAGCGGATACCTGCTTAGCAGGTTCCCTATTTCAACCCACACACTAGATATTTCCTTTCTCTTCCTTAGCAAACCCTTCTTATGTATACGGCTGGATATAGCTTAAAACAAGTATATTACCCCCTGACATTTATATACTTAATTTTCTTAATAGTTATAAAATAGTTACAGCAGCAGGTTTTGCAGTAGAACTTATATTATAAATAGTAATTTCTCTTGTACTAAAATAAGGGTATCTTATTATTAGATAAGGCTAAAAAAGTCCTTCTTAGGGTAGGCTTAGAATATTCTAAGATTAGATAAGAAAGATATTAGGAAAATATAGTAACTTAATAATATTAGCTATCTTAGTTGTTCCAAAAATAAGATATAAAATCATAAAGTATAAAACTAATTATACTATAAATAAGTATTCTTAAATACCTTGCTTCATTATATTTCTAGTAACTAGTATTATACTCCTGTTATATCCTGATTATACCTTTAGTATATTCCTCTATATTACAGATATAATGATAATCTACTTTAGGCCTTAGTTATCATATTGCCAGTATGACAGGTCCGGGCCGTCTTTCTTCTGATATGTCATACACTAGCTGCGGCACAGCTGGTCAATTGGCTGATGTCACTCATCATTCTGACAACTGGCTAGTATATTATATATATAATATTAAAAGTTATGACATCATTCTGCTTTGACAGATTAATAATAGAGTCAGTAACTATCTGGTTCCAAGTTTGATCCTGCACTTAGACCGAACCATATGACACAAGAAAAGATATTCACATTAATAAGGATCTTATCTTAGTAAAGGGGCATATTATTATTATTCCTCAGGTTATTATTACTATTGACTGGTTATGTTACTATATACTTATGCTGCATCATGTTATTGCCTAATATTTCTACCTAATTCTGTCTAATTATACTGCTGTTGAGCAGGGTAAGTATCTCTTAGTTTCCAGTTGTTTTAACCATGGGGATAATCATCATCATCATTTCATAAGAACAGAACAATCAAATCATATTTTGTTTCACAGGCAACCCCTATTATATAATTTTATATTAATCAATAGAGATATTGGCCTGTTTCCTTCTACCCTATATATTATATATTACACCCTCGTCTATCTTAAGCATGGTGCTTAGGATAACTATATACATATATATTGACTTGGCCTTATCTGATATATTAGCATCAACCTGCCTAGCACAATTTGCCATACTGTCCCAAATCGACCAAGATTGCAGGGCTTACCAATAGAGTTATTCCATTGTTAGGAAAGGCTTAAGAGGTGAACCTCTCTATTCCACCTGAAACCCTGCCTTACAGTGTTTCGAATGGCTTGAATTTTAGCACCTTATTTATCATTAAAATCTATCTCATCAGCCAAGTATTATACGATGAGCCGTCCGACTATCAATATGACGGGGTATGCCCCGGCCAAATGAGCATGTCTGGAGGTACTTCTGGCAAGGGAAGTGACAATGCTCATATTAATGCCATTCTAAGAATCACAGCAGCGCAGAAATAAAAATTACCCACGAGACCTCAAAGTACGATAGCGTTATTCGGTTTTCTTCGCACCGCCGACCGCCTTGTGTTCCCGCCTCCGCCTGATCGCCTCGGGACTGTACTCTGTGTCCAAAACATAATCCCACCACCTGAAACTGCTCGAGTAGTTGCCAACGAACTTCTCGTGGTGAAGGTCGTGATGATCTGCTCCAGCCCAAAAAGGAAGAAAGTGGTGTAGACTCCATGGAAACTCATACCCACTGTGTGCATCAATGGCCTGGAACAACCGAAGCACAATCCAAACATACATCGTAAAGATATGCAGATCCCCAGTCGCAGCGCACCATACGATTGGGCATCCAACAGTACCAAATCCCAGAATCATGACCTCTATAGGTGACGCATATTCAGCGGCCATGCCGAATGGAGCTGAATATTGATGATGGATCTTATGAATGGCCTTGTAGAGTGGACCCCAGTGGAGAGCACGATGGGAAAAATAATGCCATGTGTCTTCCATGACGAAGAAGATTGCGATTTGGTAGGCCATTGTCCAAAAAGAAGGAAACGGCACAGATGTAGAGAGACCGAAGAATTGAGCCATTGGATGGAAAAGCCTTCAAAACAGTGAGGTTAGAATAAGCCGCTTTTTGACTAGTGTTGCATGGATGACTGACCATATTTGGGGTAACTCAACCGTGAAATGGCTCAAAAGGACAAATTTGGCGCAATCCCACTGCTCCCGTAAGGACGGAATTTTACTCTGGCTGAATCAGTCGAAAAGTTGAGAATTGGTGCAGAGAAGATATTTTCTTACACTCTGAATCTTATAGTTCTTGAAAAAACCAAGCGTGTCGATGAGAATCCACGGCAGAGACCGCCCAAAATATACTAGCTCGTGCATAACGAAGGACATGATACCTGTCGCTAGGACATCATTTTGCATCCACGCATACCAAGCTGCCCACAAACGTTCAGCAACGTTTAGGTGTGAGCTATGGGCGGAGATGTCGTTATAATGATCCCAGTAGGTTTCAGGAGTAGTCGACGAGAAGGTCGAATTCCTAACTTCTGATTAGCTTTTTGCCACATATTTAAAGGAGCGAAGACTCGCTACGCAATATGCCACTTACATGAAGTTCATCGTGAAGACCTTGCCGTTATGGCTCAGTGAAAGTTAGTTTGTATGTTTTCCAGGAGGAGTAATCAGCGGTTGAAGGTAGAGAGGGATGAGGTTGGTATTTCAAGAATCTCAACAAATAATTCCCCTGGGACCGCGTGATTTTTGCGACTGGGTTCCGGGTGGCGCGACCACCAGGCACCCGGGCCCGGCCTGAACAACTCGATTTACCCCCTAGCTAATTGGCACCACCGCTGGGCCAGCAGGACCGAGATTATGAATGGCTGATGCTTTATTGCCCCACTTGGCCTGCAGCTACCCCCATGAGGGATCTGGGACAACATTTAGTAGTTAATTCTATGATGGCACGGAGTAATAAAATATACGAAATATTACTCTGAGTAATACTTTAGAATTTACTGCCCTGTCAGCCTGACGAAATTAGTCCTATGCTGCCTTACAGAAATTGCTGGGGTCTGTGAGTGATCAGATATCAGTATATGGCTGCTATAGGATCTGTTGAGGAAGGGATCTGCCTGTGCTCCAGTTCCAGTATAACATTTTCGCAGGAGACTTCAGACTATCCTTTTGAGCTTCTCAGAAAGTAGGTTTACTACTAGTTTACTACCATGCCGTCTGAGCAGTCTGTGGTAGGAAAAATTGGAGATTCCTTGGTTACTTTTCTGGAACATTGAGCTTGGCCAACCCGACGTTTAATATTATTATCACCACATGAGTTGATGTCCATTAGGTCTGTACGCAGCTCTACCATTATAATAATGGAAAGTAACGTGGATGAATGTGTCTGCGTCTTTTTTGAGGCTCATAGATCTATTTTGGGATTGCATTTGGCGGAACCTCCTAGAAAGAGTTGTGTACTCGATTGGCGTTTCGCTTGACCACAGCTGTAATCTAGCAGTCAGAAACCTTGTGGTTTCTTTCTCATCTTTCTCAGAGCAACCTTCGATGTGTGCCTCATACTTTATTTGTATTATACTTGGGACGCCACAGCTATGGTATCATGTCAATACTAACGGAAACCATGACCTGTAATAGTGGAAGTAAACTACTATATCAATTGAGAATAGCCTACTTTAAGAGCAGAAAGACCAGTTGAAGCAGCCCCAAGACTCGGCAGAGAATCAATAATCATGATTTGTGAGCGGTTATTACCGTGTAAGCCGCTTCCAGTTAACCCGCTAGTGTCCGGGCCGCACTATGTACAGAATATTTGAGTATACCTACCTACTATGAGTACGCCGTACTCTGTGATGTCATAGCAGCTACAGTACCACGTCCTGGGCAAGTCGAGAATATGTTGGCTACCCTGAACATTACTTAAATCACATATTGAGACGCTAGAAGTTTTACAACACAAGGCTACGCCCTGCTGGAAATACACCGTACACAGGTCAGCTTCTTTACACGAGGACAATGTTGGCGGTTCAGAGGCAAGCTAGCTTCCTTCCTGCGCTTGAACTCCGACTGACTAGTACATAGAAAATTATACCGCCTTGAAACGCAGCTGGCAGAGCATCATCAACGAATCAATGACAATATCGAGTTGGAATTCCACGACAGCACCAGGCGTACCGACTCCTCTTTTGAGCGCCTGGAAAACCTTGAGCGAATTACTGGTCAGCTGTCCATGAACATTCGTACCGCCGGCCTTCAGCATCCAAGTAATCTCGTTAGGGCCATCAAAAGGTCTCGCGATGATCTCCGCAATGCTGTTGACTCTCATCTGACATCCGATGTCACAAATCACCTGACAGACCTTTCGTGGCTGATAAGCGCGAAAACGTTCATACAGACTTTTGCCGCGGCACTGAAAGTTTTCTCCAATAATGTCCTTTCGATAAATGAGGAAATTCGATACTGGGAGAATGTGCTACAATTTGAGTGGAGTGTCGGACTTTACGCAGTGCAATTTTCGCCGTTGAGACTATGGCAGCAATGCATCCGGTCTGGTCATGGTCACAATAATGACATTACATCCAGGCGTGACACAGATGTTCTCGTTGCTAAAAAGAGAGTCGACTCGACTATGTGGTCGCGAATTCACTCTCTGACACGACAGTGTGTTTCCCCAGTCCTGTGCTCCCACAAGATTGGGCTATTCCCTTCTCTGAGCGCATCGAAGTTGGAGATACAGCGGAGAAGGAAAAAGCTCAATATGATGCGAGAATTCAACGCTAGCGCTGTTGGACTCCTCTTTGAACAGTGTCTTTCATTAGAAGCTCTCTTTCAGACAGCTAATGGCAGGTCAACCAATGGTGACTTGAGTCGACGGGTACAGGCCAGTGTCGGTCTATTAGGGTTGATTTTACGAAGCAATGGCTACGAGGTGGACGTACTTGAGCATGCAAGCAACTTTGCTGGAATTATTAGCGACAGCTCATGCGCGCCACTAGACAGCTCTGGAGTCGACCTTCGTGACCCTCAAAATATCCTTCAGGAACTAATATACATCCTTACGGATGTTCTTCCTCGATACGAGCATATCACAGCTAAATGGATTACTGAAGCTGGGCGCCCTTCAGCGGCTGTGCGGTACTGGTTACCTCTTTCTTTGGCGATGATTTCAGCAACCACATCGTTCAAGGTGGCAAAACATCTGGGTCCCGTCCTCGCTGAATCAATTACGAATTTAGGGGTCACCGCGTTTGACTTCTGGAAAAACTGGGTTGTAGACCCCATGCGGAAACTTGTCCGGACCATACGCCATGACGAGAAAAGCGAGATAGCTTTGATGAGCAAGAATAGCCTAGAGACCGATCGAGCAAGTCTTGAAAGGATGGTTGTTGACTTTGTGCTTGACCGTGGCGCGCAGAATAATCATGCTTCAACTGACATAATTGCAGAGAAAGTCAGAGAGGGAGATCTGACACCTGTACTATTAGCCTACGAAAAAGACCTACGAAGTCCTTTTATGGGCACAGTCAGGGGTGACCTGATCCGCGCCCTTTTGATCCAGATTCAGAAAACCAAAGTAGATGTCGAGGTAGCAATGAGTGGCATCGACTCCTTACTGAAGAGTCAGGAGCTTGTCTTCGGGTATGCACCACCTTCAGTCGACGATGCCAGGAATTAATGCGCTGCAGTTTTGTTGGCCTGACTCCTGGGCTTCTCATATCCTACTCTTTGGTACGCTGGTTTCTTGGACTTCTCGGTAGTCGAAGAGGTTTCAGAATGGGTAGGCGACAGGATGACCTTCGATATGCTTTACGGTAAGGAAAAGCGCTTTACGGCTGCGGGAGCCAGATCTAACTAACATGCGTAAGGAAAATTCATCGAATACTATCAACGTCTAGCCTTACAGGAGATGGGCGTCTTAGTTGCAAGGACCACGGCCTATTGATATGTGATGTTGAGATCCTCCTTAAGAAGGGTCGGGCTATGCTCAAAGGAGAAGATCTCCGCTCATTCCAGGAGGATGCCAGCGATTTGATCAATGTGAATGAAGCTGCTAAGCAGCTTCAGATAATTCAGAGGATGGCCTGGACTTACTCGAAGTGGACTTGACGCTGTCCTAGTGTGTTTTCTCTTTCATTGCTCGCATATCATAACAGAGAGCCACGGCCCCACCCGTCAAGTGAACGCTATTGATTCCGGAACTTACAACCTGCAAGAATTCAAATACGAAATCTTCTGAAAGTGATATCAACCCTTTCCTAAGTACATAGTATGAGTATGGTCAATGCGCTTTTGAAGAACATTGATCAAAATCAAGCTTGATGATAGAAATCTGCAGTAATCTTACAAGAGGCTGAAAATGGAGAAATGACCAACGAAAACCTCTGTTAGATGCCAAGTAGCTTTATACTGTCGTTCAGGGCCAGCCCAAATCAACTTTGTCAAAAGTACTGGGACTGGTTTCGATAGAAGTATTGGGCCTCTTATGTACAGAAGATTCAGCACTAGAGGTTCGAGGTTAAGTAAATAGCTACATCCATAATTGTGAGACATTAAAAAATTGAGCAATTCATTTCTTATCTGATATGATTAGCTGACGGTGGTAAGCAAACGCGATTTTGAAGGTGTCTTGGAGGTGATATCAGCTAGAGGTAGCTAAACGAATGACTATACCCCATTCAGAGTTGTCGTAGATACGTATTACGGAGTAGCGCTGCATCCCTACTTAGCCAACACAACCCATCCGCCATACATTTTCTTTGGCCTTCAGCTTCGACCAACATTCCCTGTTGTTATTTCAGAACAGTGTTATTATCTTTGTTCTTTACTTTACTTCGTGTTGACGGTCTGAGACCTTGGGGCCTTACGCTTGACTCCTATTATCTGACCCTGGTAGCGCCCACTGGCGCCTTCGTTATCCCCAGACTTGCGGTTAACTTATCGCTCCCGCAAGTTGCAGTGATTCCTCTTCCATGCGCGAACCACTAGTCGGCTGATTATAGAGCGAGTTCCCGTGCACACGAATTAAGAAAGTCGAAATATCGATCAGGACACGAACAAGGCGGAAAGGAGGGGGAAATAGTTTCACAGTTCAGTCCGCCACACTGTCAGCGGTTATAGAATCTCTACACGTTCGGATACATTTCTGCGTCCCCTATTAAGATCGCAAAGAAATTTGCTCACAATGGCTGGCACTAGAAACTATGACTTTCTGGTAAGTGTTGCTAGATGACTTATTACATCGTCACCCGCGCTCAGACTATTTTGCCACAGATCAAATTGCTGTTGATAGGAGACTCTGGTGTTGGAAAGTCGTGCTGCCTTCTGCGCTTCAGTGAGGATTCGTTCACACCATCGTTTATCACGACGATTGGTATCGACTTCAAGATTCGGACTATTGAATTAGATGGTAAACGGGTAAAGCTTCAGATATGGGACACAGCTGGGCAGGAGCGATTTAGAACAATCACCACGGCTTATTACAGGGGTGCGATGGGTATTCTTCTTGTTTACGATGTCACCGACGAGCGTTCATTCCAGAGTAAAAATCACCCTATCTACTTTCTCCCACACATCGGTCGCTAACCCAAGTCAAATCACAGACATCAGAACATGGTTCTCGAACGTCGAACAACATGCTAGCGAGGGTGTCCACAAGATCCTTATTGGGAACAAATGCGACTGGGAAGAGAAGAGAGCTGTAACAACGGAGCAGGGTCAGCAGCTGGCCGATGAACTGGGAATACCTTTCCTGGAAGTCTCGGCGAAGAACAACATCAACATCGAGAAAGCCTTTTACAATCTTGCATCCGATATCAAAAAGGGAATGGACAGTTCGAAATCTGAACAAACAGGCTCTCAGGGAGTCAGCATAGACAATCAAGCCTCGGGGCTGAGCGGTAATGCCGGAGGAAAGTGTTGTTGAACACTATGTGCCATTTTTCATACCTGTCCCTTTTCCCCTTCAGGCTGCTCCGGACTTGCTGCTTCCCAAAGTTCGACAAGTCATGCGAGTCACGGCGTGTGCCTTGCTGTGTGTCTACTCAGCGCTATCCTGCACTCGGTTTTTTGTCGTTTGGACCTTTTGTTTGTGTATGTCCATATCGTTCGAGGATTACCATTTTTCTCTAAGAATCTTTGTGGTGGCGTTAATGATCTATCATGAATTACAGTTGAGATGCGGTATTTGTGAGCTACTCTAGCCTTTCTTCTGCCACCACTACTATCCTTGGATGTACTATCATACTAATAGTATGATCTACCAAGATATCCGGGACTCCTTAATCTAATAATGTGCATGGGAATCTGAAGGGTTAAGGTCCAGGTCGAGGAGCTCCGCCTTTCTTCCTGTTAGGCATGTGGTCAAGAGCACTTGAGGCATCACGATAATGCTAAAGTATGTGCGGCAAACAATTTTCTACACAGCACTTCATACAGTTCGTAATGCGGGAGCGTCACGGAAATCTAACAGTAGCAGCAGCAGCAGTTGTAGTAGCAGTGGAGTGAGATATCTTTTGCAGGCTCCAGATTACTGGGTAATCTGGAGTTGATATCGAAGCCCGATAATCCATTCTATAGATTTAAACTAGCCAATCCGGGACTAGTATGTGTATGCTCCTGCATATCCGTATAAGCGGTACTTAGAAATTTGAACATGCTCCACTATGCAGAACGCCTCTCCACCGACTGTTGCGTTTGTTCTTCTTTTTTTTTTTTTTTTTCCCCTTGTTTTTCAAAGGCCGGAGTTAACTGAAGATGAAGGCCTGAGTATTGCAGGAAAAGAAAAGTCAGCTAAGAATTCATCTCTATTTGGCTTCAGATGAGCATATAGCTTACATGTTGCAAGTCCTTAGAAGACTTCTAGATATTCCTTCACTCTGTCAACTTGTATGTATTTGAATCATGGTTGCCCACGATGTCATAACGGGAAAAGCTTCGAGAAAAATACCATGGCTCCCCGCGCAACAATCTCTAAAGACATGAATACAGGTCAACAAAACAAAGAAAAAGCTTTATTTCAAAAGTTCCTAAATATTGCGCTAAATTACCTACTACTTCCGACGGCCACCTGCGTACTTGCAACATGCCGGAGAATCGCGAATTTGTCGTACGGCCCCTTTCTAAACAAATTAGAAACGATCACCGTGATGCATTCCGAGTTTATTTATCAACAACATCTCTGGCTACCCTCAAACTCAAGGCTGGGGACGTCTGTCGGATATTGACTCCACGCGGGTCATCGAAGCAAGCCATAGCATGGAATTCGCCCGAGAGCATTGGAAAGACCGTCATACAGGCGTCGAGAACTCTACAAGATTGCTATGGAGTTAAACTTGGTGATCAAGTCTCTGTCCTGAGGGTGGACGAGATTTTGGCAGAAGTCGGGTCAATTTCCCTGGTCGATTGTTCGGACCCTGACAGAGCCGAAAGGTATGGCCCAATCGCCATCTCAGACAGGAATCACTGGGCATGGGCTTTGGAATTTCCTCTCTCAAAATGCGAGGCTCTGGCTGTTGGTCTAGCGTTTGACTTGGAACTCAAGGGCCAAAGAAGGAGCTTCAGAATCGCTAGCATTCGGGGAGCGGCACATGACCATGATAGTACTCTGTTCCGTCTCACTGAAACCTCTAAGATCTTGATTGACGATTCTCAGGACGACACTGACGAGAAAATGAGCTATCGTCTTCAAGTCAGCCCGCTTGGTCTAGGAGGAATGGGCCGTCAACTTCAGATGCTTAATGAAGCCCTCGCCGATTTCCAGCCGGGCTCAGACTCACTCGTCATGCCGCCATTCTATGAACATAGTAGAGGTATCCTTCTGTATGGTCCCAAGGGAACAGGAAAAACAACACTCCTTGGCCAGATCAAGCAGGCCGGATGGCGAAGGACGTTTGACCTTAGCTCCTCTTCAACCGGTAGAAACGCCGGGGATGGAGACCAGAGGCTGCGCCATATATTCCAAGAGGCCGTTCGTTATCAACCCAGCGCTGTGATAATAGATCAACTTGACTTCATTGCACCCAAGAAGCAATCGGTGGACTCGTACTCTCTAGCACCGGTATTGTGCGAATGCATAGAGTCAGCAAAATCGGCGCGTGTTTTAGTAGTCGGCGCTACTCGCCATCCAAACGACGTTGATGATGCTTTGCGGACTCCTCACCGATTTGCAACTGAAATTGAGCTACAAATTCCAACAGCACGCGATCGATCCGAGATAGTTGCTGCTATATGTGGGGGGCCCTCTCCCTTTTTGAGCAAAACCTTGATCGAGCTCATAGCGGAGAAGACGCATGGCTATGTTGGAGCGGATATATTTGCTTTGCTGCAGCTTGTATGTCGCAAAGCCCGACAAAGACAAATCAGTAGCAATGGAGAAAATCGTTCAGAAGTTGCGGATACAATTTCTGAGGGTGTCAAATCATTGCGTCTAGACGGAGAACCAGCTATTGGTCTGAGGATTGAGGAAGGTGACATTATCTTGGCCTTACAGGAAACTAGACCAACTGCCATGAGAGAAGTGTTCTTGGAAACTCCGAAAGTGCGGTGGTCGGACATCGGTGGTCAGCATGATATCAAAAGACGACTTCAGAAGGCTGTCGAACGGCCACTGAAGGTAAGTGCTTACACCAGGACAAAATGCGGCTTATGGTGCTGACTACGCTAGTTTCCCGAACGAATGAAACGGCTGAATGTAAAGAGCAAGAAGGGAATTCTTCTCTATGGACCCCCAGGTTGCTCCAAAACTCTGACGGTGAAAGCTCTGGCTACCGAGGCAGGCTTAAATTTCATGGCCGTCAAGGGTGCTGAGATTTTGAGCATGTACGTTGGCGAATCTGAACGAGCTCTGCGCGAGGTATTCAGAAAGGCACGCTCTGCCAGGCCCAGCATCATTTTCTTTGATGAAATAGATGCTATCGCCTCGAAGCGTGGAAGCTCACCTCAAAGTGGCGTGAATGTGCTTACAACTTTGCTGAACGAGATGGACGGTATCGAGGAGCTCAAGAGCGTTTTGGTTGTTGCCGCTACGAACAAACCTGAGGTACTCGACCCGGCCTTGATGCGTCCAGGGCGTTTGGACAATATACTATATATTGGGCCTCCTGACTTTGAGGCACGGAAGGAGATCCTAAGCATTTGGTTCTGCAAGTCAATAGTTCACCCTGAAGTGAAAGTTGAGGAGCTGGCTATGATGACCGAAGGATATACGGGTGCGGAAATAGTGAGCATCTGCGAGACTGCCGGGGACGCTGCGCTGGACGAGGAGGATGAGAGTGGTCAGGAACAAGATGTTTGTTGGAGACATTTTGAATACGCTCTGAAACAAGTTAGAAGACAAGTTACTGAGGATGTCATCCAAGGTTATGAGCAATGGAGGGACTCTGTGGATGTCAAGTAATCAACATTATAGAACATCCATTCCGATCGAGCTTGGCGATTGATGTACATGCTAATTAATATATATCTAAGTGTTGGCCGATGATTCCTCTAACCCGTTCAAGTTAGGCTGCATTGTCCCGAGCTCCAGCAACTGGGGATACTGACTACTTCGTACTCCGTACTCCGGACTAGATAATAACACTCCAACATCCAGTATTTTCTTACTCATCCATTACTCGACAGCTCAGAACCCCTGTTATTCGCGTAACGTATTGCCCCTAGCCCGGCTTCTCACACACCCTGTTTTCGCGGGACTCCACACATTGTCGCGCCACACATCGACTGTTCTTTGCGCATCACGAAAACTCATCCCAGAACAAAATCGCATCAAGACCAGCGTGTTCCGTGCGCTATGTATAGGGATTTGTCTCGTCACCACCGACCTAGACGATCCGTATCTCCTCGTTCAAGGTCAAGATCCAGGACGACCTCCCGGAGCCCTGTGTCGGAAGGCAGTGTCGGCGGTCGTAACGGACAGCGATCTGCGAGCCGCTCTAGGTCCCGAACACGAATCAGAGGTAGGAGCTACAGCCGAAGTCAGAGTCCTCCTAGCCAGAGGAGTCCAAAGGTTTGAGCCAACCTGTGTTGACCGGAGGGCGTTAGCACTGATGCAAGCACTTAACAGATTGTTGTTGAGAAACTGACAAAGAATGTAACGGAACCGCACTTGCTGGAAATTTTTGGGAGTTTTGGGGAGATCCAAAGCATTGATCTTCCTGTGAACCATGCTTGTATGTTTGTTCCTCAATTTGCCTAAGCGTAGCTGACCTAGTTTTGCGTAGTCATGACGAACAGGGGCACGGCTTATATCATCTACCATGATCCTGCAGATGCAGAAGCCGCCATTGCGCATATGCATGAAGCCCAGCTTGATGGGGCAGTCCTGAATGTGTCAATAGTATTACCGAAGAGAGCGTTTTCTCGTTCGCCGTCGCCTATGCCAAACGGGAGAGGAAAATATGGACGTCAGAGACACCTTCCGGGACGACCTGCGGACGATTCTTCTCGCCGCTCGCCATATCAGCAGCGAGCTTCTCCTCGGAGGTATGGTCGCTCCCGGGCTATGGGCATGGAAAGACATGACTTATACCGACCTCGATCACTCTCGCGCTCCTGGTCTCGATCACTCTCACGTTCGCGGTCTCGGTCATTCTCGCGTTCCCGGTCTCGATCACCTCGCCGTTCTCGATCGTTTTCTTCCCGGTCTCCTTCGACAACGCCACCTCGGAGAAGGGCGCGCTACAGCGGTTTATCAAGGAGATAATTCTTACGAGACGTACAGAAGTGTCTAGTGATTAACCCGCAATGCACTGGAAATGCTTCAGCCCTGATAATGGTTTATTGACTTTATATACAGCGTGAGTTCTGGTTGCACTTATGATGAAGTACCTCTCGAAACGATCTAATTTGCTCGTCACAGTCCCGGGAGCATTAAAGCCCGTGTTCTTTCCTCAAGCTAAAAGAAAGCACACCAACCAATGTACATCGCCGCGAGATTCCGTTCATCGGTTGCTTGGATGATCAGTTCATCGACATGACCATCTACTGACAGTGGGACCGATTCACCAGGAAGAAGGCCGCGGAGCTTGTTACGAACATTTTCGAGGACGCCGGCAGGAGTATCCGGGACATTTGCATGAGTTCGTCGCTTGATGGTGTTAATATAGGCTATGCCTCAATAAGCAAAGGTGAGATACGTACCTTTTTGCCAATAAAATCCGTTGTCGGGTCGTGTAAAAATGTTTCCAATATGGTCATGAGGGCGTCTTCATTCTGTCTCAGGAGATCGAGACTGAGTTCACATGTTTTTCGGAATGGACCTATGAAATGTTAGATAAAAAAGTACATTAATCTGCATTAGTGAAGACTAACCATTATACCCGTAAGCACCAAAGGCTTCAATCATATTCTGCGTGAGGCGAAATGGCACCAGCTCTGGCTTATCGAACGTCAGGCCCTAAATGCACGTGATTAGTTGTGGTCTTCGGTCAGTCAAAAAGATCGAGACAATCCACCTTGTCGAAAAGACAGTTGAAATCGACATGCAGGATGCCACCAGTGCCTTCCTCAAAGAGTATGTTTTCACCGTGCCGGTCTCCTAGGCTGTAGAGTGGAGAGTTAGCAAGGTAAGCTTGACTCAATAAGATCAACATACCCTAGGACATATCCAACCATGGACATTACAGCACATGACCGAGTATAGCGAAGCCTAGCGGCAAACCAAGCACCAGTCTCAGGGAACATCTCCACGAACCACTCGTGCAATACTGGGGGAAAGCTGTGCTGTAATTAGTGGACTAGCATCGGAAGGGGCTATACCAAGCACTTACGTCGCTAGGACCTTGTCTGTAAATATTGAGACTTTAGAAGGGTCTGAACATGCCTCATTGAGATAATGTCGGATTTCATCGTACTAGAAAATCGTCAGTTTCCGCTCTGGCATACTGTTGATTGGGGGCCAATTTCCAGTTTCAAACGGAAAAGAAATGCCTTGAGCCTTACATTCGGCGTTATACCTCTCTCCTTAAGTGCTCTCGTGACCAGATCTCTCAAAGTCCTGAGATTGTCCACCCACTCGATAAGCCCACACTCCTCGTTCAGCGGCGTAACAGCGTATGTTTTGATATCTACCATAAATCAGCAGAAGTGGTAAGAATCACAAGCGATGAAATGCTTACACATGCGTCGTTTGCTGGATTCTACATCCTTTTTCAAAAATCTGTTAATCATGTTATTGAACTCCATTAGGCGTTGGTCTTTCCGGAGGTCATCTTTCGGTTTGCACAGGATATTGTAAATCCTCCCGTCCGACCCTCGAATGCTAATTTTGCGCGGTTTTTGGAGGGAATTGAGGATTTGAGCTTCGTCGAGGACGGCTAGTCTCATTAGGAAAGGTGCACTCCTAAGTCTGTAATGCCTGCATACCTTCAATGGTTGTTGGATCCCGAGGAAAAGCCCTGAATCCCTTTAGGTACTCGGCGTCATGACTAGCTGGCAAGGTTGGAGTGAGCATAGTCTGGAAAGGAACGACAAGTCGGCACGGGGCTACTTTATGATTGAAATTGAGGTTCCGTGCAAGGTTGATCCGGGAGGTTTTGTTTTCGATCTTGGCTACACACAACTTCAACAGCTCGTCTGAGAATTTCTGGCCTTGGTTTATCATTCCACGTATGTCAGTGGTTGATTCTGTTTTCAACCTTTTGCTGATATCCTGTTAATCATCTTAGCTTGGATTGCACCCTAATTGAAGATATTTAGTTGTAGCATACGGTGATCTTGTCGAGGCAAGTGAGTCCTCTCGATGCTCTGTCTGCAGATGATGACTTGGCTACGGCAAGGACGGTCCACAGTCCTTGCTGAGGAAAGGCATTCACTACCTTCGCCACGATCTTGGTCAACAGGTTATAAACCGTGGGATTTGGATGGCATATTCGCGCGACGACTTGGGGGAGGATTGTGAAGAGCTGATGGTCAGCAGAAACTTGCCATATCCAGGGTAAGGAGCTTACCAATGCAACTGGCATTCTGTTGACATACTTCCTCAATTGCGAGTGCATGTCATCTAGACTTTTCCTCCGTTGGTTCAGAGTATGTGCTTGGAAGTCCCTTCGATGCTGTTAAGATGGAATTGGAAATTGAGGGGAAAAACCATAGATGAACACATACGTGTTGTCCCCTCTTTTTGGATCCAAGGGCTGTTCGACGGTCGAGGCGTGTTCCAGCCAGAGGGTCAAGACTTTGGGCAGTGACTGGAAAACATATTTATTTCCATGTGCCAATGACCGAAGGTAATTGTCAACGACTAGTTTTGACGCCTCACCACTCAAGCTACAATAATTAATAACAGCCCACGTCCCTCATTCCAGAACTTACTAAATTTGTGCTTCTTTTCCGAGCGGCTTCGACTTCTCCGAATCCAAGATTTTGTTGTAATGCTTTCCCAGATAATAATGTGCCTTTTCCCATCTGAAGCCCGTTAGAGGAAGAGGGTACTAGAGATCAAGCTTCACCTACCTGTTATGGAGCTTAATTGCCTCGCGGTATCTTTGCACTATAATGTCCGACTGCGTTTGTCCTGCTCTGTCGGTCCATTTCGCTAATAATAGATGCGCCTAGAAGAAGTTAGCTAATTTGGGAGAATAAGGAACGACCCCGCTAAACGAAGTACCCTGGCGGCAAGTAGATTTTGTTGTTTTTCATGGTTTGAAAAGGCGGATTGACGATTCGGATTATTGGAGCTCAATGCAGGGGCGGCAAATTCATTTGCGGCTATCGCTCCCTCTAGGATCTGTATAGCTTTGCGGTGGTGACCGTCTTTCCAGAGTAGTCGAGCATGTTCAATGGTGGCGGAGCGGTCCTTCAAATGGGCGGCATTAAGCATTGACTGATACGCTTGATTGCCAAAATTGCCCCTTCTCAGCAGCCGAGCGCTTGTCAGCCAGACAGCGGCTATATCGGAATCTGCGAAGTTGCCACTGGTCATTTATTAGTAATACTATAGACCATCCTTCAGAAGGGACAACGTACGCCAATTCCATGGCGGCTCTTCTCAAGCCGAGAAGATACTGCTTGTCGGATATATATCCTCCCAGGACGTCTAGCCGACGATCCAAAGCATCTCGTAGACACGAGCGGGAGCCCTGACTTCCAGGTGCGCTTCCTGCTAGGGCAACAGACTCTATCTCTGTCAAGGCATGCAACTTGAGCATGCTATCATGACAAGATTGTAACGACGTGACAGAGTTGGCAGTAAGGGACCTAGCGACACTCAGTCTCAACTTGTCAACGATTTCCGTGAACTGCTGTGGCTCGCCCCGACGAAAAGCATCTAGAGCCAAGCCAATGCCTATGTTGAAGTCTGCTGTAGCCTGTTGCGGACAAAGCTCGAGATAGTTGTGCATCTTCTCCCATTTCCCTGTCATCCATGATGCCTCCACTGCGAACGGAAGGAATCTGGGAACGGAACTTGTGTTTTGGAGAATCTCGAAACGCGTGAGAATAGTATCTGAAAAGAAGTAAGGCTTAGTAAGATAAAATTCAGATCAGAGGAGAAAGTGTGTATACCTTGTTGGCCTGATTCCTTCAAACAAGTAAAGAGGTTCCATTGAGCGTCGAGATTATCCGGTTCCCTTTCAAGTTGCAATTCATACCAACTTTGTGCTGTGGCCCATCTTCCTGCCTTCCGATGCTCAAGCACCTGCTGGTCAATGTTGAGAACGTGCAGATGGGTCGAGATACCCTCAATGCCGTCTGGCTCGTCTATTTGACTATAGATGCCCTGAAGATGTTCATAGAGAGATTCGAGGCTGGTATACTGTTGTGTCTTGGGACGAGTCTTATACTGACGAATATACTGTTCCCAATGAAATAATGCCCTAGAGAAAGACTTGCACTCCACAGCTCGCTTAGATATGACTTCTGGAGGTATAGAACTCAGAAGACATTCCACTGCTTTGACTTGAGCGGCGTATGATTCAACTAATAGATCCCGTTCGTTTTCCTTGGAGGCCCTGTGGTAACCGCGATTTCTTAGATTGTTCAACTGTTTTTTCTTCCCCTGCACCCATCTCGAAAGGTAGTCTAGCACCTCAAAGACACTCTGAAGCATGTAAATTAGAGATGTTCTAACAAAATGTGGGTGTCCTGCTTCTCACCTGGCTGCATAAAAGAACCGCTTCGTGGACGTCATTCTTGTTTTCTGGGAGAGGATGAGCGAGAATGTTCATAAGCTCCCCTTGCAGCTCATCCTTTTCTTTCTCAGTTCCTCCAACCACGCGGTGCAAAACCGCGAATGGAAAGAGGAACGACGCTATCGATATATCCTGGCCCTTGATGATACGACTGCAAATGCTAAATACGGTCTTTGCGTTATCACCATTCCCGGTCTGCAACAAGCCTTGTACGAAGGCTCGTAGCCAGTCTGCATGGCTCATTCCTGGGGCGAACAATGGAAAGGTGCAATTGGAGCTAGCGGCCTTGATAGTAACGGTATATCTTGACGTCAGAAAAGGCGTCAGGGTATTGCGGACGGTTTCGGGAAGCTCCAACCACCGTTGGTATTTCTCGTCAGCCTGGACACCGCGTGAACGCTGGGTAACGGCGGAGTTCAGATTGCAGAACATCAGTAAATTCTGCATGGCATATGCTAGGAATCCTTGAGCCCTGGTATTGGACGCTGATAAAAAGGCGTCAACCAACACGTGTTGGAAGAAAAAAAGTACGAAGTCGAATGTCTCCTCCATCTTATCAAAATTCGACAGGACAAGGATCCCTTTCTTCTCTTTGATTGTGTCAACTCGATTTGGATCTAGGCAGCCGATATGGCCGAGACAGCGAGCGCAAAGCAGGGTGATGGATTCCGACGTAATGTTGAACTTCACGCAGCAGTCAAGTAGAGACCTAACCAAATGTGCGACAGCCGGATCTGGCTGCTCGCTGAGAACAGATCTGTGGACGAACTCCTCGTGTCTCTCAAGATACGAGACAAGTTCCGTCAAGGCCTGTTCAACGACAGTGGCATTTTCACTCAGGCAACGACGGGCGAAAGCCATGAAATGACTCCGAACATCCAGTGTCCCTTTCATCTCATTAATCCTAGCCTCGAACCGAGAGAGTACAGGTATAGAAGCCAAGGACGGCATGATACCAAAGATATCTCGCAGAAGTTCCTGGTGAGACTCCAAGATGTGCTCAACCAGCTCGTAAGCAAACTTCCTAGTATCCTCAGTAAAGGTCACCCAATGCTTGATGACGATAGCGAGCGTCTGGTCGAGAAGAGGCTCGACCTCTTCTTCATGCAGAGAGCTCACTAACACACCCCATACCCGGAAGGCGTTATTGCACAGTTCTTTAATCTCTAATGCCGACCGCAGGCAAGCACATATCTGCTGGGGTTCAGTATGTCTGGTCAGTCTAGTCGTGGCAGGGTCGAAAAACAGACCTGAGGCAAAGCACTACTGACATGCCCGGGCGCAACTTTGATCATCGCGCCGATAGCCATGATGTTCCTTTTCTTCTCCACGAGCGGCTGTCTTATCTGGAAATCATTTATGGCGTGCGCAAACTGGGTAATTATTCCAAGGACATGCTCCTCAATGAAGTGGCCTACCAAATTTGACTTTTTCGACGCATATGCGGATTTCCGTGGCACGAGAGAGGCTAGAATGCGTAGGGCTTGTTGGAACTGCCATTTTCATTAGAGACATGCCCTATAGTTGGTTTTACAGAACACTGGGTTAACATACTTTTGCTCCCTTCTCATCCTCACTGTCACCAAGGCCTTTTAAAAGGTCGCACGCGATCAAGATTGGCTCGATTCTCACCAGCTCTGCTAGGGTACGCCCGTTGAAAGCAGGGTCAACAGCAGACAGCGTTGACATGATCATTTTCTGAGGCTCTGATGAGGGTTGGCATAGTAGGAACGCAAGTATTGCTGCGAGATTGTCTTTCTCTGAGCATATATCGAAGGGTGTTTTGGCGTCCTTATAGGTACACCCAATTCGAGCGATAACTTCCCTTTTACGCCAGAGTACCAGGTGGGGCAAGACATAGACTTCTGTTAGTCTCAGAAAATCATCAACTGTCATCCCAAGCAGGTCGCATAATTGCTCCGCCATATACGGACGGGATTGTAGATTCTTGACGACGGTCACGGAGAGTGTCCTCCAGAAAGGACGAAATAAACCAGCCGGCGACACGACAAGATGTTGTGCAAGCTTTGATATCTGAAAGCCGGTTAGATGATTCACCTAAAGCGCAAAAGTCATGAAGCATGTAAAGGTAACCCCAAGACGATGGCTGACATACTTCGGTGTACGCCACGCCGCAGAGGAATGGGTTCGGGTGTCCAAGATACTCTACGAGGCGGAGAAGGATTATATTCATCTCTTCATCGTTTGAAAACCTGGTAGTTAATGTTATCAGCCCCAGCACCAACTCCAGCCCCAGACACCAAACATTACCGTGCTAGCCGACACAAGCTCATAATGCAAGTCTCATGAAGTGCCGTCTCTTGTTCCTCTGTTAGATTTTTCAACCAGTTTAGGATGACAACGAAATTTCTGCGCCTGATTTCATGATCTAAACCATGGCGTACAAAACAAACAATCAACTGTCTAAGGAGTTATTAGCACCTGAAATACTTGCTTGAGTTGCGAGTTTGCAAGACTTGCCCTGCCAAAACCCGAAGTTCCCGCAAAGAGCTTCGAAGGGAATTGAGTAAAAAGTCACCGAAAATAGAGTTCGAGAGCTGCAGATGCGTCGAGCTCGAGGTGTGCATCAAGATTCGCTTCAGAGTAGCCATAGTTATCACTCTGATATTCGAGGAACGCGAAATTTTGGGAACAACGAATGCCAATATTTGACATAATTCATCGCTCTCATCGGTTTGCCCTTTAAACACGTCTCTGTCCTGACATTCCTCGTCGCACATATGGCAAAGTTGTTTGCGCAGAAGGTCACCCTGGACGGTTGTCGTTAAGCTACCTCCAAATGCACAAGGTAAACGGCTTAGGTTATCCAGAATTTCGCATTTATCTTGATCAGAAATGGTAGGGAATGATTTGCTAAAAATGTTAGTTAGTGGACTAGTATGAATTTCGTTACCTAACTCACATAACTGCAAGCCTAAGAGTTTGCAGGTCCGGAGAGCCTTCGAAGCGCAGAATCTTAAGTAACCTTGAGATAAGCTGCTGAGTGGTGTTTGATCCGTCTTGCCGATTCCTTGGCTGAGGGCGACAATAGCGCTTGGATGCTCGCATAAATCCATCACCTTCAACCTCCTGGCTTATCGCCATCAGCCCTTGGCTGCAAGAGGGAGAATCGGGCATTGCCCCAACGGCATGGTCGGTCAAAAGTGTGGCGGACTCGACCGTTGAAACCACACGCATTGCTTTAGTGAAAGCGTTGCGAACTGCAGCCTTGTTTTCTGTCAGTCTCTCTGTTTTCTTGTTAGGGTTATTGTAGGGCACTCTACCTGAAGATGTGGTTCAAGAGATTCGAAAGTAGTTTTCTTCAAAGTATCGCTTAAGGGTGACAAAAGACCCCTAAGGCATTTGACTCGGCCCTCCGTACAATTATCAGGAAGGCACAAATCGTCAATGAACTGACTCGTATTCAACTGAAGGGAGGGATAATGGTCCAGATAGTTTAAGGATAGTATGTCACCTAGCATTCGAGGAACATCATATGCTATTTCCGTTGCAAATGATGTTCCAGAGAAACAGTACGGCCGTATCGACGTCAGGAAGTGCGAGCAGAGTTCGACTTTGGACTTGTAGTTATCTAAGCTGGGCGACCGGAGCCAACTCGAAAGAACGTTCCATAGGCGTTCATAGCCGTTCAGGATCCAAGCAAGGTTCTGGCGGACGATTGAAGCCTTATCAGGAACAGATGTAGGGCTGCTTTCCGGGACCACAAACGATTCAAGGAGAGCGAGGATTAAAATGAAGGCTCTCTCGGTTGATCCAATCTTAATTCCTTTCCTGGACAGGTTCCGGGGGAGGCTGATTCTGCCTAGTCCTACGGAAAGAGGTCCTCCGGGCAGTGGAAATGACAACTTGAATTGGGAGGCGTCCCATCGTCCGCAAGCACAAAGTCTTTCTAGGGATAATATGACCTCTGGAGCTTATTAGTGTGATATTCCCAGCTCGCTTCAGGTTACTACCAACCGGTTACGCAAGCCCGTAGGAATGTGGGGATGACATGGCAGGTAGACCATAGTCTAGTATGTTTATATTGAGCACGAACTATGATCGAGAAGATGCCAGTGATCTTCTCCTTGACGATCTCATTACATCGGACAAATGACAGGTGAAGAAGTCGGACAACCAGCCAAAAGTATAACGGAGCGCAAGCCTTTTCGCCGAGGATTTCTGGATCAGGAACCTTTGTTAGAGTGTGGGGGGCTTTGCTGATTGCCGTTTTGATGATGTCCAAACAATCCAACAATTGCCCGTTCAGGTCTGCCTCGTCCGGTTTTTCATCGTTCATACACGGCTCCAGGCCGGCCTTGAGCACGATGCAAACAAGTCTGCTAACATCGGTGGCACTGTCATCAAGGCTTAAGTGACTGAATTTGCCCTCCAAAAGTTCTTGTCGGAGTTGCGCAAAGGCTTCTTTTGTTAGATGATGAATCTGGCTTCCCTGGGATGAGAGACGCGGTGCCAGTTGTGCTGCCAGTGTAGACGAGACTGGTTCTACAGATGCCCAGTCGCTCATACCCATCGTAGGATAAGAATGAAACTTCAGGTCATCTGCAGTCTATGTGAGATTCTGTATTCATGACATGCTCGACTTAATAGCGATAAATTGCTAAAAGAATCAAAAGAACATGTTTGAAGAAAGCCTCCAAACACGTTTGGTTCCGCACTAACTTCAATCCAATGATAAGATAAGCATGGCGATAACCGCTTATCAGTCCAGCATTCTAATATCAATGCATGCATGGGCAACGGCAAAATTCACAAATTTAGCATTGCTTAACCAGCCAGAAATCAGTATTAGTGCTTAAATGTATAGAAAATCTTACTGGAGGGTTTAACTGTGTAGGCTGCGTGTTGCACGAAACAAACACCGAGCCACTTCAGCACCATCCGCCGCTCCGAAAATCCTGGACATCAAGTTTCATTTCTGCTTCATTCTTTTTCAAGCCCCATTCATTGCCACTTAAATAGCTTCTCCTTGGTGCCGGTCCCCCATTAAGTTTCAACTTGAAGCTGGACAACAATCTTGCGTTAAGACTTGGCCGCCAATATTTATCTAGCTCTGCCAAAATGGAACAGGCAACAGCCGAACAATCATATTTCATGGACCAGGCATTTGAGATGGTGCTGGACTGCGTTCTCACTTTATGTATTAGAATAACACTGACACTTGAGCAGGCTCGAAAAGCGCTTGATACAGGTGAAACCCCTGTAGGCTGCGTTCTGGTGTACGAGAACGAAATAGTTGGTCGTGGGATGAACGACACCAACAGATCTATGAACGTGGGTCCATTATATATTCCTTCAACAGACACCTCGAAGTTTGGAATACACTACTTCACATATCATCCTTCTGGCTTCTTTTCTAGCAGGGAACAACTTTTGAACCAGGCAATGATTTATTGAAACATGCTCTCTGACATGTCGAGCATAGGGAACAAGACACGCCGAATTTCTTGCAATTCAGGAAATGCTTCGCACATACCCGAAATCTGCATTACGCTTGACGGACCTATATGTGACCGTTGAGCCCTGCGTCATGTGTGCCGCGGCTCTTCGCCAATATCAAATACGGCGTGTGTATTATGGTTGTGGGAATGAGAGATTTGGAGGAACTGGAAGCATCCTGTCCTTGCATTCCGAGTTTGTTGCCCACTCATGAAGTACTGTTAGCTTTTCAGATGCTGACCTGCTTCAGTTCTGCCATTGATCCGCCTTACCCTGTCCATGGTGGGCTGCAGCGCAAAGAAGCCATTATGCTTCTAAGGCGCTTTTACATACAAGAAAATGAAAAGGGTATGCTGATTACATGCGTTGCTATGTTCGGAAGAAACTGCTGCTGACCTTGACAGCTCCTAAGCCTCGTCTCAAAAAACACCGAGAGCTGAATACCAAATTTGAGGATGATGCCGACTTTGACACCACATCAGGAGAAACAAAAAACTGCAGTACCACTGAGCGAGTAATGACCTTGACAACTTAATTATACAATTGTTGTAGCTCCGCTTGCTAACATACATTATTGAAGGAGATGGTTTCCCAGTCAATGACGCGATGAACAAGATATACCCACCCCCTTCATGATTCAACCATGTTCAAGAAGAGCTTAATTTAGACAGGCGTTCTGCTTCAAGCTCCCGCTCAGCTTGCTGGTAGTACTTTGCTGTATCGACACCATGCTTGTATGATAGTCAGTGTATGCTGCTAGAACTGGAATAGAAGACCGGCCCAGAATTTGACGGGATACAAGCGAACTTACATGTTCATGGTTGACAAGATTAAACCACGGAATCACTTGAATGAAGAGATTGGCGTATCGAGAATTCCGAGCAGCTACACCCTGCAAGTGTGGGGACACCTGCGAAGCACCGTACAGAGGTTCACCTTTCTTGACCTTGTCCACCATTTCCCTCATGTCCATTTCAACCTCCCTTGAGTTCTCCGTGAAGCCATGGAAGCGGTCTACAGGTATCAGAGTTAATGACGGGTTGAAATGAGGACAGTAAAGCAGAGGTCGAGGGTATAACGTACTGCACGATCTCTGATAGAGGACATGTACACCACCAATGAGACCGATCGCCGTCGCCAGCCTCATCACAGGCGAAAAGCCTCCTCTGCCAACATGCGACGGGCTCACTCTCTCCATAAGCCAAAATGCAAGCGGAGACGCCGCAGCTGCTCCAGCACCAACCGCATAGTCCGAGGGCCTCGCGTATCCAAAAACTCGTCGCACATGCCTAGACAAAAGACTCAAAGTATTAGCGAAATTTGTGGGTCGTTTCTAAGTGTAAATTTCCTATATAAAGAGAGCATTGGGCATTCGGTTCGTACGGGTCAGAGTCAATGAGCTGCAAAGCGATGTTAGTATGACCTTGCTAAGCCTGGATGAGGAATTAAGAATAAATCGCACCGGATAGTCGGTAAGGGCCCTCTTTGGTGGCACAACCGTCGAATTGTTATCTCCTGCCATTTTGACGAGCTGGGTAAATCGATGTAATTGACGGTCGAAGTCGTTGTTATCTGTTGGCCGGGCGGCGTTGGAAGTGGGAGTCGGAGGTCGACAACGCCAAGGTCAATTTTCGGATTAGGATTAGCGTCGGTAACCACCACTCATTAATATCACTTATTTCTATAACTCATTTGATGCTATGTACGCCTTCGTACAATACAACCTGGACACAGACGGGGGCAAAATTATATAGTAATGGGAGCATAGAAGAAGACAGAATTGTCGGTAGCAGAAAAATTCAGGTGTAGTATCGTTGGACTGGAAAATGGTTAGACTGCAATGTATCCGACCAGCTCTATAGTTCCCGGCTGTGGAAAACACCATCAAACATGTTCTGATAGTCAGGATATGTTTCCATTGCACGTTATCTAATAATTACTCCAACCAGTTCGAGTCTACTCAAGCGCTTTTACAGTACCCGTGACTTGGCCACAGTCTGATATCTAAACGTAGCGTAAGGACAGGAAAGCGCGAGTTTTGGGCGGACTGCAAACACCAAGAAGGCACAGCAGGCTGGGCAGGACGAATGTTTTACTCCAGACAGGTCTTAATAGCACGGAGAAACGGTTAAAGCAAGTACCTTGCAGGCGAAGAGAGAGAAGCGAGTTGCTCGGAAACCCGTTCTAAGTTCGCTTATGATCCGCCGCAACGCGTACCAACGCGTCTTCGGCCTATCGCTTTATCGATTCACCTGCTATCCGAGATTTGCGGCGCCCACGCCCACGTTTGACAATCTATACATTATACTTCGTACATGAGACTGTTCCCTGAAATCACCAGAGGCCTACGAAAATCGAGTTCAAGGATTCTCCCGTTTTACCTCAATCTTCAACGCCGCAAATGGCAAGTGAAACCAACTCAGCAGCAGTGGCGGCGCAGTCTGCCGACTGTGTCGACGACTTGTTTGATTACGAGGTCGGTCTTGACGACATTTTACAAGAAACCAATGCGAACACGAGTAGCGGAAACGTGCCGAAGCAATCTACCCAACCAGATAACTCAGGGGTGTTCCTAGGCCTCGATGAAGAGGTTGAAGTTGCCAAAAGGAGACAGCCAGTTGCTAAATTAGACGAAAACAGGTCAGTAGTTAGAGGTCATTAATCAAATTGCCGAAACATCCTGCTGAACTCATTATTCTAGACTACTCACACAAGCTGGAATCCCCAAGCTGCGGCGCTCCGCAAAAAAAAACCTTAGATTCAAGGGAAAGGGGCATGAGGTTTGTACTCCGCAAATGATCCTCCTAATACTATGACACTTTGGGTGAGCGGCTGGCTGACCCTGTTATCATGCTCTATATAGTTCTCTGACTTAGCACGTCTCCTGAATTTTTATCAATTGTGGCTCGACGACCTGTTTCCTCGCGCGAAATTTGTAGATGGTTTAGCTATGATTGAACGACTCGGCCATACTAAACGGCTACAGACCATGCGACGAGCCTGGATAGACGAGGAGAAGCCGAAGTCTGCGGTTGAGGATACATTAAGGACTGAACAAACGAACTCCAACGATAAAGATATCACGAGCAATGACACGTTGATGGCAAACCACCGGCAATCAATACCAAGTGATATCTCACGATTGACTGGAGATTTAGTCGATACAGATGAGGACTTGTTTTTACCAGACAGTATTAACCATCAGCAGTCAGTCGGCAAGAACCATGCTCAACCGGACGATAATGATGAGTTTGACGATCTGGATGCTCTGCTGAGAGAGCGTAGAGATGAGCCTGACATTCGAAATCTTACTTCAACTGGGGGTACCGGCAATGGTCATTGTTCGCCGGTTGATGATGACTTCGCTGAGTTGGACGCCCTATTGAGGGAACACGAAGGCGAACACGATATAGGTAACTTGACCATGAAAGAGTCGAAGAACGACACAACGGAAACTGACAGTCATGCGGATGAGCTTGAAGCGATGGAAGACATCGGAATGTCCGGGTTAATGAAGTGATTGAGTTGGCATAACCAACAGAAGCGCCATGTACAGTTTCAACGGCAGAGCCTTCTGACATAATGGATATCAATGATTCATTCGTATGGTATTACAAGTTTACTCTCCTCATACAACAAAAAGTAGAAGTATATCGGAATCTAGAACCGTCGCCGAGAAGCCACAATGTGAAGACGACTTGAAAATGAGGAAAACAGCATACCCAATGTCCTATAAACACATTTTAGAAGACCAGCCCGATATTCCAAGGCGATCCTTGAGACAAATAGCCCACAATCTTTACAAATCAACTCTCAAAACCACTAAATGGTTCACAACTCAACTGGTTCGGTGAAGACTGAGAACTGACCACCACCACCAGCCCAGTTAAGACTTTTGCCCCGAACGGCGGTATTCTCAATGACAGTTGCGACCTCCACATCATCCTGCGTGCCCTGGCCGGTTTGATAAGTCGCAGAGAAGCCCCAAGACCAGGGACGGCCGCTAGTATCAATTGCAATTGAGTGATCGGAACCCGCCGCAACAGCCTTGGCTTTTATCCCGGGGACAGCCGTAGGCTCGATGAGGATACGAGGACGATCACGCTCGTCCTTGATGACTGCGTCGTCTGGGAGAGTTTCAATTTTTAAGCCTGTCTGATATCCATCTAGTCTACCCCAGACTAGACATTCGCCATCCTGGGTGGCAGCTATGGAGTGGTGTGCACCACCGCAGATTTGCGTGACGTTCTTCTTTGACAAAGAGTCCACCACGGTGGGGTGGACGATGGCAGCCTCACTATCGCCCGCATTTTCACGAATTCCTGTCTCTCCAAAGCTGTTCAGGCCCCAGGCGAAAACCTTGCCGGACTGGTGTACGGCAAAGGAGTGGAAAGCGCCAGCACCGATTTGAACGATACCTTTGGGAAGACCAAACTCCCGTGGCTGAAGCCCGTTCAGTTTGTTTCGCTCGATAATACGGCGACCTAGTTGGTTTTGCTGGCCCGAGCCCCACGACAGAACAGCACCTTTGTCGTTGAGAGCGAGGACATGGTTATCTCCGCATACCAGGTGCTTTATTTTTTTAAGGTCCGGCAATAACTTCGGAGTAGTCTGAACCTTTGTCTTGGCGTCGAATCCGAGAATACCATCGTTGCTCTAAGGGAAAGTTAACAGTGTCTTCAGTACTCGCGAGAACATGACGTACTCTAAATGTTCCCCAGCCATAAACTTGACCCTCGTCAGTGAGGGCGAAACTTGAGCTGTCACCAGCAGCTACTTCGACAATAACGGTGCCATGAGGAAAAGCGCTGGAAGGAATGGCAGTTGGGGTGCACTCATAAGGGTTCAGATCAGGATTGTCATCCGAGTCCGAGTCCGAGTCCGAGTCGCGGTTGTCCATGTCTTTGTATCCACCCTCCCAGGTCGTATCTCTTCCGAGGGCACCTTGGTCATTGACACCCCAGGTAAGAACCTTATTGTCATGCGTAAGAGCGACGCAATGCATCCCGCCAACAGCAACCTGCACGACACCAACATCATCCGGCAGCAGGTGCGGGTTGAGACGTGGTCGCTTCACATCAATAACGTTCTTTCCGACGCCCAGACCAAGCTCACCGGAGCTACCTTCACCACAAACATAGACGTTCAGCTTTGCGGTTGGCGCATTGTTGATGACAACTTTTGGCCTCGGCTTTGCAGCAGCAGGCTTTACAACACGAGCCCGCTTGGTGGAGCGACTAGTCTCAGCATCTTCAGCATCTTCAGCATCAGCACTGCGCTTTTTAGCTGGCGCGGCTGTCGTCTTCTTTGTGGCGCCGGCCTCGTCCGCTTTGGTAGTTTTGCGGGTCGCCGTTGATTTCACGGTAGTTTTAGTGGCAGTCGCAGCACGTCCTCGAGAATTTTTCGTGGTGCTTGCTGTGGTGGCGGTCTTCTTTTTGCTCGTTGTTGTAGCCCGCGCTGCGGGTTTTGACGCGCCCTTGGGAGGCATTGGAGGCAGAAAACAACTTACAACGGGGAGAAGGAGGAATGGGACGTATTTGGACGAGTATAGATAGATGGAGGTCAAGATTGAGGGTGAGAAAAGGGTGCTAGGAGAATCAATAAGAGAGAGAGAAAGACAAAGGAGAAAGGAAAAAAAGCGGCGATCTGCTAGTGTTGCGTGAGGATTGTTGTGGTGTGTTCCTGCGGCTAGTCACGCACATCACGCGCCAGCTGGTGAATTCCAAGTATTCCCACATGCTTGCGACCTCTATTACTATCCATCTCTCATTATAAAGCATTGGCTTTCAAGTTCTCATGTTGTCTTAAAGCAGAGGCGTATTGTGGCGATACACGTATTCAAATCTTTATTTCAAAAGTCGTCTCTACTTTCTTTCTTTTCTTTTTTCCTTCGGATTCTTGAGCCAAATTGATTCATCACGCCTGTTTTTGGCTTCTCTCTGGCTTCAGGAGAGTAGATTATCATTCGAGTTGCTTGAAATAATTCTTAGTTGTGTCTTTATCTTTTTTTTGTTACTCAATGCCTAGCATAAAGGACATAACATATGTTATCGCAGAACAAAGCCTGGTCAGCTTCTTGTCACCACTAGAAGTCTACAACAGTGGCTAGCGACCAAGGATCTTTCCTGCCTTGTAATTTCAGCCATAGATAATACTTAGTGCTGTCCTCCTTATCGGCCAGGCCCTGGCCCACATGCGGTCTTGGATGGTGCTGTGTCGGTGGAATTGGGCTTGGTCTTCCACGCACTATGACATTGGCACCCGTTCACACCTCATGGGCTGAGTCCTGCATTGGGTTCTTGCTGTGCTCTTTGTCCTTCCGGCCCTGGCCCGAGTGCGGTCTTAGGATGAAACCGTGCTGGTGGAATCAGACTTGATCTTCCCACACATTATGACATTCTGTCCTAGTGGTACCCATTTCACATCTCTTGGGTTCAGTGCCGCGTTGGGCTTGCCTTGGGCGTCAGACTTGGAATCTGGGCTTACTCCGACGCCTCCAGAGCCCAGATATGTGGGTGCTAGTGTAACCACCAGGGAGTCAATAAACTCGGCATATTCGGGATTCAGAAGCTCACTTAGAACCCTTCCTCCACCTTCAATCATCACACTCTTGATGCCTTCTGAAGCTAGAGCCCGAAAGATAGATTCCCACTGGAGTCGCCAATTCTGATGGTACTCCATGATACGAAGGAATTCGCCTCCGTAACCCTTCAGCATCAACAACTTTGAAGGATGTATCTGAGCTCCAGGGGACACGACAACCCAAGGGGCTCTGCCTTTCCCCTCAACTGCCGTCCGTAGTAACCGAGAGTCAGCCCCAGGGGACCAGCGTCCCGTGGGGTCAATTACCACCGGCCGTGGCTGCCACATGCGCCCAAGACCACCAAACCCTCCAGCACCTTGCAGCCTGCAGTTCAGCCCTGGGTTATCTGCGAGGACAGTTCCGACTCCAATTAGAATTGCATCATGACGTGATCGCAAATAGTGTGTCATTAACTTGGCCTCTGGGCCTGACAGCACTGTCTGCATTCCCGGTAGAAGGGATATTTTGGAGTCCATTGAGGAGGCATAAGACAGCGTGACATGGGGCAATTCGCGCCTTTCGTCACTCTTTGGAAGATAGGGCTCTAGGAAGTCAAGTTGAAACTGAGGAAAGGGAAGAGTATCAGGCGGCAATGGTGGAAGCGTACTTGCGCGCGGAGCTGCCCGATCGGCCGTGGTATTATTCTTTTCTGCTATATTGCGAGTCCTTACAATGCCACGGCCCTTTTGATATTCATAACCTTCATGTGGTACAAGATCCACCTCGGGATTTTGCAGTCTCCAATGAGCTGAGGCATTCCTAACGTCAGTAATCTGAAGAAAACGGCCGCCAGCTTCAATGAGCTTTTCAGGCTCCTCTCGGAATTTCATATAAATGGAAGAAGGCAAGTAGCCTTTACTTGCTTCCCTTCTCACAAATTCCATGAGTCCTGAGGGCCGCTTAATCTTGTCAATATACAGGAGATCATGCGAGTGCTCGTGACTGCTTCCCGGAGTTTTGGCTATGGTGACTGTCGAGTAAGCCCCCTCAAATCTGATGACCTTGATTTGAAAGTTGCAGAGCCCGCCTTCTCGAATCTTTCTCTTTCTAGGGCGCTTGCCCTCTGGTAAAAGCCGTGTCCCAGAGCTTCGATTCGTTCCCTGCTTCCGACGAAGGCGACAGCTCAAATAGTCGGTAGTGCAATGCCCTTCTTTGCTAGAATTGCTTCTTTGTTTGACGTACACATTGTCAATGAAAGGCCAGTAGGTTTCGAACTCCTGCAGGCTAATCTCAATAGGCTCCTTGCATTCAAACATGATCTGCCGAATTCTGGCCAGATTCGGGGGATTGTCAATGAGGCTGTAGGTGCCCGGCTCATCCAGCTGGACCGCATTTGGTGTGGCATAGCCAGTATTATCTTGTGATTTTCCAGTGACCTCATTAATTAAATTAGGACGGTCCTCCGTGGTAGTGGGACTGGGGCCGGAGGAAGGCGTTCTATCTCCCCCAGGACGATACAAACTTGACGAACGCGGTTGTGGTTGTTCATCGATCTCTGTCAGCGAGATGGGTGCTTCTTGGGTCGCATCATTTGCCGTATTCGTTAGCGTAGAGTTGTCGTCCGACACGCCAGAAACGCCATGGTCCATATCGAGCACGACAAGATCGGTTGAGGGTCAAGTTTGTGGATGGATCCCAGCGTCACACCTAGAGGAGCACGGCCGCATGATACAAGTGCTCAATGCATTATAACATGAGGCGCACTGAGCGGTAGGATCTCAGGAGAGTGAGTCGGTTGAGCGTTGACTGAACCAGGTGCTACGATTCAAAAGTTGCTTCAGGCTTGAAGCTTCATCGACCCGCCAATCCTTGGCGCGCTACTAGCTTTGGCCGTTATTCTTCCGGCGCCGTGGCGCCGGATTCTCTTCCGCCTCTGCACGAAAGCAATTCCTCAAGTGTCGCTCGTTATTTGACGATGTAACCGTACATATTCTGCGCATTATGGGACCTCCGGGCCTAGATGGACCAGTCCGGCAAATAGCATAGCGGTAATCATACTTAGATAGCCATGAAAAATCATAAATCGATCAAAGTAGAAGTTATTTTCTAGTATTATTTAAAAACCCGATGTGTGCTGGAGATTGTTATCTAGAATGCGCCAATGTCCGCTCCAGCTCGAGCAAGAGTCTCGTAAACTCTTGGGGGTAGTTTGTATTTGACCATGCCGGAGAAGATCATCAGATCCTTCGCCATGATCAACAGCTCCTCAGCGAGCCCTTGCCTCATCTCGTTTTCATATGGTCCAGCGTTCAGTCGTTGCCGCTCACGTCCGATACATGTAATGCTCCAGATGATCACATGGCCGATATTTCCGGAAATGAGCGACGAAAGGGACGAGAAAGCCTGGGCGGCGCTTCGAATATAAGGTACAGAGCCATTGGCCCGAAGCGGCAGAATGCCCAGCTCATTGATCGTCTAAGAACACAGTGTCAGTTGACGAAGGAGTACGTGAAAAGCGAACAAGACTTGGCCCAGTCTGAAACTCACATCTAATGCTGCCGTCCATTTTCCTGCTTCAACCTCAGCCTTTGCCTCCATCATTCGAAGCAGAACACCACATGCGTCGCGATTTGATCGACGGATGCGCTGGTAATATAGAGCATTTTGGTTGTAGAGGCCGATCATGTTCTTTGCGAGAACGACTGGGTCTTCTACCACAGTCAAGCTCAGGCTGGTTCCTGGCTCTACTGGCGTCTCCTGTCCGGAGTCCTGCGACAGGTTAGTGCGAGGCCGTAGAGGCTGCAACCTGAGCGTGGGGCTCCCAAGGGGAGTTGCCACGGAGTCAGACAGTGTCCTGTTTATGATATCAATGACACGATCATAATCCTCGGCAAGGTGGTACAGGAGGACCGAGTCTGTTACCAAACCCTTGTCTTCGGCGACAACAGCTGCCTGTACAGTGATTGTTTTCAGAAACTCTTCCTGATCCACCAATTTGATCAAACTAATGCGTTGCTCTATCAGGCCTTTAATTCTAAAACCGTCCGAACGGATATCACCGAGTAGCTTAGCAAAATCCCTCGTTTCTAGAATGTATTCTCGCAGAGCTTCATGACACACGGAAGCTTGAGATTTACCCAAAGCTCCTGGAAGATCAGCATTGAGGCAAAGAAGGCAGAAATAGTCGATTGCTGCTTCAACGTAAGCGGTGCGAAATTCTTTCGTGTATTGAGTCAGCAGATAGCCGAAATTGATCTGGGGATATTGTTTCACGGTGAAAGACACTGCCAATGTTAGCATATATGAGAAAGTCGAAAGTCATATCAGCTTACAGATTTCTTCTCCGGAAGTGTAGAAATCGGAGACCCTTAATAAGCCATAATACGTCAGGGCGATAGCAAAGTGTACTGCACTGACAGGCGCATAGGACCCGAGATAGGAAACAGCTTGTTCAAACATTCCTCCAAGGATCTGGAGGAGAAAGAAAGTCCCATAGCCGCCTGGCCCTTCTTGGCCCTTCCCGAAAACTCGCTGTCCTATCTCCGTGATATCTGTCTGGATGTCTTCCAAACCGAAGACTTCGCCGGCAACCTCTTCGGCTCGGTCGTCTTCTCTGGCTAAACTGAACTGTAACCACATCCAATCTTCCACGCTTTGATTGATACCGTCCAGGCGCCTGCGACCAAGGTCACAGCGCCCAATAATCTTATAGCATGCCATTCGGTATGGATCGATAGTGTTGTCTGGAGCGTTGCGCGACCGTTGTTGATACTCGCCATTAATTCTTTGCTGCATGTCCCTTGGCAGTCGTTTGTTTTGAGCATAAGTCGTCATATATGTCACAAATTTATGATCCAAAGACCTGAAGCCGGGATCACGGGCAACATACTCCGCCGCTTCTGTGATGAATCCGCAACGCAGAAGATAGAATATGAGGATCCAGCAGTAATCATCCCCCACCATTTGGAGCTCGGTACCATCCGGCGCAAGGTCTCTCCTGGATTCCCTGAGGCGTATATACGCTCGAATCTTGTTGATTACAGTCGGTATCCCACCAAGCTGCGCTTCGCGCGGATTTTTGGCAATTGAGCCTTCAATCTCAGTATAGAATGAATTCTCCAGAAATTTCCTGGAGCCATCAACAATTCGCTTTCTCAGGTTGATAGCTTGTTGCGATTTTGGCGCTTCATCCAAATACTCCTCCATGAATTGACGCTCCTTGATCGCGCCAGAGTCCGAAACGTCCCTAATATCAGCCGATTCTCCGACAATATTTATCAAAGCTCTATACGCATCATATAGCTGATGAGGAACCTGAGGAAGTCAGCCAGTCCATGAAACATCAAAACCCTAGTATATAGCTACTTACATCACCGCCAGCGTGTTTTTCAACCTCGGAAAACTCATGGAAGATCGGAAAGCTACGTGCTTGGAGCCTAGCGGAATTGAACGACTGAACTTTGTCCGCATAATAACCCATTTTTTCACGAAGGAATCGAAGGTCCAGACTCTGAGTGTTGGGGCCGTCGGTACGCTCCATCGGGTCGTCGAAAAGCTGATGACTCGATTTTCCGGTTCCTGGGGTTCCAATGACTGACTTCTCAAAGCCTGATCGGCCGAAGACGCTCCTTCGAGAAACACCATGAGTCGCCGCAGGCCCAAACTGATTGGATGGCCTTGTCGAACGTCCAAATGACGGCCCTGAATCCTCGGCTGGCTCATCCTTTTGCGACAAACCAAAGTGTTTGAATATCCTATGGCGCTGCTCCTCCCAATCGAGATCTACTTTCTCTTCCATAAACAAGTCGAAATCCCTCTGAGCTCTGGCAAGACTCTCTGCAACCATAGCCTGACGACCACGCTGTTGAATGGTTCTTAGATATTTCTGATTGTCCGGATCAAAGGATTCAAGTTCTTTTGACGGAAGTGAAATGGATGTTTGAGGCTCCAGAGCTTTTAGATCACGCAGAGCATGTCCAGGGGAAACGCCTGAGGCTGCAAGTAGATAATGGCTGTTGCAATTATTATCGTGTAAGCAAAACAACATTAAACATTAAGCACAGCACGATGGCAGTATACTTACGCTTTGCTGCTTGGTATATGAGCGTCTCTCAGACTCCCAGTGCCGAGTCCTCTTGCCTTACGGCGAATATCATCGAGACCCAACTGAAGATTAGGCAACTCCTCAAAATTACCATTTTCAGTGACAGTAGAAAGTGGACGCTTTTTACCACGCTCCAGTAAGCTGTTGAAGAAGGCAGGTTGCGCTGCCTGAGAAGAGATATTTGCGGGCTGCGCGGTGCCAGGAGCAGGTTGGCCCAATCCGAGGATTGACGATTGCGAAGGCTGTTGAGTCTGAGGCTGACCGCCCAAGATAGAATTAACTGATGGAGCTTGCGTCGTTGAAGGGTTCCCGAAGATACTTGTCGGATTACTCGGAGAGAATATGCTTGACGGCTGCGGCGGTTGCAACGGCTGGGCTGAGGCGCCAAAGCCGCCCAGGCCGCCTGTTCCAAATATTGAACTCGTTGTGAAGGACATTTATTATCCTAGTGAGCTTGAGAGATGCGAATCACTAGAAAAGCACCGATGTTTGCTATGGCCACGGCTCTCGATCGTAGGTTATTCGGCTTCTGTTGGCAAAGTCTTTTCTTAGCATTTGAACCTAAAGCAATATGTTTTGGTTAATGGGCCATGCGCGCACAATTTATTAAAAGCACTGGTTCAACATTTGGTTGAAAGCAACCTGGAAGGCTATGAGGATATTTGTCGTTCGCCTGTTCCCCGAAATTTTTGTTGTTTATGATTATGACAAGTCCAGTTGCGGAGAACGCTTCCATTTGGAGCAGTCGGATTTTCTATTCGCCGAGACTCTGTTCACTCTTTGTTCATCCACTACTACCACGAGTGTTCTATCTACACCAAGATCGCCCGGTATCGTGGCCGCCTTTCCTCACTAATTTAGCTCCGATCGCATTTCATATAAGGAATCAAGAGCTGAGCTGTCTGGTATTGGCGGGAAAACATTACCATGCCCGCATTTCCATCCAAAACATACCGACGGGCAACCACTGCCTCCTCTACGCTAGGGGAAAAGCTTGGTGAGGCATATCGGGCTAGACTTCCACGACATCCGTTTCTGCTATTTGGACTACCATTCATCATGGTCATTGTGGCTGGTTCCTTTGTTTTGACCCCGGCGACTGCTTTGAGGTATGAGAGGTACGACCGCAAAGTGAAACAATTAAGCCAAGAGGAAGCGATGGATCTCGGTCTCAAAGGACCTGATGGAGAGGAAGGAATTAAAAGGAATCCACGTAGGAGGATCATTGGCGACGATCGGGAAGAGTACTATGTGCGTGGCCCAGTCTATACCGGTCATATTCATACGTCGTTATGGCCTTCAACTACTAACTTGTTTTCCCACAGAGGCTCATGGCGAAAGATCTCGACAGTTGGGAACAAAAACGTGTCCAGCGGTTTAAGGGTGAGCCAGATGGAAGACTATGAAATATGGACGAGAGCCGAGCCGGCGAATTTATGTTCAGCGCCAAAGCCATGAGCAGTTTATTGGTACTCTCAGAATCAGCCGCCCGGCTTGCTATCACGTATATTGCTGCCGTTGGTCAGGTCTGGGTTTCGGCACTGTTGGACCTCGCACGTTAACGCCTACACGAATATCGAGAGAACTTCGGGTACACCCGGCGTGTGATCTTGTGTTTGTGTCTACTCATTATATGGAGTAGCGAGGCATCTCAAATTTCGGGTTGCACCTAACATGACATAAGCTAGCCAACATACTCGTGGTATGTCAAGGATTTGCGTTACCGCGTAAGGAGTGCTGTTTAGAAATGACTAGCGAGTCAATGACGATCTCGACTCCTAAGATGCATCAATTTCATTCAGCTCGTTTTTCTGAATGCTAGAATAACCGATCATCACGGACTGGTGCTGAGCCACCCTTTCGTTCAATACATCATGGCGGACAGCTCATCTATCATGGTCTTCGCATGCTCTGGAGTACCGACTACTTCAAATCCTTACGTCGCTTATGCAGCCCTTTTGCGGATACTACATCATTTTGACATGAAGATCAATTGAGTGTGCTGGTATGTGCAACTTTCAAACCAGCATATGTAGCGCACCATGTCTCATCAGTCACTTCGTACAATACGAAGTGCCCATATACCAGAGCACGAGCAGCGTCGTTTACC
The DNA here is from genome assembly GCA_013305525.1 of Aspergillus quadrilineatus. Taxonomy (NCBI): domain Eukaryota; kingdom Fungi; phylum Ascomycota; class Eurotiomycetes; order Eurotiales; family Aspergillaceae; genus Aspergillus; species Aspergillus quadrilineatus. Next base: position 42,083 of record JAAXYA010000023.1, read on the forward strand.
CCTGCACCCGTACTTTAATCAAATTCCTCATCGATATCCCATGCTCAACAGTGCTTCGCCTGAGTGGCGACAAGTACTTCATCCAAAAAGAACAAATATAAATGGCGAAAGGAAAAGGCAGTCCCAGCCAACCCGTAATCAATCTCACCCTGGGCGGCTGGGCCAGACCGCGACCGAACTGGTTGTGGCTACTGGCTAGCACAGAAGTTTGCCGCCCGCCCGCGGCCCTCCGCCCATAACGTCATAGCGCGCCCCCCGTTTTTTCTGCTTGACTCCAGCCTTTTGACCTGCTGATTTCTGAACAATGACACCAGTGGGTCGACAGTGATACTCCTTCGCAGTTCTCACTAGTCGAGCTTCAACCCCACTACCTTGCTGCGGACTCGATTGGCCCAGGAACTCAACTGGATTTGACCTTATGTGATACTTGGTGGGAACGACGATTCGTTGTGTAGGAGACCCGGACCGCCGCCTGGGAACGAGACATTCCATCCCCATTTTTTCGCACTCACTGAGCGGCTTCTACATTCACCTGACGCCACATCGCGCTTTTCAGCAACGTTACCTATCCATACACATCCACATTATATAACTCTTTGACCCTCATTACCCGAACCCTATTTGACTTCGAAGTCAACGCCTTTCTTGCCAAATCTCCCTGTATCCGGATCCTCCCCATGAACATTTCTGCTCTACAGCACTCTACTTGAGCCCGTCCATACACCTGGGATTACTTGGCGATTCTACTTCCTTTCTCACGTCACCTCCTTGGGAGTCGCAATCGATATCGACATGGCAAGCTGGATGGAGGACTGATTCATATCCGACATCGTCTTCGAGAGCAAGATAAGAATTTTCTGTCGTCGGTGCAAAAGTTATGTCTGCGATGACAGGTCCAAGATCGCCAACATCACCGTGGCCCCAGGAACCCCAAAGCCTTGCGCTCCCCGGTCCTTCCAGTTCCGCGGCCCTCTTTCCGTTGTCCGACTCTCGTCCGTCCTTTAATAGATTCAGCCCGCGCGGGACCAGTTCCCGGGGAACGGCAGCGGAACTGCCAGACAATTATTTCTCGTTCAATACAGAAAGCTCGAATAATTTCAAAGGCAAAGGACATTTTTCACATGCCCTTCCAAATCATAGTCCGGAAGGGAGGTATATCTCCGGGAAAGACCTAACCGAGCAACAACCTGCCTCCATAGGTACAGGATCAGGAAAAACTGCTTGCATCCCCGATCCAGCGGTCTACAGGCTCTCCTTAAACCGCCAGGCGGGGGACTCGACTTCCAGCGGAACAACAAAGTCTGTCTCTGCACCAGTCCTGGGATCAAGCGTGAGGTTAGTTTCAAGTGAAGCTTGTGCAGAGTTTGTTGGATCACACGCGGATGATCTTATGCTCTTGGATGTACGACCGTACGCCCATTTTTCCAGAGGAAATATCAAAGGTGCTCTGAACCTATGCATCCCCACAACCCTCCTCAAGCGCCCCTCGTTCGATACTAAGAAATTAGCGAACACCTTCACCAACGAAGCTGATTGGAAGAACTTTGGCCGTTGGAGGCAATGCCGTTACATTATCGTGTACGATGCCGCAACTTCTAACATGAAAGATGCTGCCCCTCTCGTCAATGTGGTTAAGAAGTTTACAGCTGAAGGATGGAATGGTGACGGCATGATCCTGATGGGAGGCTTCAAGGCTTTCTCTTCTAGGTTTCCTGAACTCACGCAACAGCCACAACAGCAGCATCAACCGGCGCTTGATGCTCAGTCAGAGAAAATTTCCTCAATGCATATCGATCTTCCACAATCCGCACCCGTTGCTGGTGGGTGCAATATACCCGAGTCGTCCAATGCTGCGATTCCCTTTTTTGGAAACATACGTCAGCACATGGATCTTCTTGGTGGCGTCGGACAAATCCCGCTGAAACATTCAGAACATCTACCTGCCTCTCAAAGGCAATCTCTCCCGCCCTGGTTGCGTGAGGTATCCGACCCTGCAGATCAGGGTCGGCTTGCCGCTTCAAGGTTTTTCGACATTGAGAAGACGGAACTAGAACGGATGAAACAAGCTTTTTCATACGATCAGGACAATAATTCAGGTTCAGATAGGCCTTCGTCTCCGAGATATCGTGTCGCTGGGATTGAAAAGGGCGCCAAGAACCGGTATAACGACATCTACCCTTACGATCATTCAAGAGTGAAACTCCATGATATACCCCATGGCGGCTGTGACTACGTGAACGCAAGTTATTTGAAAGCCGAGTATAGCAACCGGCATTACATAGCGACCCAAGCCCCTGTGCCTGATACTTTTAATGTCAGTTCTACCTTTTGCTTTTTGCGTTGACGTGTTCGTCATCCTTATGATAGTGTATCGACTGACATTTTTATAGGATTTCTGGCGCGTTATCTGGGAGCAAGACATTCGTCTTGTAGTGTCCCTGACTGCCGAGGTTGAAAGAGGACAGGTCAAATGCCATCCTTACTGGAAAACTGGAACATATGGGCAATTCCATGTGAACAATTTCTCAAAGAAATACATTCCTATGGTGCCAACAGATTCACAACCAGTGGATTCTGTAGTCGAGAAGTCGTCGACAGACTCAGGTGATAACCCCACGCTTATTGTCAGGCACTTTGGTTTGTCGCATTCGGGTTTTCCGTTCGAGCCTCTGCGCGAAGTTACACAAATCCAGTACGCAGATTGGCCCGACTTTGGTACCACCTCTCAACCAAGGCATCTTCTGAGTCTAATCGAACAGTGTGATAAAGTCAGAAACGTGGCGGCTAGAGCTGCGCCGGGTAATCCAAACAGGCCGGTTTTGGTGCACTGCAGCGCAGGATGTGGTCGCACTGGAACTTTTTGTACCGTGGATAGTGTTTTGGATGTGCTTAAACGTCAACGTGCCCAGCCAGGTGGGCAGCATGACGGACGGCCATTCGACCAGTTGCTCGGCGGGGGACAGCTGGATCTTGTTGCGAAAACATTGTCCGATTTTCGCACGCAAAGACCGAGCGTGGTTCAGAACTTAAGTCAGTTTGTACTTTGCTACGAAAGCATCCTAGAGTGGGCGGTAACCCAGATGCCAGGGGAGAGCCCGGGATAACATTATAAATCGTCGTCTCCTCTCGTTAGTTATTTTGATGATTACATCCATGAGCGCATTTAAGAGGTGTTTGGTGTTTTTCTTTTTTTCGAGGCGGATCTTGATATTACCAGGTGTTGAGGCCCAGCAGAGCTAATAGAGGATATGGTATTCGAATATGTAGGAAGCCACACATACCTGCATGGATACAAAACGTTGCATTTTCGTCCCTGAACCCCATATAGGAAACCAAGGGCCCCAACCCCACCTGCTGGGGCCAAGGACAGGCGTCAAAGATTCAGGCAGCAATCCGGCCTCTCGATACTAGAAACATATAATGTTCTTCGCCCGGGTGTAGCCAATCTCTACACGAATGTAACCAAAGCTTCAGTCAGGTCTCTACCATGCTTCTGGTTCTTCCCCCAGAGCTGATTCAAGTTGTTTTGCTTAATTGCACCACCCCCGCGTTTTTACAAGCGGCTATATCCTGCCGGACCCTTTATGAGATCGCTTCCAGCTGTAGAGAAGCCCTCATTCACCATCTTAAAAGAACACCAGGGCCATTCCTCGATACTTCTAATCTCAGGACAAGGCATCTCTTCTTGCTTCTGAAAAGGCGCGCCTCGAAGCAATTATATGGGAGCCAGTATGGCGCGAGTTGCATAACGTTCAAATTTGGGGACTGGGTACCCAGCATTAAAGCAGCGTCGCTTGCTCACTGTGCTGGTGAAACTTTTATCTTTGCTACGTGCCGCGATGAAGATGTGGTCCAGATCCTCCGAGTGCACGCCGGAAAAGTCATGCTCCTCTCACGAGCGAGGCTGCCCTGGGGCGAGTGGGGATCAATTGACATCCTGAAAACAGCCTCCGACGGTAGTAATGGACTTTATGTGCTTCATCGTTTTACCCCGTTTAAAGAAGGACATGGTCAAGACTGGGACCACCCGTTTGTGAAGCAAGCAAGGCAGTCCGGCTGTGAGGGATACATTTATCTCACTTGCTACTCCCTCAAGTCCCCAAATGGACCAGCGAAGATGACGACCTTTCCAGAGCATGCAGATTTTGAGCCTTCGGCTTTCGCTGTAGCTAGCGATGGGACATTTGCTATTGCGTGGTGTCATCGCATGTTTTCCAACCACGCAGTGGTCCATTACACTGTTCTCGAAGGATCTGAATATGACATTGCGCCTAATCTTGTAGGCTTCTCTTACTTCTCTCGTCAACTACGAAAATGGCACGGCGAGAATACACGCGGTCCAATGGTTAGGGATATGGTGTTTAACGACAGGTCAAGCCAGCTTTTATACTACTACCAAGCAAAAACGTTGTACGCATCGTTTCAAACACTGGGGCACACAAATTCTCCGACACTATACGAAAATGCAACCTCTGTTCAATTTGTCAATGGTCTGAGCCTTCTCTTTTCGATAGGAGTTCCCTTCTTTGGGACACATGAGACTTTGAATCGTGATGGGTTTGTGATATGTCGGTGGATGTATCTTTCACTCGGGATTGCCACCCACCGCAAGGAAAATTGGACTGTTGCTTGTCTCTTAAGATCAGAAGCTTCCTGTCGAGCTAGCAACTGCAGACATATCCTAAACCTCGATCGTGGGCGGCGCCTGAGGGACTGGGAAGTAGTGGCGCGCCTCTATGGATATCAAGACTCAAAGGCTACTCTTGGCTGTAAAGTTGCCACATCCCCGAAGGGAACTAGAATCGCCGTTACGAATTGGAATCTCCTCTACATTTGGGCGTTGGAGCCTGGTGCCCTGATTAACTTGGATCCCGAAAATTACTATCATCCGTCGTGGAGGTCGTCAAGCACTGGACATATTGAATTGCGACCTATTATCCTGCGTCTTCATGCAGTTTGCTTCGAGCTCCGCTTCACAGAGGAGGATGAACTGGTCGCTATTACTGATCTAGGGATTAAATTGTGGAATCTGGCCTCCGCGGATGGTATTAGAACTTGCCAGGAACTGGCGATTTGAGCCGACATCAACTCTCAGCACAGTGGCAGGTTGTGTTCCACTTTTAATATATGCCGTTTCAGGGGCTTCAATGCCAGTAACCTTCTAAGGCATTGGCCTTGTCATATGGCCATCCAAAGGATAGTTGGGATTGGCGATGTAGCTAATCAAAACGACACGTCCAAGAACACCTATGTTGAGTCTCTTTGCAATAGCGTATGATTGGTACGCAAGTAGAACATGGATCTTCCAACTCGAAGTATCTAGCTAATCGGAGACTCATTGCTGTTCCGCGCCCCCGGACATGGCTAAGAATGTGACAATGAGAAACACCCACCAGTATCTGATTGAAAGATATGTATTGATTAGATCAAGTTAACACACAGGGATAAATGGAAAGAGGTTACTCACTTTTGGAATAAAGTCTTCTCGGGTTGTTCCTCGGAATTTTTGCCGTCTGGCCCAACAACAATAGGGCGATTAAGGAGGGGGCTAGGACCGAGTTTATCCGCTATAAGCTCAATTTCAATGCTCTTGGACGAGGAACCAGAAGACGCGGCAGTAGAGCCGATAGAGACATGGTATATCTCGTTGGTAGGGCTAACATGCAGGCGGAGGGTCGGTTTTTGCGATGAATCAGCTCCCGTCAGCGCCGACGGCGGTATTAGTGTGCCAACCCATTGTTTGGGGTTAGTAGGCGTCGTGATATAGAAGCCCACGCGGGCCAGTTCGTGGGAGGGGTCTATAGGAGGAGAATAGTCGATGAGCTCGGACTTTAGTGAGGCGGGATCGTAGGAGACATGAGCGAGCGCTGAGGGTTCGGGATTGGCGACGGGCCAGTAAAGAATCTCCAGCTGCGGCGAATATGAGGAAAGCACAGGAGAGGAGAGAAAAATGAGGAAAGCAAGTATACAGAATGGTTTAAAGCTTAAAGAAGAGTGCATCGTGGAAAGCGTAGCTACGATGCAGATGACTCGGGAGTAGGGGGAGGTTCAGGAAGGCCTTCCGCCGCCTTGGGCCTGGACCAAGCTGGCCTGAATTACCGGTTAGGTTCAGCAAACCCCACACCCGTGCACGTACTACATACATAGGTACAGTATCATAAATCTGATCTACACAGCCTGGACTTTTAATCTCCTCCCAGGAATGGCCACGTGGGTTGATTCAATTCCTCTGGAGGCTGCAATGCATCACCTGACAGATTACGATTCTCACGAGGCCAGGAAATACCTCTGTGCGCCCCGGGAGTGCTCTGCATATCGTAGTACGGATGCTTCTAGAATATATCCTTGAAACGGACCGGGCAGACTTGGTATAGTTTAACTCACAACTACCCAAAGAATCACTATCAAATCACACTGGAGCTCGGCAAGTATATTCCCATTCTGGACACTAGAGTACTCCGTACTTCGTAAACCAAAGCATCTCCGCCACCCCACTATCTGGTCACGGCCTGATCTACGAATGCATACGACCAGTGCGGACTATCTTGCCTCCAGGCGGTCGGTGGCGGTAAGCATGAGAACCAGCCCAAACAAACAACCAGGTTTACTTAGCATTAGGCGTTCTCTCTGGATGTCCTTCCCTTGACAGTACTTATAAACAACTGCCCCTTCCTGTGTCTGCCCGCTCCTCGGATTTTTTTCTTCTGTCCTCTTTTGCCTCTTGTTCCCTCTTCTATCTACTGGGTAGATAAAGTCAGAAAGCTTAGTCTCACAGTTCTCGGCCTTGTAAGCTCCTAACCCTGCGATTCAACTTGGTACTAACTGCAGGCTCAGATTACGGTCCTGGAATTTACCGGCTAATCCACAGCTCGTCCTCGTGTTATCGGATATAATGGCTTCAGTTTCCCTTCCATTTCATCGACCCATGGGCAAGGCATCCAGACAGGCCTCTTTAGATACGAGGGACGAGATTCTCCTCCAGGCTGATCATTTCATCGGAATCGATGTTGGAACTGGAAGTGCCCGTGCTTGTATTATAGATGCCAAAGGAGACATTGTTGGATTGGCCTCCGAGAATATTGGGCTCTGGCAGCCTCAGACCGGATACTATGTAGGTATCACACATGGATTCAAGGACTTACATCTATACTGACATAGGCGATCCAGGAACAATCAACAACTGATATTTGGCGTTGCATCTGTGTTGCAGTTCAGCGGGCTATCAACCAGCATAACATTGACCCCGAGACAGTGCGCGGAATCGGGTTCGATGCAACATGCTCCTTGGCTGTTTTCTCCAATGTCACCGATGAGCCAGTATCTGTGACAGGGCCCAACTTCGATACTGACCGCAATGTGATATTATGGCTCGACCATAGACCAGTTGAGGAAACCGAGAAGATCAATGCGACCAACCACAACCTGCTGCGGTATGTGGGTGGGAAAATGTCAGTGGAGATGGAAATCCCGAAGGTCTTGTGGCTAAAGAACAATATGCCCAAAGAGCTCTTTGCTGATTGCAAGTTCTACGACCTGGCTGATGCTTTGACTCACATTGCCACCGGCAATGAAAAACGAAGCTACTGCAGTGTCATCTGCAAACAGGGTTTCGTCCCTGTTGGTGTTGACGGTAGCGTTAAAGGGTGGCAGGAAGACTTCTTGGTCCAAATCGGCCTGCAGGATCTCACAGAAGACAATTTCAAGCGCATGGGCGGCGTCGACGGGGTGGTGAGCCTTTTTCCATAGCTCCGGATACTGAAAAGCTGACCGTTATCTTAGAATGGAGAATATCTTAGTGCGGGCGAACTCGTTGGCAAACTCTGCGAAAAAGCAGCAGCGGATCTGGGATTGCCCGCTGGAATCGCCATTGGTAGTGGCGTCATTGATGCTTATGCCGGGTGGATTGGCACTGTTGGCGCCAAAGTCGAGCTCGAGTCGGAACAATTGACATCGGACGCCGCAAAGAATGATATTACTCAGGCGTTTTCCCGTCTGGCGGCTGTTGCTGGAACGTCAACCTGCCATTTGGCCATGTCCCCTGAACCTGTATTCGTCCCAGGTGTTTGGGGTCCATACCGCGACACAATCATACCTGGATACTGGATGGCCGAGGGCGGGCAGTCTGCCACCGGAGAGCTGCTAAAGCACGTTATTGAGACTCATCCAGCCTTTAATCAGGCGCTTTCTGTTGCGGGATCTTACAACACCAATATTTATGATTACCTCAATGAACATCTGAGAGAGATGATGATTGAGCAAAAAGCGCCGAGCATCTCCTATATGGCTCGTCGTATCTTCTTCTATGGTGACCTATGGGGAAATCGATCTCCAATCGCTGACCCTAACATGGCGGGTTCGATTATTGGCCTCACTAGTGATCAATCGGTGGATGGCCTAGCGATATACTACTATGCTACCCTCGAGTTCATTGCATTGCAGACCAGGCAGATCGTCGAGACCATGAATAAATCGGGCCACAGCATCGCGTCCATATTTATGTCAGGCTCTCAATGCCAAAATGACATACTGGTCAAACTCATTGCATCGGCATGCGGCATGCCCGTTCTAATACCGCGCTATATCCATGCCGCTGTCGCAATCGGAGCTGCCATGCTTGGGGCCAAGGCCGCCAGCGCGGATTCTGAAGGCAACACGGAAGACTTATGGAGTATCATGGATCGAATGAGCAAGCCAGGAAGGAGGATTGTTCCGACGGACAATGAGAACGAAAAGGCCCTGCTTGAGGTCAAGTATAAAGTCTTCTTAGAGCAATGCTATCAGCAAAAGCGATACCGCGCGCTAGTTGATGAGGCTATTAATTCGTGGAATTCGTCTTAGGTTTCTTAGGTACCCTGACATCTGGCTCTGCCCGTCTGCGCATGTTTCAAAAACCCCTTCAATTGTATAAGTACAGGGTATTGAGCTTTTCCATCAGTATTAATTAAGCTACTCTCTGTCAAGGGTCACTGGGTTCGTCGATGAGGACCTAACCAGAAGGGGAAACACGGACTTCCTACAGAGACACTAGTAAAAAGGTAAATTCCCCAACTAGACATGATCTAACGCGCGGAGCCGCCTTCTTCGTAATCTTGATGCCTGAATGGCTAGCTGGACAAACGTCAACAACACCCTCTTTTCAAGATACTTAGCTTAGGATCATCGTCCATATGACCCTCATTTTTCCTGTCCACGTCCTTTCACGGGGAAGCCTGTTCTCTTGCAATTTTCAGGTGACCGCATGCTGCGGGGATGACACCTTATCGTCTGATCCCGTCCTCCGTAGTTAGCCTTAGCCTTGGCAGACTTGAACTCACTTTCAAGTCATTCTCTCGTTCCATTTCTGTTTCTGCACCATAATGTAGTTCGAAACTCCATAATCGATATTTCTACATAATAGAGTGCGGGTCACTTTCATCGTTCTCGTTTCGCGCTGTCTTTTCTGCGCCCTAGCTCCCCAGCCACCGCTGTTTGCTATCGCGCCAAGAGCTCAGGTGCTCAAGGTGAGCGTGAGGTAAAAAATAGCCATGGCCGATAAACAGGGCGACACGCAATTTTATTCCGCTTCATCCAATTCTTCCTCGCGCCGTGCCTCAGCCGTTTCCGGAGAAGATACCAGGATGTCCTCGGGAACAGTGCGTCAGTCTAGAATGACCGCCCAGACCAGGACTTACGGTAAGAAGACAAATCTGGAATCTACTTGTGATTCAAAGGCAGTCTCTTATTATACGCTATATTAGGCACTTTGAATTCATCTGAAAGAACGACGGTTGATCCCCAGTTCGTCGAAGGCCAACCTGAGAGCTCGAGTCGCGCACCTCTGCCCGCCTCCCCTTCCATGGGCCCTTTACGAAGTGACGGAGACAAGTTAAGAAAGCCGCCTATAACGCGCCGAATGTCCTCAAAACGCCACGTACCTCATAAAGGCCAGGAGTTCTCCACAGACGACGATGTCCACGAGATTGAGGAGGATATCGCCCTTCAGGCATCTAATCCTCAACCCTCGCCTAGGATACGGCCACTGCGGAAACAAAGCTCAACTTTAAGACGGAGGCTAAACGCTCGAGTTAACCCGTTTTCGTCTTCCGGTAATGTTGATGATGATGATGATGATGAAGATGCCTCCTATGACGACGCTGGCCTTCCAGAATCAAGCTTGGGAATGAGCGGGAAGGATTGTTTTTCCCAGGACCTTGACGACGATAACGATAGTGAGGGGAGTAATGATCAGGAGGCAGATAATGATGACGCCAGTGACGCGGAGAGCTTCACTCTAAAGGATCGCCAACAGGCAATAAATGAGACGCATCCGTTCGGAATACGGTTGTGGAAACCAGCTCTTTACAAGAAAAGTCGCTCGGTCGAGAAGACTGCAGAAGGTGATATCCATTCATCACCTGGGGGCAGGGTTGGCACCCTATTGTTCTTGATGAATCTCCTATGGACGTTATTCTTCGGCTGGTGGCTCGCAATTGCCGCGTTGATGGGCGCTAGTGCTTGTTTCATTTTTTCGTATTCGGCCAGCGCGGTGGAATATGGCAAGGCATTTTCTGGACTTTCCTGGTATTTGTTTTACCCTTTTGGATCCTTTGTCCGCCTTGATACAGATGAGCACTACGCTGAGGAGGACGAGGGGGAAGGCCGCAGCATCAGTGAGTATGAACAGTGGCAGAACGGCGATATCGAACACGGTGGGCTGTTCTTCGGACCGCGTCGTAATCGGTCGCTTGTGGGAAGAAGAAGGAATAGTGTTGATTCGGCTGGGGAGCAAGATAGTCTCTTGGGCCGTGCACCCAGGGGACGCTCTGAAGATAGCTCTCTCCGTCCCAAGCGCCGTTTGTTTGGCCGTGGCGAGTGGACACTTGGGCGCGTTGTATTCTTCGTCTTTTTCTACTTCCTGGTAGGACCACTAATGCTCTTCGTCTCGCTCGTTTGTTGGTTATTCGTCTTCTGGATTCCCATGGGCCGCGTGACCCTTATCCTCTTTGACCATCTTCGCAGGCATCCCCTAGCTCTATCGTACCATTCTGATACGACGTTTACCCGAATAAGCCCGGGGTCTTCGGCTTCAGTCCTCCTCTGCACCTATCGTGCGGCAGGCCTGAGGTATTGGAAGTACACAGTTGGTGGCACTAACGTTTTTCTTATCAATCTCCTCGCGGTTGTTATATTCGTCGTCTTCGACTACTTTTTTTTGAGAGAGGCCCTGGGTCTTCAGATTTGGGTCACCCATCCTGGCCTGATATTTACACTCGCATTGCTCTCCGTCATCCCTTTGGCCTATTTCATCGGCCAAGCTGTTGCGTCTATATCTGCGCAGTCATCAATGGGCATGGGTGCAGCCGTCAATGCGTTCTTCTCCACCGTCGTTGAGGTCTATCTTTACTGCGTTGCTTTGACTGAGGGCAAAGGTCGACTTGTTGAAGGAAGTATCATTGGCAGCATCTTCGCTGGAATTTTGTTTCTGCCGGGTTTGTCGATGTGCTTTGGTGCTATCAAACGCAAAACTCAACGCTTCAACGTCAAGTCTGCGGGAGTCACATCGACAATGCTACTTTTCGCAGTAATTGCCGCCTTCGGTCCCACTCTATTCTACCAAGTATACGGCAGTGTAAGTCATCGCATGCTCCTACTAGTGTTTGAACTAATATCTCCGGCAGCACGAACTCAATTGTCGCGCTTGTGAGAGCGATATGGAACCAGGCAGCAGCGATTGCCGTCGATGCTACTTTTCTCAAGTACCAGCTATAAACGATGGATTCTTCCAGAAAGCTGTTCAACCGTATTCATGGATTGCAGCCATATTCCTATTTCTGTCCTACGTCATTGGTCTGTGGTTTACCCTGCGAACGCATGCGGCCCTCATTTGGGCTACAGAAATGGACGAGAAGAAAACTACCACTCTCCCACAAGAGCAAAGTACTGATGATCCAAGCCATGAATTTTTTTCCGCTGCACATTTGGCAACTCCCAGTGGAAATACTGGGGCACGAAGCTCTGTTCGGGACTCACAGCTATATAAGAGGATATTGGGACAATCCTTGAGGGACGTTGGCCTGACTGAAAATGCTGGTGAGTACGATGCAAACCAGCCAGAATCTGGTCCTTCGCGTTGTAACAACACAACACCATATCTTGTCCCTCAAAAAGAAGAAGACAATCACTCAGCCTTCGGGGAATATGCCGGGCTTTCGAAGCAACAAAACGAAACTATCGTCAGGAAGGTCACCGAGGTTGCAGCGACCGCTGCTACTGTTGCCGCTCGGGATGTTGCTCGAACCCGCAAACTCTCAGGTCCACGCGGAACAGGCCGCCCAGCGGCAAAAACGGTTTCTTCTAAACAGGTGAAAACAATTCCAGAAGATCATGACGATGTCGGCCTTGAGCAGAGCCATACTACTGGCGGGCATGACGCCCCAAACTGGAGCAGAACCAAGAGTTCAGTCATCCTCCTCGTAGCCACCATCTTCTATGCCGTGATTGCCGAGATCCTTGTAAACACCGTTGACGTTGTCTTGGAGAGCGTTGACGTTGATGAAAAATTCTTGGGAATCACATTGTTTGCGTTGGTGCCCAACACCACAGAGTTCTTGGTATGTGTGTTCACCCAATGCAGATGGATCTAGCCAGTTGACCGATGATTATAGAATGCTATCTCGTTTGCCATGAACGGAAATATTGCGCTCTCCATGGAGATCGGATCCGCCTATGCCCTGCAGGTTTGTCTCCTGCAAATACCTGCTCTTGTCTTGTTCAGTGCCTTCTACGCCCGTGTTCTTGACCCAGAACATTTGATTACACACTCCTTCAGGTACGTCAGCTATCTTCTCGTATTGTGTCAATCCTTGAGATCGATATGATATCGAAGAAGGCTAACTAATGGGTTTAACAGCCTCATTTTCGCGCAATGGGATATGATTACAGTCATCCTTTGCGTTTTTCTCCTCTCTTACGTCTACGGCGAAGGTAAAAGCAATTATTTCAAGGGTTCAATCCTCGTCCTGACCTACCTTGTCGTCGTGATTGGGTTCTTCCTCTCTGGTTACAGTAACATGGATACCATGGGTGTTGATCGCTTCAACACCTTGGCCCTGAACATTGAATCTAGGCCGGAGAAGTTCTACACAATTGGCAGGTCGAAAAGCGGAGTTGCCTATCAGCGTGTTCACTAATCAGGCACTTCGAGGTGCCATTGGCGGCTTTCGCTCTTTGTTCCCTAAGAAATTTTCTAACCTAGAGACTTCTTGAGCGCAGCATGCATGTGTACTTCGCAGGCCATGTTTTTGGTTAGTAGCTAGATTCTGCCTATTTCCGTCAGAATGAATGCCGGCAAGTATAGTTCCCCAAAGTGGTCAACTGATTCTTTACTTCGTAAAATGGGACAAAAAAAGGTGTAGCTTGGAAAAAGCAAGGTTATTGCGAGATATCTAACCATGCCCGGAAGTTATTATAATATTAATTGAATCGGCCAGCCTATATACAGTCCTAAGCCTGAAAAGGGGAATCACCTAGAGGTTGTAGCAGAACATTACTTCCCACCAGCGAGAATTTAAGGTGGTTAGGGTGGTTAGGATGTTTGAAGTCAGGGCTCAAAATGAGAGTCGTTCGGGGTTTCAGAGGCTCATCAGTGAGATTAAGTGGTGGGAGTTAGACGCATTCGGCGCGGCTTGTAAATAAAGATTGGATCATTAACGTCTTAATGCTGCGTTAGTAAACAAATCTTAGATCCCTTGTAGTCTATCAACACTTCAGCGCCTGCTTTGCTGCGCAACAAATAAAGTGCATTGCATGCCACATATGTCTCGTACGTCGACCATACATTTAGCAGTAAGCACCTATTAATTATACCAGTTATAGAACAAAGCTGCAGGCTGCCGAGTGATCATAGGATACTCTGAGTGGTTAGGGTCTTGAGGTTCGGCCAAGGGTTTAATTGGGGTTTCCAGGAACAATGAACTCAAATAGAACTGGTAAAGGTTCTTGGATGTGAAGAGTGACGTAGACAGTGGACTTATTGGACATGGTTGCAACTCTTATTCGAGACAGCTAGTGTATAGGCACAGAACCTCTCTGCATGTAGTATTCCTAGCAGCAATGATTCACATCAAGATTCAATATAGGGTATATGCTGTCTTCTATACATTAATTATAAGACAAGCGCTCTCCCCGAGCAGGGGCCCAATTCTCCAGCCACTCTCGCGCTTTGCCAAGGTCACTCCCCGCGGCTTCAACCGCAGCAACGCACCAAGCCAGATCGTAAGTTTTCTTGCCAGCCGTCCCATGATTTTCGGCGGCAAGCATTTCGGCAATATTTCGTCGTTGCTGACCTGCCTGATCAGTGCAGAAGTAAAACGGTGCGGTGTGTGGCCCCTTGCCCTGTAGATCTACGGCGTCAATCAGAGGTCGCACGAGACCCAAAATAGCGGCAGCGCTCATTGATGCGGCCGAGTCAGAGAGCTGGTGACGATTTTGTTTTCCAGTTTTGCAGTACTCGTTCTGGCACCATGATTTACCGCACCCCTTCATTAGCTGAGAGAGATAACGGCGCTCTATGCGTCGATGGAGCACTTTCCCCTCTGGATCGTAGGTATCCACGTATAAGGGGCCGAAGCATATGCTGCAGAGACCTATAGTGTCGTTGCCTGGCTTAATTGTGCTTTGTACTCCGCGCCCATCGAGTGTACGTCCGCAGTTTTGGTTCAGGCAGATCTGAGGCGCGGGCCGGGAGAGGCGGTCGAGATCGTGGTGGCGGAGGTGTGTCTTCATATCGCGCAGCCGAACTATCTTGTTGCAAAGATGGCATTCGTTTGTTCGTCCGCCATCTACAAGTTCATGTGGTGTAAGACCGGAGACCAGCACTTCTGGATCGTGCATATCTGGATCAGACTCGCCTTGCTGGGGCACCTCCAGGTGGCAGAATGAGCAAAGTATGGGCTTCGCTGGGCAGACTGTTGTTCGATGTTGAGCAAGGTGCTGAAATCCTTCCGCTTCAAACCCACAAGCGCGGCATGATCGTTTTGTATGAAAGATCAAGTCATGTTTATGCTGACTCGCCAGGTCATGCCCGAATGAAGCGTCATAAGGACAGTGCCAGTGATTCTGCCATTCGGGAGATCGTTTCTGGAAAACTTCGCGGCATTGGGTGCATAATACATTGTTCCGAAAGCAAAAATTCTCGTGCAGGACAAACGTTCTTGAAGAAACCCAGCGCTGACAGTTCTTGCATAGGACATCATCGGCGTCATGCGCATCTGACTCGGAGCTTCCATGATCGACAGTTGAAGTTGCAGACACCAGGCGCAGTTGATAAGATTTAGCGGAAGCCTGTTGTTCAGCTTCTTCCGCTGAAGCAAACGCGTGGACTGTAATATACAACGCCTCGGCATTATCCAATCCAGCGTTCGTTGGCGCAATGCTGATCTGCTTCTGTGTCTGGCTTGAGAGCTCACCAAAGACATGCTCGTCCATCCGCGGCCGATTCCTCTGACGAGCAGAAAGAGGACTCATGAGCAACGTAACATCCGCATCGTCCTCCCCTACAAGGTTAATTTCTATGGTGCTTCCAGCCTCCCATTTTCGGAGCTCATAGTCCACATACTCGCCCGGAAGCACCTGGCCAGTCACTTCGGCACCCAGCTCAAGCACTCCGCCAGCAGATGTGCCTCCATTGGTTTTAGGCGCGCGGAAAGCTCTCGCCAGCCGTTTATGTAGTGTTTCGCGGGCCTGCTCTTCAGTCAAGGCAACAATATCCACCTCCAGATCAGTGTCCACGACACATATACCTTCCCCCTGAGGTTCTACCTTGTCGACCAGAAATTTGAAGGATTCTTCCTGACCCCGGGGCACTGTGAGTGTTTCCCCGGTCGTCAATGTGGTGTAATTGCTGCGTAGATGACGCTCTAACAGAGCTTTCCAATCATCGGTGTCGTAACCAGCCTCTAGCGGGCGCAATCGGACATAGGTACCCTTAGGCAGTTGCTCGGCGTGAACGGTTACTATGGGGGCGTCGGCGTCCCCACCTTCTTGGGAAATGTCAAGAGCTTCCCGTAATGAAGCACTAAGACCGATCTCGTTCTCTCTCGCAGAGAACTCGCGGATCCCAGCGTATATCACACGAGAATTTTGGGTGTTGACGAGCCGGAATGTCAGGGGATGAGGTAATTGCTGCTGTCGGTGGACACCGTGCTCGCGTGTTTGAGACTCAGCCGCAACCGTACGGGGACTGAAGGGGTCAAAGGAGCTGGTATACGGACGCAGAGGTCGCTGTGACGATATCTCTTGAAGCGGAGCGGCGGCGAGAAGCTGTTCGAGAGCAGATTGCGGAAGAATGATCCTGTTTTTATGAAAAATATCATTCAGCATACAAATCTGGCGATAAAGGCATTGACCTTAAGGAACCGAAGGGTGATTACCTATCTCCAGAGAGTTTCAGTGTGTATTGGGGAGGAGTCACGGTAAACTGCGACGACCAGCGAAGTTGGTCCTGTTCCCTAGCCATAGCTTTTTGCAAGGTCTAGGTATCTTCCACCAGGGCGAGCAACACATCCTTAAGCGATTGTTGGCCACTCGAGTTGACGTGAACTGAGTCTTGTTGCCATCTTCCAGAAGATACCGCCCGGATTTGTCATCCTCAAACGCTCTTAAGCAGGTCCATTTACTTTATACACTTACTGGCTTACATGTACTTCTTCCTAATACACGAACAACAGGCAAAGCAAAACAGAGAGGGCTGGCTTGTTTCATTATTAATCCAAGGCAATCCATACCTGGGTAGCCGGTGGTCATTCAAGAGCGGAATGGCATGCTATATGCGGGGTATACGATAATGCTATCAAACGCAACAGATGAGGTCATAAATTACCTCTTCAAAAATAATCTCCAACTGTTCTTGTACAGCAGGATCCGCGTAAAGTACGTTCGTTAATACTGAGAGCCTTTACTAGTAGAGCTGACGCATTCGATGCCGTGTACTAGTATTGCACCAATCACACTGAAAAGTCAGTCAAACATGTTCGATTCAGAAAGCAAGTCCATAATTCATACCATCGTGGAGGAACAGCCCTCGTTGTGTTCGATGCAATAGTCGCCTTGACAATTTTGGCAGTTCCGTTGACAGTCCAACTTGCATGCGGCACACTGAACGAGGTTAGTAAACCACATATATTGATTTGGTACATCGCTTACCGTTGGCCCGCACTCCCAGCAGTCTTTACTCACTCCAGGTCCAAACCCCTCATTGCCAGCACGGGGTCCTCTAACAGCTGTCTGATGAGGCGACAAATTGCTCCTCACACGTTCCGGGCGCGGAAGACAGCTGTTGCAGAACCACTTATTACAACGATGACACCACCGATCGGCGAGGCAATCGGCGCAACGAGCGATCAGCACAGGGTGCTCACCAAAGACGAGTGCTGGCCGTTTTGCTGCAGCCAAAGATGACGAATGAAATGGTGGTGGTGTGAGAAGGGGAAAATGTTCGGCTGGGGATTGTCCCCAAATAGCCGGGCCTTCTTCAGAAGTGTGGCAACCGTCGCAACCCATAGGACCCAGGGCAATCGTTGCGATAGCTGGCCCGAGCAGCCGTTTTCCAGGTTGGACATCTTCCGTACTGGGGGATACAGTGGCGCAGAGGTCGACATTGTGTCGAGGACCGCGGCAGAGGACAGCATCAAAAGCGATGATTCCTTCGCACTTTTGAAGAGTCTCTGCCCAACCTTCCTCAATGCGATGCTTGAGCAGTTTACCGGACGAGTTATACCAAACATTTTGACGCTGTTTTTCCTTTTGGTTCTCTGTGGGCATCACATCGCTGAGCGTGCGTTGACTGACGCACTGTGAACTCCACCAATCCCTGTACTTGCTTCGAACCGCAGCTCGAGGGCGATCCGTGGGAGTGAAGTAGTAGATGCCTTTGATGCGAGGCGTACCGGCGGGCCGCGTAGGTCGAACAGCATAGTTGAGTACTTGCATGAGTTTCCGCTCATTTAGATGTCGACATTCTCGAATTGACAATAGACTCAGATTGAAGCGGTCCGACAGCACCAAGTCCGAAACAAGATCAGCTGGAACGGGCAGGCCATCTAAGATAAGCGTCCGTACATCGCGCATGATCGCCCTTCGCTCCAAATTGGCAAAGATGCCTCTGAGAGGCCCAGAGTAAAATTCATCTTCAGTCAGCGATTCGTCCATGCGCTCGGCCCGCCACGTCTGACCACCACGGTCAATCGGGGGCTGATCAGTCAACCGAGCGCCTCGACAATGAGACAGATCAAGGTGTCGGAACACATATGGCGTCTCCATAATTAGCGAGCGCACAAAGCGCGAAGTTGCCGACAGGGCCAGGAGAGTACCTGGAGTGAGATATGGCACCAACTGATCGAGGATTAAGCCATTCCCTAAAACATCTTCGATCGAGGTTGGCTTTCGCTCTACCACTGGTTTAGGTCGCTCTTTGACAGGTTCCTCCTCGTCACTGAGCTCGATTTCGCGAACGGCCGGAACAAGCCCCAATTCCTTTGGGGTCAAGCGGCGGGTGCCATAGAAGAAGTCAGGAGCACAGCTAATGAGATTCTGTCGGTAGGCGGCCACGGCTCCAACAGCCAGTTCCTCGCCACGATTAATCATTAAACCGGCATTTGGTTGGATCTCCTGTAGAGCAGCTCTGGCTTTGACGAGCTCGGTTTCGAGAAGATTGATGGTGGATTGAAGAACAGCAGACATGTTCTTTTTGTTGTCGGGATCTATGCTAGTGACCAAGACCGACCACAGTGCTTCTGACATGCTACTAATGTATCAGGTTCAAAAAGCAACAACGGATCTCGAAAAGAGTGGCAAAATCCGGTCCGCGATTTGTTTGGTTGGGAGATCCGTGGAGCGCTCCACGGAATATGTGCCCCTAGTCGAGAAATGTATATTGCTGCCGTGAACCGGGAGTTGGATTCAGACGTCGACCGGAGTCGGTTGTCGAAGTGATAAACTGGGGATAATAGTAATGAGTGGTAACAAGCGGGGAAGTACGAAGTATAAAGACCGATACGGGGAGAGAAAAAACTACTACGGAGTAGAAAGACGGCGGAGTTGGGAAGAATAAACCTAAAGATCAGGGGCTGCCGAAAGCTTCACCGGACGACAAGTCGGGTATTACTCCGTATATGAAAGGATCCTATTTATCCGTATGATGTCCCTTTTAAGATATGTGATAATCCCATCCGCAAAAGTACTCCCTACAACGTAGAGGCTGCAAAAAGCAAAGCCAACTTGGCACAGTAGTGGGATTTTACTGCATAGTCATGACTGTGGAAGGTGATACAGCAGCCTTCTAACCAATTCAAGCACTGCATATCTCCTCGGGCTTCGGAGTTCCAAATTTCTGTACTCTGTACAGTAGTGTAGGAGGCGAGGTGGAAAGAGAGTATGGGTCCACCCAAAGGTCATCCGATCTGGGCTGGCTCCACTCAAGCCGAGGCCCTGGATTTGGGGGATAAGGATCGCTGGTCACGCGGCCCCGGCCATAACGCGTCAACCGGAGATCATCCACCCGGAACTTCTGGAAACTGAAAACCCTTCAGGCGCCATTGATGTTCCTAACTGGTTCAAGGCTCGTTCCGGCTTTGTATAGGCTGAAGTGTTAAGTAAAGATTGAATAGGCAATATTATTTACCAAGCATTGACAGATGAGCTCTTACGTTTCGCCATTACATTTCACCATACATTCCTAAATTGCTATATCGGAGCAGAAAACGGCAAGTCAAACAGTTCGAGGGTTAAGCGTTCGCAGTCCGCCCATGCAGATCAAGCAGATTCTGGGGATTATGATGAAGTGAGGTGTTGTTGGACAAGGATCTTGGCGGAAATCATCTGATTGCCAAGACTATAGTAGTATAGTCTAGGGTCACTGACTCATAAGTGCTCCCTTTGTTGTAACTATAGAGAATAATGTGTGGACTACAAGAGTACATGTTAATCCTCTACTGAATCGCAAACCTCGGCAAAAGAAAGAAGTCTACTTCGTGCTCAGAGTATACTACATATATCCAGCTAATCTCAACAAGACAACTCAGCACCGGGCCTCATGAATGCTGTGTGGAGATGTATTTTTACCTACGTGGAGTTCAACACGACGGACTCGATTATATTTTTTGATGTACGGCCACATGAGACCGATTGACGCTACCCTTTATCTACATCGACTGTATTCGCGGCTGTACTAGATTGACAATCCTGGCACCTAGAACTTATCGCGGCTAATCCGCAGAGGAGTAGTATTACAAATCGTCATCCGCCCAGGTTCCGTTTGCTCATCTACTTGAACAACTTCGATACAGCTACCTCCTTGTCGTCATGTTTGTTGAGAATCTTGGCCGTGGCCAAGTCAAAGTCCTCTTGAGTAACATGTACTCGCCGCTCTCGAAGGGCGTACATCCCGGCTTCTGTGCATACACCCTTCAGTTCGGCTCCCGAGCATCCGTTCATCTTCTCCGCGATCTTCGTAAGATTGATCCCACGCGTCAAGTTCATCGACCGAGAATGGATTCGTAGGATATCCGCACGAGCTTCCACACTGTTGTGGGTAAGAGGACAGTTAGTAATAGCATTTCTCATACGAAGAAGGTATAGCCTTACGATGGAGGTGGAAACTCGATCTTCCGATCAATTCTTCCGGGCCGCAGTAATGCAGGGTCCAGAATATCGAGTCGATTTGTAGCCATAATGATCTTAATGTTTTTCGTCGGTTCAAACCCGTCTAACTGATTGAGAAGCTCCAGCATGGTACGTTGAACCTCTGAATCACCCGAGCCCGCGGAGTCTATCCGGCTGGACCCAATGCTGTCGATTTCGTCCATGAAAATGATGCTAGGCGCATGCTCTCGGGCCATGACGAATAATTCACGGACCATACGGCTACCTTCACCAATATATTTCTGTACAAGCTCTGATCCGCTAACACGGATAAACCTGCAGTCCGTATGATGAGCCACCGCTCGAGCGAGGAGGGTCTTTCCGGTGCCGGGGGGGCCGTAAAGAAGAACTCCCTTCGGTTGTGCAATTCCCAGAGACTCGAACAATTCGGGGTGTTTCAAGCCAAGTTCAATGACCTCCTTGATTTCCTTAATTTGCTGGTCGAGGCCACCAATCATATCATATGTACTGTCAGGAACCTTTTCGACCATCATGAGCGAAACCAGCGGGTCAACAGATGACGGGAGCATCTTTTCGAGTTTGTATGAATCTGAGAGCAGGGCAACACGCTTGCCGACGGTCAGCTTGCCGATGTCGACGCCATCCGCGATGTCAACAACTATGTTGGACTTAGTTAGCACCAAACCACCAAGCTAGAGAGTTTGGAGAAATGCAAAAGGGTGATTTACCATATTTTCCCTCTGGATGTACTTTCACCAAGACCTTCTTTGTGCTCATGACTTTCACCACCTCTCCAACGTAAGAGCCAGGCTGTTGAAGTAGGCCTAGTTCCTCTCGCAGTAGGCGCACCCGCGAGTTATAATCATTGCGTTGCGCTTCAAGTCGCCGTAGTACAGCTTGCCCTTGAATGATCTCGAGCTTCATGCTCTCGATCTTATTGCGGTAGTAGTTGTCGAGCGCCATGATGAATGGAGCTCTTTGGATCAGCGTCAGCAAGTTGCTACTCACAACCCGCCGTAAAAACTTTGATTATTGCAATTCCAACGGGAGTACTGCGGTTTACTCGCTGGATAGAGTAGGTCGGTTTCAAGTTAGCTTGAGAAGTTTCGTGAGGCTTGGAGTTAGCGGAGCAAGATGTCGCGGAACAGGTAATCCAGGGCGGCGTCACGGGTGTTCCAGCATCGCCGCTTTTAACTAGAAGCTAGAGCTCTCATTGTCACGTGAAATAGTTAACTTCGTCATGCTTCGGATTTCTTGTGTCTTGTCTGACACTCGGTCTTCCAGAAAAGGCTTATTATGGCCAGATACAAACCACCACTTTTAATATCAGTATCTAGTTACCTGAACTGTTGCAAGCAGTATTAGCTACAGGAGGTCATCTTTAAAAAAGAATCAGGCGCTCCTAAGGATAGATATGCATAAATCTGTTAGTAGCCTTGCATTAATTACAAGATAGATCAAAATCCTCTTGACAAACTACTGTCCTTCGCTCTCTTTCGAGAGCGAGTTCAGAACCTTTTTTTTTTTTTTTTTTTCGTTAAGCGTCATCCTGAGATAAGAAGATGGAACAGACTAGATGAAAACTAAGCCGCCCCGGGTTTCGCAGCAAGAGTTCCACTCCCAGTTGAAGAGAAAAGCCCCATGATGCCGAAAACAACATAAAACAGTGCCAAGGGATAAGCCACAAGACCCCTCATACCACTCATACGCGCCACAGCACAGAACATCCCAGACGAGGAATACGTACACCACCCCACTGCCGCCGTTGTAAGGAGGTACCCAAACATTGTGTCCATAGGCACAAGTATACCCAAGAGACTTGTCAGCACAAGTGGTAAAAAGCAGTAGCCCAGGACGCTTGCGGAGCGCGGGAACGTGAGCGTTGCGGAGAAGTGGCCCGACGAGCCTGGTTTGGCGTGCGGGTCGTAATTGCCAGACGGATCTGCGGCGTTGGGCGGCTGAGTTGGGGAGGTTGGGTCGACAGGAGACATAAGGCTGAGGATTAGATGGAGAGCGACGGTACCGAAGACGGCGACACCGTAGATATAGCCGTAGAATACCTTGCCCGATAAAAGTAGGAAGGTGCCGTATAAAACGATGTAGAGGAGTGCGCCGTAGAGGTCACTATCGTCCATGAGGTGCTGGTCTATGCGCGCGAAGGGATTGAGGACCGTTAACGTCTATGCATTAGATTAGCCTATTGTCCGAAGATGTTGAGAGGTGACTACAGACTTTGGTCCGGATATGCTCAAAATTCACCCCGAGCTCCTCCAACAGCGGCGGTTCGCCGTCATAGCCCTCAGTTCCAAATGCAGCAAGCCACCCGGTCCGCAAGCCGCCCTGTTCGCCCATCCTCCCGCTCACACCACCAGTAGGGGACCCGAAACCGCCGTATCCAGCCCCTCCAACGGGGTACCCTTGTGCCGCTGTGTTTGGTGGTGCGCCGAATCCGCCATATGATGCTTGGGAAGGAGTCGTGTGTCCTGATACGGAGGAATAGCTAGATGGGTAAAATTGGAGGTTTTGCGCGGAAGACTGAGCTCCATAGGGCTGTTGTGGATAGTACTGTGCCATGGTGGAAGGAGTTGATGGTGACTTCGAGTTTGGAGGAACTCGCAAGATGACAGACCTGAAGAGGGGCTAATGCCGCCAATGGTGCTTAGAGAAGCTTCTAAGGAATGTAGTTGGTATGTGTCGATGTGAATTAGGGTTGATGTAGGTGGCTCGTACAGAACACTTGTCGGCGGTGAAGCCAGTCTAAGTAACTAAGGCTTAGTCATCGAAATTGGTCTAAAGGCTGAATAATACAAGTACAACAATTCTATTTCAAGGTGCTTAGAGAATATGTTTTACAAAAAGTTAATACCAATTCCGAGTTGCAGCCCCTTTCTGCCTTCCTCACCCTTACGCAAAACCAACGGAAGGGAGACGTTGAGCTCGAATCTAGCAGCTGGATGGGCGTACACGAGTCCGACACCAGCTGCAATGCTCGGCAGGCCGTTGCCAATTTCAGACAAGGTGAATTTCATAGCGTCTTTCACTTCGCTGCTGCTGGAAGGAGCCGCCTTTTGCGCGTTTCTCAGAGGCAGTAACCGCCCACCGTTCACAAACGCTTGAAGCCGGAGAGGCTTCTCAGCGCCTACTCGTGGAACTGGGAAAAGAAGGTTGGCACTTCCTGCAGCATAAACATCGCCTCCAACTGCATCAGGGCCATCGCGAGGCCCGAGGCCAGAGAGACGGAACCCGCGAACATCTGTAGGACCGCCTAGCTGGAAACGGTCATTGAGGCGAGACAGGCGTGGCCGGGAGTCCGAGTCGAGACCAAGAGGATAGAGCAGGCCAGCACGGAAACCAGTAGTAAAGCTTACGCCACTGTCTCCTTTAACTCCAGGGATTGGGATGGGAATAGCACTTTGTGTTTCAACCTCGGACTTCCAGAACGCGACGTCGCCCTTAAGCGGACCCCAGCCAGCCAGCTCGTTGAATGCCTTGGCGTAGTAGCCTCGTGAGGGCAAAAAAGGGTTGTCCCGGCGATCTGTGGTCCAGCTATGGAAAACACTGCTCTTGACGCTGTCACCTGCATTTGCTCGAACGGTAGGGGATGCATTCTCCGCTAGGCCGGTCACCTGTCTCCAGAAGCCACTGTAGCCAATTTCGTGGCGTTGGCCTGACCGACTCAACCACCGAAGTTTACTCCAGCCGCCCTTCAACACCTCTTCGTGGCTTGCCCAAGTCTTCTGTGTCGAGCTGGCGATTCCACCAAGCTCTAGGCGAAAGTCCGGATCGCTGAAAATGGGCGTGTCAAACGCGGCCTGGTAAGCGGATCGCGTTCTTGTGCCCAAAGAAGCATTGAAATTCAGGTTCTCAGCGCCGCCAAATACATTGCGCCATAAGAGGTTACCATAGGCTGAGCCTTCCGCGTTGCCGAGGTCAGTTCCGGTCTTGAGCAGGACACGGGATTTCTCCTTCACGGAATAGTATACACTGATGTTTGTGAGGCCTGTTTGCGTTTCGGAGGCCGGAGTCTGATCCAGATACACAGAAACAGGCTGCTGAAATATGTCTGGTGATCATCATTAGAACTAGACCTCATAGTCCGCATTGCTACTGACCAAATCTGTTGAGCTTGTCCGCACGGGCCGATATTTCTCGTAAAGCTTCGGACAGGGTATACGTCTGTTTTCGGTGCTGGCTCAGCAATGGGTGGAAAATTTGTTCAAGAAAGCCCCTGCGCGTATTCTTTGCGTTCAGAACCTGGACAGACGAAATGACACAAGGTAAAGTGGAGTTTTGGTCAATCTAGGTTGTAACAAGAGTCAGTATGCCACAATACTACGCGGGGGAAAAGTCTGAACACGTTATGAAAGAAAAACTCACCAGCTCTCCAAGACGGTCTTGCGCCTTCTGGTAGATTGCGTGGAGGCGTTCATTGACAGCCTGCTGCTGCTCTTCTAGTACCTTTGGATCGGCGGTTTGCTGGAGACGCTCGAAAATCTATGGAAAGCGCCAATGGTTAGAAACAACGAAATAGACATGAATAAAAGACAGTGCATACTTCTCCATCCTCAGCAGAAAGCGGGGAAGCCATTGCGACGGCAGCAATAGCCAACAGAAGGCCAGCGTGACTATCGGGTTCTCGTGGAGGCTTGCCCGAAGCGTCCGATGAAGCAATAGTTCAGCGAGTCACGTGACGGCTACTCTTCGCCTTAGAACAATCTATCAACGCAATGATTCTCGGGAACAACAACACTTCCAGCCACCTCCTTCTTGCGAGTGCTCTTTATCGTTCTTTTGTTCTTGTATCTGCTCTTCCGTTGATTGCGTCACTCATTTCGTCAATCCAGTCTCCTCTGTTCACACGCCGCACTGTGGGCGTTTTGCTGTAGCTAAGCCTTCAATCACGAGTAAAATGGCTACAAAAGCAGCTTACAAAAGGGTGAGTTGAGGAGGGTTATTCCCAGCTCGATTACCACTAACCTTAGATAGCTCACTCGCGAGTATCAAAACATCCAGAAAAATCCCCCACCCTTCATTATCGCTCACCCGTCAGAGTCCAACATACTTGAGTAAGTCAAACCCACAGGCGAAGAGAAGCGAACTAATGGACTATGATTTTTAGGTGGCATTATATCCTCACTGGGCCCCCTGGGACCCCATACGAGAATGGACAATACTGGGGCACATTGATGTTCCCCCCCGAATATCCATTTGCCCCTCCTGCTATCCGCATGCACACTCCAAGCGGTCGATTCCAGCCGTCCTCCCGTCTCTGTCTAAGCATCAGCGATTTTCACCCAAAGTCATTCAATCCGGCGTGGGAAGTTTCCACAATCCTCATCGGCCTACTTTCCTTTATGACTAGCGAGGAAATGACTACTGGGAGTGTGAGCGCAACGGAAGCGGAAAGGCGTGTTCTCGCTGCGCGCTCTAGATGGTGGAACTCTACGGGCGGAGGCACCCACATCAGCGCGACTCCCGGGGTGACGCCCACCTCGAGAGGTATCAACAATGTCAAAGCCGGTGACGGAGGCTTAAAGTTTCGCACTGAATGGCCAGAATTGGACCAAGAGAACTGGAAGTGGCTGAAAGAGAACCGTATTGACACTGCAACCGGGCAATTAAGACCTGATCCGAATGCCTCTTCGAGCAAGTGTTCTCCGGAAACTAGTGCGCTGCGCAGACGTCCGAACGGTAGTGCGCCAGGCATCGGGGCTGTAATGGATGGTGGTAACGCTGCCCGAGAAGTCGGTCAAACTTGGCTTCAACGTAACAAGATCTGGGTCGGTCTCGGACTCCTATTTGGGTATGCGCTGATTGCAAGGCTTGTCCAAGATGTTCAGGGTTAACCTGAACGTCGATCGCTTTTCTGTCTTGTCATTATAGTTTGCGGGGCGTCGTCTCGCCACTTTTTCGCTCAGCACGGTTTGCTCTCTTATGTTCTATACCGTTGGGATGGATTTTATTGGGCTGTATTAGCTGCGGACAGGCGTACAGAGAGGGAACGGCGTTCTACTGACATTTTAGCCGACTCGGGATTGGCATTTCTTAGAAAGTATAGTTGGTAGCAGCACTCCGTAATCTGTGGAGTCAACCAATCGAAAGTCCCTATTAAATTACGATAGTTCCCGGTTTCTGTTATCAATTGCGGGTATCGCCGATTAAATCACTCCAAAACTTTCAGGCCTCGCCTTGCCCTCTTACCACATACCATCTCTACTTCATCTCGCCTACTGCCGACTTCCGAGCCGTATCTAGCACCAGACTTTTGTTACTATCACCATTCATTATGGGTTGGTTTTGGGCAGATTCGCAGCCGCAACTTCCGGCGCGCAATCACCCAGCATCCTCTGATGCGTCTCCTCCGGCAAGTAAAACGAACAGCAAAGAGATGTTCAAGTGCTGACTGTTGATGAACATAGCCAGCATGTCCCATGCATGCATCTCCTCCCAAATCCGAGACTTCAAGCGCCTGTCCCGTGCGATCGCCGGATTCGCCCTTCTTCGTACCCCCGAAATCTTCTGCTCAACCACCTACTGCGCCTGATACAAAACAGTCGACCCTGTCCAAGCTTAACCCGTTGAACTACATGTTTGCGTCTCTTTCGCAAGAGCGCGCTCCAAATCAAACCGTGGACCTAGGTGTGGAACGGGAGGTCTCGTCTATACCCAGAGGTGATTCAGAAGGGAACTGGGAGTATCCCTCCCCACAGCAGATGTATAATGCTATGCTGCGAAAAGGGTATACAGACACTCCACAAGATGCCGTAGAGGCCATGGTTGCGGTGCATAACTTTTTGAATGAGGGCGCTTGGAGTGAGATTGTCAATTGGGAACGGATCTTTTCGAAAGGCTGGGCGAATGCATGGGAGAAGTGCCGAAGGGGTGAAGAAAACATCCCTTTAGAGCTAGCTAAAGAGGAATACTATGGAACTGCGACTACTACTCCGCCTCGTTTGGTGAGGTTCCAGGGCCGGCCACAAGACCTTACGCCTAAAGCACAGTTCTTCCAGATTCTGGGCCGGCTATACCCGGCGAAATTTGAGTCAGTTTTTTTCCCCATCATTGGTGATAACTATTTTTTAATCTAACCAACCTCTTCTCGTACAGGACCAAGCCTCCATTTGACCGACATGACTGGTACGTGATGCGTGAAACGCCATCAGGCCCCAAGGAAATCCGCTATGTGATTGACTACTACTCTGGGCCCCCAGAGCCGACCGGAGAGCCTGTTTTCTACCTTGACATTCGGCCTGCTTTGGATTCGCCCACCGCCGCCGCCGAACGACTGCTGAGATGGGGATCTGACGTCTGGTATCGCGCAAGCGGAGGCGCTGTCCGTGACAATGACAAAAAATAACGAAAATCGCAGTCTGACCAGTGTGCACGGCTGCTCAGGAACTAAATACACTGGGAGCTGGATAGCTCTTCTTGATTTCAATGGCCCCGAAGCAGCCCTTCAGTCCGCCTTTGGAATTTTTGCATTCTCCACTCTTGACTCCGGGAATATATGAAAATCATGGACATCTGACTAGCTGCTGTTTATATTAAAAGGCCCCTCGTGTTTCGCATTTGGCATTGACATTGTCCACTTCCCGGCTGCGATTGTTTTATCGGCATATGTGTTTGGAGTCGAGGTTCCAGTTTGTGGTGCTTCTTATTAGTCGAAGCGGTTCATTACCTTCATATATGTATAATAGATATACGATATACTATTAGCTTCATCACGCATCTTCGAGCCTAATTCTATGGCGTGTATAGGGTTATGGGGGCTGTGCTTGCCGTGTGGATTGGGGAGTCACCAAAATATGTTAAAGAGTACCTGTAAACCATTAAATGCAATTATTAGCATTTTGTTATCAATTCACACCGTTTGGGCATTGAACCAAGTGATCATGGCCCGCAACACCAGTAACCAACTGCAGATTTTTTACACAGCAATCACTGCGCCTGCCTAATCATACAAAACGGCGACGCCCAAGACAGAGGCCCCCTGCCAAACAGGTTCGCCGCTTTCAATGGATCCTCAGCCGTCCCGACGACCTGACTCAAGCTGGCTAGTTCCCGAGGATCTTCCTCAACTTATTCAGTCCGAACATCTTCGTCATGACGGCATGTGCGAGACCAGACCAGGCCCAGCCACCCATGAACAACCAGATAATCCAGCTTTTGTTCCCCTCCCAAATCCAGCTCTTTCGCCCCTTGGCCCAAGGCCAGAGCCAACGCCACGGCGCAGACCCGTATAAGACTTGTGCAACAACGCTCTTGGCATAGGCAGAGTGAGGCATGGCTCCGTCCTGGCTATGTGTGACGCGACGAGTATACTGGTCTTCAATCGGAGCATAGATCGAGTTGGGTGCCAGAGTGCGCTGTGTGCGCGCGATGCGTGATTGAACACCGCCAGTAACAACTGTAGTGACGTTCACCCTGGCAGACTGTTATTAGTCGGCACGCTGGAAGCGAAGAAGCGCCTTTGCATACCCGTATGGAGCTAGCTCTACCCGTAGGGTGTCGCTATAAGAGTGCAGCGCTGCCTTTGAAGCATTGTAGATTGAACCAAACACATAGGGTATGATCTAGATGATGATTGCGAGTCAATTCGGTTGCTGAATATAGCAGAGAGTAAACACGTACCCCTGCAACTGACCCAATCTGTACTATGGTACCCTTCGCCTTGATGAGCAGTGGGGCGAACGTTTTGCAGATGTAGACCACGGAAAAAAAGTTGACCTCAAACGTCGCGCGGACTTCGGAGAGATCAACTTCGGTAGCAGGAACCGTATAATCTGGCTGTCGTCAATGCCTCGACCTATATACCTGTTCGTATACATACTTCGACCCCTATGGCGTGGTCAGCACAAAGGTGTTAGCCTTTAACATTTGAAACTCACGCGTTGTTCACCAGATAATCTAGTCCCTTATGACCTAGTCTCCTCTCCACCTCTGCAAAGCATAATTGGACGCTATCTTCATCGTCTACGGTCAAACTCAGCGTCTCGATGCCTATGGCTTCAAGATCCTCAAGCTGACTCGCATTCCGAGCTGTTGCAAATACTCGCAGACCATTTCTGTAAAATTCACGAGCAAGAGCATTCCCTATTCCTCCGGGAGCGCAGCTGTATCAAAGGATAGGCAAGGCTCAGTAGGATTCCCTGAGTCGAGCTAGCTACAGTGTAGCCCAATGTTAAGGATAGGCTTACCCCGTGATTAGGACCGATTTCCGCTTGTCACTGTCGTCGGACATTACAATTACCAGCCGTTAAATCGAAGGATGTCTCCAAGACAAGAGAACAGTAAACGGGCTAGTATCTAGTTTTAGATTTACTCCAAAGTAGTCCTGACCTCGGTAGGTGGGCCACATGCTGTGGATATCAACACGTGACAGTTTGAAATAATATATATACCCCGACGCAATTGAAAAAGGTGTGATGTTGAGCAAGCTATTTTAACATCAGCTGATTGGGAAAGCATATCTAGTCTATCAAGAACACACAGGTTCAAGTTTCAAGTTCAAGTTTCAAGTTCAAGTTCAGTGTCAATTACCCTGCTTAAGATACTTCGAGACATGGCGTCTCATCAGGTCTTGCATAGTAATTTTCGAGGAAGCGTCAATAGTATCGGCCTGAGGATATCGATCAGTCTGAGTAAAATTGGCAGTTAAGAGACTCACCTCATCCTTTAGCAGCTCCTGCACGAGAATTATAATGTTATCCCGGTCCTTGCCCCACTGCACCTTGTCTGCCTCGGTCTCCGATGGTTCTGCAGCCCCTAGAGTCTGCTCAATTAAAGAGAAACCATCAATGTTTTGCAGACAACTGACGACCGCATCAGAGCCTGCCTTTGTGGATGCCATCAGCGCGAGAGCAAACCACCCCTCGCTCCGCACCACAGGCCATTGAGTTTGCGTTACCATGGCGCCTAGTGGAAGGGCTATGTCTTTGTGAGTGAATAGAGATTCGAGGACACAGTCACCGGCGGCATTGTATCTGGGAATGAGCGTGCGACATATCGCGGCTGTGATGCGCCCTATCTCTGTTTTGATTGGAATTGAATCGGTCTTTTTGAACAGAGCAAGAAGTAATGAGAGGTAAGACTGCGCTTCCTCTCCGTCTGCTGGCTCCAGTAGCCGACTGATATTCTCGACCGACGAATGGACAAGCTGTCTGGTGATACTTGTTGCTGAAAGCTGGACTTGCGGGATGGTTTCATACGCCCATAGGCGCGCGATGGCTGGCACGATCCCAGCTTTGCCTATAATGATCCTATTGTCACTGGCTATTGCCAGGTTTTTAAGAAATCCAAGGGCAGAGTGTAGTGCTGCTCCTCTGGCATTGCTGTTTAGGACGGCTATCAGCTCTTCGTGGATTTTCTGTTCCTTTACCATGGCCACGCAGGTCTCGTCGGAGCGTGCCAAGTTGCCGAGCATGACACAGGCGCAGATCTGAAGTTGGTCTTCTGGGCTATTTAGCCAAGATCTGAGCGTCTGCGAGAGGGATGAGTTTAGCGGGTAGGACGTTGCAAAAAGCGGCGAGGCAGATAACTCTGCTAAAGCCTGGTTTATCTTCAGCCGTAACTGTGCGATTGCTTGCGCGTCATCAGAGCCTGTTGTGTTGAAGGATATAGACCGTGTGAGAATTGACAAGATATCCGAGACCATGCGTCTTGATATGCAGATATCTTGAAATCTAGTGTTGGTTATATAAGCCGCGGTGCAATTCGCAAGGATACAGAATTGGGCTGGTTCAGCAGCAGTCATGGCTAGTAGTAATGAAATTGTCCCATCAGGAGAATTTTCAATGCCTTGTTCTGCAATCGTTAGTGAGTACTAGTGCATAAGAGACGATGCATACCCTGCTCGCCCACGAGCTCTATTAGTTCGTAGACATAGTCAATTAGAGCATCATTTCCCTGGAATGCATCATCCTTGACCAGTTTTAAGAGGATATACACTATCTTGTTCGCCGCTAACTGAGACTGGGCAGGTTCTTCATGTCGTCAGTCAGGCAAAACATCTAGAAAGCAAAGTGCATACCATAGTCAATGCATAGATTATATACGACAGGAATTATGACCTGGCGGAGTTCAGGCTGCAGTAGGTACTGCAGAATGGCTGGTATGTAATTCACCACAGTCGCCCGGTTTTCATCTGAACAATATATAAATCTAGAGTCTGTATCCACGGAGAAAAGACTTACCTGTGTCAGCACAAGAATTCCCAATGAGCCTCAGGGAATGAAGAATCAGGCTACTCTCCGCAGTTTTTTTTGAAGATATAAGCTGGAGGAAGAAATCCAGAATTCCCGTGCGGCCGTACACAAGACGAAGCGAAGCTGCAAACGGTAAGCAAACTGGCATAGTAGCTGGTTGGATATACTGACGGTTTCTACTCCCGTTCGCCAGGGCTTCTGTAGCCCGCAGCAAGAATTTGGATTGGCAATGCCAGAGCTTGGATAAAGCGTCCAGCATACCTTCAAAGGCTGCCGAATCGCCCTCATTTGCCCTTTTCAGGGCATCGTCCACGGAGTACAAAAGGGCTTCTTGCTCCTCTAATGGTAGCGTCTCGGCGCGGGGCGGCTCTGTTGCCGGACGTTGCGTCTGGAAGATCTCCTCCAGCGAAGGGAAATGCAATCCTTCTATATTCCCAGCCTGGTTGTCCAGGTCATTGGCGTCATTGCTGCTGGTCATCTCTTTTATGGCACTTTAGAGGTCTGTAAACCGGAAAGGTGCTTCGCAGGTAGATAGGCTGTACTCACTACTTCGTGCGGAAGGCTATCCGTTGGTAGACCTGTAAGAAGTGACTGGGCGATGCCTTTGCCCAAGCTCTGTTCTAAGATCTGGCCCGAATGACCAAAAAGCGATGATCACTCGTTATACAGGCAAGATGGATTGATGCATAGTGAAAAACGTCGCGGCCTAAGGCGTCAAGAGACAACGAACTTTAGTGTGGCGGTACGAGTAGTGTATCGCTTCAGAGTAGATAGAACTACCTCAGTTATTCAAGTGGAGCTCCTTGTAAAACGAGAGAAAAAGCGCATGGATAAGATAGGATTAAGCTACATGATTACTCAATAATCTGCTCTACAGTAATACTGCTGGAGTCCCCCAGTGTTGTTAAAGACCTCTGTAGGTAATTTATAATACGTCCGTACAGCCACATCTCCGCGGTCAACCTCTGGTGAGCTCAGGTGTCCATTATCCAAACTCCTCTTTCAAACCCAGTCCCTCATTTATCTTCAACTTGCGCTCTTTCCTGAAGCCCACTTGCTTTCGTTAATCTTTTCATGTTTGTTTTTATCCTGGTCAACATATTACAGAATAATTCGATATCTCAAGTACTCTTACAATGACGCGCGCCCAGCAGACCCTCTCCGTCCTCCTCCTCGTCTCCTCTGTGCGAACACATCTAACCCCCTTCAATTAAACAGAAACTAACAAAAGCTTAGCTCTACCTATCTCTCTACCTCGGACTTATTCCACTGAACGAAACTATACAACAAGAAGTCATCCCCGTTGTACGTCATTTTGGGCCCTTCTACCCCTTTTCAGTTCCAATGCCCGAGCTGATGGACCCCATTCGCGCGTTATCTAGCTACCTTTTTACGCCCTCATGTCTTTCGGATGCTACCTTCTCGGCCGCCTGGGCCTAGCGATCTTCACTTTCCACGATGTGCCTGAGGCGCACAGGGAGCTGCAGGGGGAGATCGAGCAGGCCAAGGCTGAACTGCGCCGGGCAAATGTTGACGTGGACTAAATGCGAGAATCAAACGATAACTTTCTATAATAACATTTGAGGCGATGCCTCTGGCCACTCATATGGGCGGCATAGGTTCAAGAGAGGTAAAGGAGATATTGTAATATATACTACAATGATACGGTCTGTTTGCATTTTGGCTGCATACAGTATCATAGATGCGTATGCCAGATATGTGTAGATCGCAGAGTGAGATTGATTTTGTGGGATCGTGTCTGGGCGTGAGAAACTCATAAAAAAGTGAATGATCCAAAAAGCGACCTCGCAAAAAAGATGGTCTATTCACTGCAGGTAGATAGATCCTCTTATGAAGATCTGCTGAAGTGTTGGCTTTTCTCTATAAAAACCCATTCGTAAAAGACGCCTGAGATTGTTGGCTCCTCGAAACAAAGGGGGAACGATTCTAGTAACCGGCGGAGGGAGCGCATTTCGAGATCATAACAGATGCGAAAGATCGAGGTTTTCGCTGACTGAACCTTAGACTAGGGGGTTTGCCTTCGCAAGTGCGTCGTGTTCATCAATATCCCTATAAACTGATCAGTAACCGGTTCTACATGGAAAGGCGGTGATCATACTTAGCCTCCCATGGGTAGCAAATCCAAACGTCATCAGTGGTGACAGCGGCGTGGTACCGGCCGGACTCCATCATGTCAGCGGGCAGTTGGCCCTTCTTCGACTTGTTTTTGTTCTGTTCAAGCTGTTAGCATTCTCACAACACAAATCACGATAGAGACATACGTGTAGCACAAACACGAAGAAATTTGTCTTCTCGCCTTCGCGACCAAGCTGCTTTTGCGCGAGCTCAACATCCTTTTGCAGTTCACGAACGGCATATTCCAGTGTTGTCCGCGTGTCATCGACCTCGTCGACAATGAGAATGTTCTTGCCAATCAGGTTGGCCATTTCCAGGGAGCTCAGGTCCAGCCATTGTGTTCGGGTAACCTTTGTACCGGGGACCTCCTCTGGGTCACCGCGACCAAGATCCTCGTAGAGCGACAGACCAATGGCCTGAATAGGGATGTTGGGCTCGCCGGGGCGCTTGAGGAACGATCTAGTGATTGATCAGATCATAATTTCTCTATGAAATATGGTCGAATTACCGGAGGATGCGGGCAGGGACATAACCGCCTCCACCAATAGCGATCATCAAGTTGGGGTGGAATGTGTTGAGGATTTGTTCAGCCGAGGATTGACATAGCTTGTGGACCTATACGTAACAAGTGTTAGACCGGCCTGACGTCGACGTATGAGTATCCAGTGAAGAGCCCTTATGGCGGGCATGTTGTGTAGGGTAGTTCTGCAACTCTGGGATCTTGAATGCACAAACTGAGCATTTCATACCTGGTTGTAAGTGACATAGAACTTTTGGGGCATGTTGGCGATAAGAGGTTTCCCGATAGCGCGATAAGACGAGAGATGGATAAGAGCTGTGCGTGATAAAGCCGAAAGCTCAACAGCGAGTGTTCTTCAAGCAACAGATATTAAGCAGAGGAGAGGAAAACGTGTAAATAATATTTAAGAAGGCAGAGTCCGAGGGGCAGAAAAAAAAAATAGCCAAGTTAGATGGATAAGGTTCCATGTGGCACGCCCGCCATGGATTGGACCGTTCCCAAGTATGGTGGAGCCTGCGAACCCTTGCCATCGGAGCCTGCCGACGCCAGCTGTGACTACTTCTATACTATGCATACAACTGTGGATGGGTGTTCAGAGCACAAATCCGTGAGGTTATCTAGCCTGCTTTCTGTTTGGATGGAAGAAAGGTTCGGATGAAATCGCATATATACAAATTATTCCAAATCCCCCAATTTATAATCATTCATTCGAATGGTAGCAGCACAATCATCTGCGTCAGTAGAAAGCCTTACTGAAATTCTTCTCCGAGAGTGCCAGGCCTGATCTCATTGATTTCAAACCCTCCCTCGTCTTTGTCTTCTCCTTTCTGTGGCCAGAGGATGTGACGTAAGATTATAGCGCGGATCATCATATAAACAACGAAGAGCCACATCAACACAAGAGGAATAACCATGACACACCCTATAATTAGAATAGGTTTACAAGAAAATGCATTTCCGACTGCAAATGTCGACGTTATCAGCGCAGTATTCGGAAAGACAAAGGAGAACCAGCCCATCGTGAAAATCATTCGCCCAGGGCCGATAGCGGATAGGTGCGCGAAGCTTGCGATGAAGAAGAAGAATATTGCAAGACTGAGAGGTCAGCTTGGAAAATTGTGGCAGCAAAAGTACTCACCCCCAAAGCCATAAGGAGGCGAAATTGACCACGATCTTTAAGACGTTGGCGGCCAAGATGCCGTCGCCCATAAAATCATCCGGGAAAACACTGTTCGCCTGAGCAGCCATAGTCACAAGTCCTGCTACCGTAAATGCGCTTGGGCCAACAGAGACAAACATCCCAGGCCGGATGTTCTCCCTTGGGAGCTTCTGGGACATCAATCGGTAGATGAAGGCCGAATACACCATCAATGAAACCAGGAACCCCACTCCCTGGATAGTCGTGCCCCCAACAATGATGGGTAGTGCTCTAGAGGGCCCCAACTTAGCGCATAAAAGCCCAGCATGAGGCCCAATTATCAGCATAGGATAGGCCGGAAAAATCCAGATTGGCGTCATTTGCGCTATGGTAAAGGTCTGCGTTGACCACCTGCTACTATTAGCCGGCCAAACCATATCTTAATGACATGGACAGGGTTGGGCATACAAAAGAAGATAAATCCCGGCAGACGAGATAACAGCCAGGGCGGCATCAATCCAGAATAAAATATGGACAGCGTCAGTAAGCCATGGTCCAGTATAATCAGTGCCATACTGTGAGATATTAATCAAGATTGTCCCAAACGAGACCACCGATGCTGGTACAAACAATGACTCTGTGGGATGCAAAAGAGACGCCTTGAAAGTATATGGAAACAAGTAAAAGCGCGTAAGCAGTATAGCCCAGATTACGAGATAGAAGACAATATTTGCGAGGAAGAAGATAATTCCAATGGTATCCAAGCCTCGGAATCTATAAGGTACTGTTTGCCGTTAGTGGCTGATGGCTTAAGGGCCTGGCGACTTACCAGAATATATAACATTGGCAATACCACCTGTGGCCATTGTTAGAGTGAAGAACGCCCAGGTAAAGTGCCGTATTCGTTTCTTCCAGTTGAGCTTCCCGCCCGAGGATTCAGTTATCGTCCTATTTAGTGTCATGTCGACTCCACTGTACCGGTTACGAAAAGAGCCATGTGTAGACTCTAGCGCTGAGGAATGCGCCTCTCGCACCAGCGAACCCGTTGGCTGAAGGGCAGCATTGCTTTCTGACAATGTTCTTGACAACTCTTTTTCTGTGTCCTCAATCGTTGGCGTACGGTAGCCCTCAGCACCGGGAGATCGTAGGTGCCTGGGAGGCGGCGGAAGCTCAAGATGCATCGTCATATGCATTCAATGGCCGATGATTATCTAACTTCAAACATCTTCTCTTTGGCGTCCTTGAAGACACAATCAACTTGGGCGAGTCAGTTCACAGCTGCCAAGCTCGAGAGCGGATGATCTCGCAGATCAACCGACAACCCAAACCAGCGTTGTGAATTGACGGTGACGAGGGTTTAGTCTTCCAGTCGAGGTAACGCCAGGAATAAAGTCTGCCTGGTCTACAACAATAGTGCTGTGTGTTAAAGATAGGCCGGGAAAAAAGGGCAGACGACTTTGGAAGATAAACCGAGCAGAGGTTCGTAGGCTGCGGTAGTCGGGACTTAAAATGGTTGATGGATCGGTTTGAACGGCACAGAATCATGGGATCCACTTACTTATTGGGGTAAACGACACGCACTGTTATGGAGACTGGGGTATACCCGAGAAGTACTCCTCTGGTGTCGAGTTTTTCGGATATCTAAATAGTAAAGGCATTATATAAACTTGGAGTTAAGAACCTCCGTAATGATCTGGTGCACAATGATGCCATAAGTAGACCTGCACAAGCGCCTCATCTATAAGCCTTAAAACTTGCCTACAACATACACAGAGTAGTATATTAGACACCATGAGTTTCATTTAAAGTATTAATATTGACGATCTTAAGTGGCGCTGAGGTGCTCCTAGCCTGCTGCGGATTGCGATTCTAGGAAGCCGGGTCAGCTGCAGCTAGATAGGTGATTGATGGCTAGGCAGTCGCCATAAGTCGTCGAGCTATTGTTCTTTAAGTTGAATTCCGGCTTTCTTTTGTCATGTTTCCGACAATCCATCTCACTTGTATACGACCAGTATCTTTCGAGCATCTCTGTCTCTCTTCAAGGCCTTGGAGCTGTGGTTGAAGAAGTGATGAGAAGCTACTCTTTTGCCATCTAATATGAGAGTTTTGGTTATATGACTCTGATGTTCAGATAGCCGAAGAACAATGTGCTGCAAGTCATCCGCAATTACAATATGAATATTTAGACTAAATCTGTAACTATTACAAAGAATGCCTTGTAATTAGTGCAACTTTAAACAATTTCTTTGCATTATATATCTTATCACCTTTTGTTTGGCATCGCCGCTATAAGCAAAGCAAGGATGTATCATAATGTCAGTCAGTTAGCCAACAGAAGTAATTTGTAGTAATGCAGTCCGCCTAGATCGAAATGACGTAGAAAAAGAATAACGTTGTTGAGCTCTGGCCGTCCATTTGCCAGATCCTTGGCCAAGATCTGTGAACAGCCATGCCGACTGGTGTGTAGTCAAATTGAGTTCATTCACCAGTTGGAAGCCAGCGATGATTCGTGCACAGTCGGGAGAGCTCTGCACAGACCTTAGTTCGCCTAGGTCCTTTCTAGCGGTGCATTTCTGGTCCATGACAGCTGTTGCTATCGATCGATCGTGTAGGTTGTAGCTCAGAACGATATGGCAGGGCAATCGACAGACAGGACGCTCACATTCAGGTCGACATCTCGTACGTGAGATAGCTGGTTTCCGACGCAGAATGAGACGAGTGCCGTCAACCATAGGAAACAGCCATTCAAGGCCTTCGGTGTAGCTCGTCTGTGGCCTAAAGACCTCCCTAATAACGAGACCTTTGGACGCAATATTTCCCTGAATAAGCATTCGTTGTCCAGATTGGAACGAAGTGCTCACCTTCACCCTCCTATTTCCCGCATTTTGGGCTCGGTTCGCTTGCTTTGTTTGTCCATGGAAATACGCCTGCCTTTTTCTACCCCTTTTCGAAGAGCTCAAGGCACTTCAGCTAACGGAAGTATCCAAGTTCGGCATTGGTGATGTTTCAACAACCAGTCAGACAGTGAACCTGGTCTTAGTTAAGGGGGGGGAGCAAGCTGACAAGAATTTCAGTATGCAGGCACAGCTTATAATACTCATACAACTTTGCCAGTCCAGAACTAAGACCATGAGCGGCCATTGCCTGCTTCGACGTCAGAAACAAGATAGCGGAGACGACTCATCGTGTATCATGTCCAGTCCAGTGGAATAACTGTAGACATCATAGGAATTGGCAACTAGCGGACGTCGACCGGATTTAACCTGGCCATGACGGCTAGGAGCACACAAAGCATTTTATTAAAAATGCTTTATCTATCCTAGCGGGGATGAAGGTGGTGATGTGTAGCTCTGGAACTCCAGTAGGAGCGTGCAGCTGCCGGATCTGTGAAAGTGCTTTAAATATCAAAACCCCTAGATATCCTAAAACAGGGAAGATCTGAAAATACATAACAAATGAGTAATGTTGAACAAGGAACGCAGATTGATGATGAAGGCCCAACTTGCTTGATTGACTTGAAAGTGGTACAATAGATTAGACGATGACGTCGGCAGCACATGCGAAATCTTGACTCGACTAACGGAGGTTTACTGCAACTTCCCGCGAACACTCCGATCACCGTCCTTACACTCCGTACACTCCGCGTCCGCCATCATCCCTACATATATCTCTCCATGTCATTAAATGCTTTACGAGTGAAAGAACATGAGGATTTCCCTCCAGCTTCGCTGTTTCCGTGCGACTTGCGGTAGAACCCCACACCTTCTCGCCCGTCTCCCTCTGCCTCCCAGCCGCCGCTTCACACGGTTGTCATGTCCGCAGCGTCCAAGTCAGGGCCGTCAGAAAAGGGTTCCGAGAATTGGTGCAGTTATTTTTGCAGCACTCGCTCCAGGCGCTTTTGTGAAGATTGCGGAAACAGAAGATGACGGTAAAACCGGGGAAAGACTGATGTTAGAGGCTTCGCGCCAGGAGTTCAGAGAAGATGTCCTTGAGAAGACAGAAGAACGAATAGGGCTCGGGGGCCCTGTTGTAGCTTACTGGACGTATTATGTCTACGACACAATAGCGACTGGCTTTCGTTTCGTCCACCTAGTCATCATCTTCCTACCCGTCATCCTGACGGCGCCTACGATATGGCTTGGAAGGCGCATCAAGAATAACGACGGGGCTCGCACAGGCACCTTGTGGTGGTATGGTTTTCTTGTTAGGGCCATGGAGCGCGCGGGTCCTGCCTTTATCAAGGTAAATACTTTTGACTGTATCATTCTAAACCTGCTGACTTCGTAGCTTGGGCAATGGGCCGCATCACGTACTGATATTTTCCCTCCCGAGATGTGCGAAATCATGTCGTCACTACACTCGAATGCTCCTGGCCATTCGTTAAATGAAACCAAGCGGATAATAGAAAAGGCGTTCAATGGAATGCCCTTTGGGGATATCTTCGAGGAATTCAACGAGGAACCCCTGGGAGTGGGCGCCATCGCACAAGTGTACAAGGCGAAGCTCAAGCCGAATCTGGCCAACCTTGCCGATAACCAGCTAACCTGTGAGCCTCAGAACCTAAGGGGCAAGCTCAGAAAAAACGTTGATGTCTTGGTCAAGAGCACCCCCCGGCGAGTTCCGTCCTCATATGTTGCAGTCAAAGTACTGCATCCTCGCGTTGAGCGACTAATCCGCAGAGACCTGCGTATCATGAGTTTCTTTGCTTCTTTGCTTAATGCGATTCCAACCATGCACTGGCTATCGTTCCCTGATGAGGTTGCTCAGTTTGGTGAGATGATGAAGCTACAACTCGATCTGCGGATTGAGGCCACAAACCTAAAGATCTTCCGCGAGAAGTTCAGATCCCGTACCACAGCTTGGTTCCCGTATCCGTATTTGGATTATAGCACCCGCGAGGTGCTTATTGAGGAGTTCGCCCAGGGCATACCTCTGTCCACCTTTCTGGAAAAGGGAGGAGGTGTGTACCAGCATGAGATTGCAAACGAAGGCTTGGATGCTTTCCTACATATGCTCTTGATTGATAATTTTGTGCATGCGGACCTTCATCCAGGGAACATCATGGTTCGTTTCTATCAACCTAGCGAGCTTGATTTGTCTCTCCGCAAGAAGGGCCGCGCAGATGAAGCACCGACTCTCAAGGAGGTCGATGTTGCAGACGCCATACTCGCCCGGTTGCTGCCACATGCAGATGATTCCCAAAAGTGGGAAAAGGCTCTAGACGAGCTCAACGCAGAAGGCTACCGACCGCAACTCCTTTTCATTGACACAGGGTTAGTAACACAGCTGAATGACACCAACCGCGCGAACTTCTTAGCCCTCTTCCGAGCTGTCGCTGAATTCGACGGCCACCGCGCCGGTGAACTCATGGTTGAGCGGTGTCGTCAGCCAGAAGAAGTCATCGACCCAGACATATTCGCTTTAAGGATGCAACATTTAGTCCTCGGCGTCAAATCACGGACATTTGCACTTGGGAACATCAAGATCGGCGACATTCTTAGCGAAGTGCTATCTATGGTCCGGCGACACCACGTCCGCTTGGAAGGGGACTTTGTCAACGTCGTCATCTCCATTCTCCTCCTCGAAGGCATTGGCCGGAGCATGGATCCTGATCTCGATCTCTTTAAGAGGTTAGCGCCGATATTCCCTGCCTTGCTGCTCGAAATCATCGAGTTGCCACCCGCTCAGAACCCCCTCTTTTGGTAATCCGCAGAACTGACTCACTTTTCCAGTGCCCTTCCCATCTTACGGAAACTCGGTTCCAATGCCACTTTCCTAAGGACAGTTCGGTCGGGCGACACCTCAATGCTTCGCGTCTGGGTTGGTCTTGAAGCTCGTGGCTTACTTAGGGCGAGCATTGAGAGTGTGGAGAATTGTGTGAAGTATGATTTACTGTCGCCTAATGTCTAGATGCGGCGGGAATAAAGTTCGAGATACGCTACTTGATGTATTATATATTTATTATTCTCCTGGTCTCATTTTTGTGGTTATGTACTATAATGTTTGTATATAGCTAGAGTCAAAAGACCATGAATATGACGATATAGATTGATAAACTGATAATACTTGTTCCATTCCGACCACTGCCAAGCTTTCTTCTAGAAATAAATTAAAATAGTTCAAGTACATTCAACATACCAGACCCGAAATCAAGCAAGAAAGAAAGGGCTAAAGATGTCTCTTTCAAAAGCCGACACAGATGTCATCCTTAATAAGGCTAACATCGCCCTCGCCCGCAGCCAGCGCCTTGTCGCATCCTGGCTCCCCGCAGCGCCTGCAACAGGCGAAGACAATGCGAAGACCGACGCCGAGCTGCAAAAAGAAGAAGAGGAGATTTTTACAGCTGTTCCTGAGACGTGCGTCGCATTTGAATATGTGGCTCCCATGTACACTGAAAAATCTGCTAACTGACTGGAATTGCAGACTAGGTCTCGGAGCACCGTTGCCTACGAAAGCCGCAGACGGGAGCTGGAACCGCAGGGAGCTCGATTCGAACGATGAACTACGGAGACAGCTACTCGGGAGAAATTATAAAAGGGTTATGGCTGAGAAGGAGAAGGCACGACAAAAGACCGCTGATCCTGCGTCAAAAAATCATGCCTCGAAAGGAGCGCCAGGTCATAACCAGCAGGGCTCGGGTGTCGGAGAAAACGAAGATATCGATGATGATGATGAGGGCCGGGCAGCGTCAATTAGCAAGAACGCATCGTCGAGAAAGAGAAAGGTGGGAGGGAGTGCTGAGCCTACAACACGGACTGAAGGTGCGGATAGCGAAACGAAGTAC
Organism: Aspergillus quadrilineatus; assembly: GCA_013305525.1. Classification (NCBI taxonomy): domain Eukaryota; kingdom Fungi; phylum Ascomycota; class Eurotiomycetes; order Eurotiales; family Aspergillaceae; genus Aspergillus; species Aspergillus quadrilineatus. Next base: position 84,502 of record JAAXYA010000023.1, read on the forward strand.
AAGGACAGTGAGGAAGAGAATACGGCCAGCTCACAAGGGCTGAGGGCCAAGGGGAGGAAAAAAGCCACAAGTTTTCTTGATGAGATCTTGGCTGAGCGGTCAAAGAAGAGGAAGAAGCGATGATTGCCTTCGCTGTTTTAGAGTTCCTGCAATATACCCAAATACACCAATGCTATCTTTATGTCGAAACTCCGGGACTGTCACGCCGTCGGCGTACGTGTCAACCCAATAAGACACGAGAGCCAAAGATCCCGCATTGCGTCAATGCCCATTTTCTGTCCTCCCAAGTGAGACAGCCAAAGCCAATGAAGGGAATAAACTCTATAAGCCGGAATCGGCGTGAGAATGCATATATGCCAGCATATATATGATGCCTTTGACCGGCACCTATACTATGCCCCAAGATGGTAAACAGGTATAAAACGAGAAAATGAGTTGGGGAGATAGCAAAAAAAGCAGGTAGCTCTCTTGAGCATAACCATGGTATCCAAAATTCCGCGCCCAGGATTGTACAATTATATCAAGCCCAGATTATACAAGTGCCACGCTCCATGATGTAATGAATGTAAATGTGACAATGAGCTCTTTATGTCCCAACTCACCGAAAATATTGCGCCAAAGAGTTTCAAAAGAAAGAAAAAAGCCGACTCACTCAAGTCGCTTCCGTTTTCGATCTTCCGCGGCATGCTGATCCTCATCAGGTCTTTCGGCAGTATCGGCAGGGTTGAGGAGCGAATGTACGTTACTTGCCATGCTCGACCGGCGGGTAGCAGGCAAAGAGGACTCATGCCGAGGGAATTTTGGACCGCCAAATCCCCAGCCGTTATCTATGGGACCCTGCTGGTCAGGATTTAGCGGCGGGGTGGCGTTTCGCGAGATGTCTTGTTGGAGGCGGCGCGGTGCGCCCATTTCGTACTGTGCTAATACGTCTCGTACTTGTTGGTCACTCGATGTCGGTGTGCGAAGCGGTGATGGCGACCAAGGAGATGGGCCCTGTGAGGATGGCTGGTTCAGAGGAAATGGTGAAATACCTGGTGGCGGCCATCCATGTTGGCGAATATCTGCTGAGGTATGTCGCCGCGCAAGATTTGGGCCGGGCGGCGAGGATGCGGATGATAGAGGATGAGGCACTGGTGGCTGCGGAGTAACTATAGACGGGACCTGAGGGCGGCTGTAGTTGGGAGAAGAGTTTGCTGCTCCAATTGAGCCGTAACGACGGGGCGAGGCGGACAAATGAGGGGGTACAGGCGGACGAATCATATTTGATCTCGATGTATCCATTATAGATGGCCGTCGACTATCATCTTGCGGCATTTGTCGTGGAGACAACGGAGGGCCTGAATCGACTGCGACGCTTGGTATGTGCAACAGCCTCACGTCTGGATGTTCAAAAGATCGAGCACTGTCCAGGTGCTTCTCCAATTCCGTTTGCATATTGGTCACTGCTATACGTCAGTCTCGGTCACCAAGTACGAAAGATATTCATACAATCACGGTATAAGAAACTTTCACGGTCAGGTATCATTCTTTGCAGCAGCCGGGATAGCGTATGACTCCACTAGAACGTGGTAAGCAAAGGATCAACATTGGGGATTGAAATCTTACTTGGTGACACTTGTTGATACTCTCCGCCATAGCTTGACACCTTGAATTTAATGTTGCATTTCCCTCCTCGGCCCGGCTGAGGCGATTATGCATATCGAAAAGCATATGCTCTAATTGCATCAACCGTGCTTCAGTAGCATCGGGAGCAGGCTCCGCTGGTGTGCCGGGTTGTGAGGCGGCGGTTTTGTGGCCTGGAAACGAATCTCGATGGATTAAGGCATGGCGCGACGCTCGTCGCTTGATCTCTCGCAATCCAACAAGGTCACCGCGTTTAAAATTTCCGTTGCCGTGTTTGAACTCCCAGAGCGCAGAGTCAGGAGATCCGGTATGAAAGACATCGCTCACTGTCACCGACGTTATTAAGAGCGATTTTGTGGCCAGGAAACGGTCTACCTTTATGGAAACCATACATATTCAGTTGTCTCACAAAGGATGAAATGTTGGTGTGTTTAAAATATTGACTATATGGTCAATTAGTGGTTGAAGATCAAAAGAAGGCGGATACGCACGCGAGGACTTTGGAAAATTCCGATGTGGGAGACATGACGAAGCTGTCGTTGGTGCTGGACCATGATATTAAATGCTGGATGCTTTGATCTTCCAACATGCTAACATATAACTTAGCAAATGCCCGGACACAAACAGTATCTCGGTGCGAGACCTGGAGCTAGACATACTTGTAAAGCTTATGGATGAAGGCTGTTTGCACGACCTTGGGTTGTTGGGCTGCAGCGGCGGCACCAATAGCCTGGCCGTGCGTCGCATGATTGTTCGGGTTTCCTGAGTCTGGGGAGCCATTGGATGTAGTCGTGGTATTTGCGCCCGCTCGATCACTATCCGGGGTACTGTGATGGGCGCTCTTAGCGGCAGCCGAAGGAGGCGGAGTGACCTCCATCGGTTTAGTCGTCAATGTGCCGGACGGGACAGATGACGAGAGAACAGGAAGCTTCCGTATCCTACCAGGCGCACCCGTAGCACCAGACGCGACCGTATTTCTTGATGGAAAATCAGCGAGACTGCTCATCTCGCGCGGCGGAACAGGGGTAATGGGCGACAGCGGCCGCACGCCGCAGGCGGGGGACGGGAACCTGGAACAGGACGGCGAAATTTTCTTCTACCTCTCAATCAAAGATCTGCTGTGGAAATGGTCAGGATAGGGGTACGCATAGGGAAACAGGCAATAGAGGAAAACACACGGGAGAATAGACAGTAGAAAAAGCAGCAGAGGTGAGGAGAAGCGCTCCGTCAACACAGCTGATAATAATGGCCAGTGTCTGGGCCAAGCAGGCGCTGATCAACCAAGTAGTGTCTCCGCTTCTGCTTCCCGAGTTGTCGCAAAAAGAGGCTCCAGCCTTTGAGCACTCTCACCAATGATATTCGTTTCCTAATCTTCTGAAGGAATGTCTCATGTAGGACCAATATCTAGTTTTTCGTTTTCAGACCTCAGGATTTTCACGTCGTGGTCGGTGGGGGTGTTCTTGGTGCCAGATACGCGATACAGGTTTGCGGGGAGGAAAGGCAGACAAATTAAGGAGTTAATCGTGTTGTATTGGAAGCTGGAATTAAATGATCGACGTATGGGATGAAGCTAGTTGTAGAGAATATATGTCATATATAATGGACTAGGACAGACTAGTAAAGGTGAACGTCTGCTGTTGCTGTGAAGAGAAAAGGGTGGCGAGCAGGAGAAGTTCGAACCCCGAAATATGTTTTGGTCACGTCCAAGCTCACTAAACATACAACATCCATTGATATATTGCCCACTCGGCCCCTTTGTTTATCTATGAGCAGACAAATCTCAGTAGTCCCAGTCGCATCAATATGCGCGAGACTCCAGTTACCGCCATAAGAGTATAAAAATAGAGACATAATGGCCTAACTAACTAGGGGTTGGTTTCTACGTATCCCAACTGGTTCGCGTCGTCCTCAAAACACCACACTTGTGTCCCGGACATGTCGGTCATGGACACAAATCGAGAATCCCCTGTCAGTAAACGACAGTGATGACCCATGAGAGGAGTCTCGTCTGGCAGAGCTCTCGGAAGGTCAAAATCCAAGCCCCGAGAAGCACAGAGAGGAGTCACAGCGTAGGGATTAGAGATCCAGATGCTTTGCTTGCCACCATCATCTCTGACCCAATAGAGAATGCCATTATCAACGTTGGCCATAGACAAAGAGTCAGCCACCCGAAGATCGAGCAATGCGTGTATACAAACTTGCTCTGTTTGTGGGTGATAAGTAATTGGTAGAACGAACGAAAGAGCAGATGAGGACGAGACATAGAGGACCCCCATGTTTTTGTAGTACTGTGGTAAGTCCCTCGCCAAATATGTCCTATCGCTGGAGGAGGGCAGATTCAAAGTATAGGAGCATGCGATTGAGGCTTCCCCATTTTCGTGAAGCTCATATTTCACAACGTGGAGGCGAGGCCTATTGGGTATATAGCTTGGATCCCAGTTGCTATGGTGTTTGAGACAGATAGTTGTCAGAAAATTTGAGGATTTATCCAAGCTCAAGAGTGCTAGCTCTTCAACTGGTTGAATCCGATGGGTTCTTGGGCTTCCTGGCCGAAGGTCAAAGTGCATGACAACCCCACCTTCCTGGCTATCTATGCGAAGGTTCTTATAATAGACAGCAACTCTGAAGCTGCCGATGACAAAGTGAGATAAATTTGTATTGGGAAGACGGATGGAGCGCGTATATTCCGTCCGGACGTCCCAAGCGTGGCAATACCTGTTACTTCATGTAAATTGCGGACTGGAAACGGGATTGTAGAACAACTGACCCGCGAACGGTGATTGCAGCCACTAGATCTTCAGATAAGCGGAATCTCTCAAACCGCTCGCGATTCTCCGTGCAGAAGCGCTGTGTCTTGCGGGAGCACAGTTCAAAGACAACGATTGTGGTACCACCATCAGCAGACCAGGCATATCTGCCGTCACAATAGTCGAGGTCTTGACTAAAGGGTATGTCCAATTGTACATGTGCAACTGGACGTCCCTGCTCTAGACGAGACCGCTGCCTCGAGTAGCGGGCGAACGTAGATTTGAAGTCGCTACCGAGGGAACCCCCGGTATACTGGCGGAACATAACGCTGCAGACTGGTTCTGAAGACAGTACCTCATGCCATCTTCGCGAAACCCTTTGGAGAAGGTGTACATCGTTTACATCGAGGTACTGAATGATCTGCACTGCGATTTCTATAGGTAGTGAACCGAGGATATCCTTCTGAAAGGTTCGCTGGTTGACACGCTTCTGCACGTCCCTCCATTCATGAGGGTTTAGCTGGTCTATGATCTGTTGGTAAACGGTACGTCGAGCCGAAGCCGTGTTCAGCTGTTTGAAGCGAATGATAATTTCCTGGATATTCGAGTCCATGGGCGGTTATGAAAGCATTTGTCAAATCATGAAGACAACCAGAAGGCTGTTTGCATTGGAACAATAGTTGTGAAACTCAGCCGAATGACGGAAAGCCCCACGAATGGTATATAATACTTTGCTTACGGATCTCGTCCCTCCGAGCCGCATATAAAGATATTTGCAATCATTTTGTTGAATTATACAGTAATAGTCCCCTACGGCAGATTGGTATAGCTACCTACTTGGAACTAGACCAGACCACAGTTACAGGAGTTGGTGGGAGTTGAACAGATTCTACTCGTTGAAGTTTTAAACATTTCATATGCAGATTAAGGAGGGGTTGAAGTCTAAGACACAAAAAACTTTGACAATAGGAAACCAACCCACAAAAGAAGGATGTACAAAATAACTGGAAAGCTCTCTATTACAGATTCTCCTAACCTTTCCTCAGATTATTCAACCCCCGATAGACCTATCCGCCCACTGGTATAACTGGACACCGACTAGTCTGTGGGCAGTGGGATTCTGTTAGCGTCACACTTGACAATTACAAACACACCATCCTTCCTCTGCGCATCCCTTTCCAATCGATTCAGCGAATACCTAGTTCACCAGAGAAGAGAAAAAAAAAAAAACGAACAAGGAGGCACCGGATGGTTGAAGGGATTCGAACGGAGCTTAGATACCGAGAGTAAATTCAACGCCCACGTCGATTTCGCGGGCCATCTTGACAACCTTGGAGAACTGAACGGACTTCTCCGCAGCGCTCTGGAGGTCCTCAATAGAGAAGATCTTGAGGCCGGATTCATTGATCTACAAACGTCAGCACTTACTACTGACCGGTAACATTTTTTTAACGCACCAGCTTGTGAGCCTGCTCCATGTTGGTTCCCTGTAACCGGGCTACAATAGGAGTGCGCAGGCCCATCTCCTGAACAACGTTGATCAAGCCCTGCGCGATGGCGTCGCAGCGGACGATACCACCGAAGATGTTGACAAAGATAGCCGAAACCTTGGGGTCGCTTGTGATGAGCTCGAACGCCGACTTGATGGCAGCAGGGGTGGCACCGCCACCGACATCAAGGAAGTTGGCAGGGCTGCCACCGTTAAGCTTGATGATATCCATGGTGGCCATGGCGAGACCAGCACCGTTGACTGTACGAGTTAGAACTGCTATAATATCATTGGGAGGGGGATACACACCCAAGCAACCAATGTCACCATCAAGTTTAATAAAGTTCAGGCCGTGCCTATACTGATTAGAGAGTTTCTTGAACAGATAGAATGAACATACTCAGCGGCCTTGACCTCGTCAGCGTCCTCCTGCGTGGTGTCCCTCCATGAGAAAATTTCCTTCTGACGGAATTCGGCGTTGTCGTCGAAGCCCAACTTGGCATCCATGGCCAAAACCTGGTGGTCTGAAGTCTCAGACAGAGGGTTGATTTCAATCTGAGTAGCATCGGTCTCCATAAAGGCCTTGTAAAGGTTCTGAATGGTCTTCTTGGCGTCATCAACGCATTGCTCGGAGAAGCCGAGCTCATTGGCAATCTTGGTGGCGATGGCATCCGTCACGCCGACATTGATATCAATAGGAGTCGTGATGATGGCATCGGGGTTTTCCTTGGCGACAGCCTCGATGTCCATACCACCCTGCGACGAAGCAACGATGACAGGACCCTGAGTCTTGCGGTCCATGAGGACGGCAAGGTAGAATTCGCGACGAGCGAACTTGCGCTCGACAATGAAAACGGCGTTGCAAAGACGACCGCCGGCGCCAGTCTGCTTGGTGATGAGCTTGTGTCCAATCATTTGACCAGCAAACATCTTGGCCTCGGTGGGACTGAATAGACACAAACCAAGTTAGTCAAGCAGAAAAGCTGGGGTTAGCATCTCAGACTCACGAGTAGATCACGCGCACACCTCCCTTGAGGCCGTTATCAAAGTGACCCTTGCCACGACCACCGGCAAGGACCTGAGCCTTGATAACCATGTCATCGTTACCTGCGAGACGCGCATCTTAGTACAGCTTACCAGATGGGGGAAGGACAGATATATACCGAGTGACTTGGCGACCTTCTCAGCCTCCTCTGCCGACCGAGCGACTTCACCCTTGGGCACACCCACACCATACTGAATGAAGATCAGTTGAGTATCTAAAGCGCGCTCGACTGTGCACGTACTGATTTCAGCAGGTTGGCGGAAAGGTATTCATGGATGGAGAGGTTTCTTTGCTGCTGAGCAATGCGCGAAGATGAGCCCTACAGAATGCCAGCAAGCATGTCAATAAATTGTGTCGTTAGGCCAGGAAGGATAAAGGATCATACCGTGGCAGCTCTAAGCGCCGCAACTGGCCGGCTGCGGAGAACTGTGAACATGACGGAAGAAGTAAAAGCGTAAAACAAGAGAGGAGAGGCTTGTTGAAATTAGGGGGGGGGGGGAAGGGAGAAAAGAATGGTCTTCGACTATCAAATTTGACCGAGGTTTGGGAAAAACAGCTTGTCTCTAGCGGACGCGCTTGGAGATGATCCTGTCTTTTTCGATGACTAAAAAGGTTGCTACAGTCCGCCGTAGCCCGACGCGGAATATATCGCGGAACGTCAGCTAATATTGTTAGTATTGGGATAAAACAACTTCCAGCTTCCAGATGACAAAGAGCCGTGGGAGACTCAAGAGTGCTTGGATTTACTTCTAATTCAATGTCGGTCAATCTTCGTGAACACAAATGGTGTATTCAAGGACATGCCGGCAACCGCCAAAAGTCAACCCCGAGGATGTTCGTCTAGGTAAATAACGGCAAATACTTTATACGGAGTCGCCTCGGATCTGTTCAACCGTTTTCTAGGTGCTTTATTCGCTAGGAGCTGAAAGTTTATAAGCACTTAATGTATCAAAGAAGCCCAGCGGAGCCCTTATCCACAGATGCGAGACTAGAAACGTGGTCAGTCCTGGTAATTATGGATTGGTTTTCAATGTTTTATATCGTGAAAAACACTTTCAGAACATAAATATACCAAAACTAGAGTCAAGCTATGCCGGAGAAGGGGAAATCATATGAGGCTGATGGCAATGTTTATCCCAGAGAGCTGCTTGATTAACCAGTTTACCACTAGAGAGTCTGACGAAATATCCTAATCGCGCAGATGAGATAAAAGCTCTTGGCTGTGCTCAGTTCAGAGCGCAATGTATTTGTGTAAATAGTTCGAAATCACCGAACTGTACGAAAAATGAGCTGGATGCCTTGTGCAGCCAAACCTGGTGAGTATCGTGTAATTACACGACAATTGTATCTCAACCGTCGGGGCTAAGCTAAGCGTGACCTCGGGGTCATCTCGAAATAGATTGAAGTCTGCTCATTAGTCAGAGGGATACAGCGTTAGTATAGGCGGAGGTATAGGAAGCGCCATGACCGGATTCATCTTTTACTTTTCTGTGATGACAGGATTTATCGGAGCCTTGATTAAGGTCTCTTAAATGAGGCGGTTAGGAATGGTTCTGTACAGACTATAAGAGTGAGCTTGAAGCGTTCGTGTATTTGAGCTTGGACTCTGTAATCTATACAGAATAGAGACCCAGGAAGAAGGTAAGATTAGTGCTTCGAGCGGGTGGCTATCCCACTCCAGTTAGTATAGGAGATCGTTAACTGACTACGCCAATGTACCATCTTCCAGGGTCTGTTTTCTACACTATGTACAATTCTAAAAATCTATTGTTTATATACAATTGACAGGTATGTATCCTGACAGCATAACAGCATCGAGCCGAGGGAAGCTCCCAAGCGGGGCTCAAGCATCGCCCGCATTGCGATGAAGTTGTTTCAACCTCTTTTCCGTCTTCATGAACTCTCGTATACCAACAGGAATATCTGCAAAAAGATCATCACCAGACCCTGGCAACGACCAGTTCGTCTCACTGCCGCCCCCATCGTCATCCATGCTCGTACTGGCCGCCACATCAACCGGTGTCTTTGGTATGGCGGTCGGGACTACCTTGGGCGATTTTGATGTGCCGCCCTTGGCCTTTGCCTGTGCTAGTAATGCAGCCCATTCTTCCATTTCATCTCGGTAATCATCCCACACACAGTGTACACAACCGCTCATACAGCAGTTATCTGGTTCTTCGGGTCTCGGCGGAATAGGCACGCCATTGACAGCCTTCCAGGCAGAATTCGACCCCCGATTATAGCGTGAGGATCGGCCAGGCCCAGCTAACCGAGTTCCAAAGACAATTGCCATCCGTTCCTCGGGCGATTGCGGCAGTTGGTTCGTTTGGGCACGCGGCGTTTCAGGTTTCTGTTGCGGTGCTGAGGGAGATGTTGTGGCTTGGCCACGGTGTGAATGACGTGCGGAAAGGATATCGGAATAGTATCCGGAGAGTGGATAGGCTTGACCATCGCCTAGGTGAGTTGTATCTCGTTTCGCATGGTGGTGTAAGAGGCGCTTCGGAGATGAGATGCGACGGTGGCGGCTGTTCTGCGCAAGCGAGGTTCTAATGCTTGGAAGTGAAGAAGCTCTAAATGATCTAAGCAGCAAATGTCGGATTGTGAACAGTGCATGGTCCTCCATTTTGCTGCGGAACTGAACACGAATACTGAGCAACCGAGAGGCTGGAAGGAAGAGTAGATACCGTCATTGCCGCGATAAATGGTCTTTCTCCGAGGCTCTGATGCAACCAGTGCAAACATTCCGATCCCTCATCTACCACTGCAGTCACGTGAAGAGTGTTTGTCTACGTCTAGAATCACAGGCCTCTGGAGATGGACAGGCCTAGAGACAGCCATCACAGTTGCTATATATAATGTGTCTCGGTTTATTATAACTTTTGAGAACCTACTGCCGCCTTTATCTTGTGCTGAACTGCAGCAATGGTTGCCTGACATAGAGCGCAAATAAGCGACAACAGGAAACTAGCTGTTGTTGACGTGCCGCAATTTCGCAAATGGAACCCCCTCCTCCGAGAAATGCATCGCAACGGCGTTCTCCTCCACGAGCATCCTTCCAAGCACCCACGAAAGCGAGCATCGCGCGGTCACATCCCGAGCTCCTAGAACGCGCCTTGAGTAGATCCCCAGCAAGAACATCCACACGCAGTAGCCAGGATGACAAACAGAAGGAAGCCAAAACGAGGGCTTTTGGCTTGAGGGACAGAAAAGCCCTCAGGCCCTCGATTGCGCTGACGGCCAGCCCCTCAAACACCCTCAACAGGGGCCGTCAGTCACAGTCATCTTTTGTCTTGGCTAGCCAACGATCAAGTGGACTGGGTGCGTTCGCCGCACCTCCAAGGCGCGTTAGCAAAAGAATTAGCGCCTCAGATTTTTTATTCCAGTCCCCCTCAGCTTCGCGAGAAACAAGAGTGGAAGAGAGCTTGGTTAACACTCCGGAAGACCAGCTGGCGGTTGAGCTAGGCAGCGCAACTGGCATGGACCTGAATGAAGACACTGTCCTGCACAACGGCTTCGATGAACCCGATTTACCCCCAACACCGACTCAGTTAGGCTTGGAGCCGCCTCCTGGACGTCCGAGAGGGTTATTGAGCGACAGCCCCGGTATGCAGCATGCGAAGTGGGGGAAACGACGAGCGTCGGAGGATCTGGGCAGCAGCCCTTCGAAACTCAGGACGGTAAACTACAGCAATGAGCCAGAAGATCTGACTATCACCACAAACCTTGCGCCTTTTCCTGAGTCTATTGTCAAGAAGAGAAAGCTTAAGCGAGAACTTTCGGCTCAATTAGAGTCCCTCAAACAAGACCTTGCCAAACTTGAGGGATTATCCGACAAACTTGATAAAAAAGAGGGGGATATTGAACCCTTTCTTAACGATTTATGGTAAGTCTTATCCTGACCATGGTGTTAGCGAGGAAATTGACCTGGAAGTCCTCTATTGATCTCTACCGATCCGTCTCACGCCGACTCAACCAATTCCCGTATAAATGATAACACAATTTCGTCTCTCATATCAACACTACTCCCCTTTTCCACAAAGCGCCCACCGAAACCGCGACAAGAATCTCCTGAATTGAACCATTTTTCCCTTAGCCAGAGTGCGCAGACAGACCAGTACCTGACTGCTCTTGCTCCTTTGAAAATAACCGCATCTTTAAACGCCATTACAAAGTCAGATCTAGGCATGTTTGTCGAAAGGCATCAAATCACGCTTTCCGCACCGCGACCCTTCCCACCTAACGTCTACAAGATTGACGTTTCCTACGAGACCAACCCGGAAACGCAGTCCGTAGTATCTCTTGCAGCATCTGTGCATGGGACGACACTTAATTATCTGCAACAATGGATTAACGGGCGGCTACAGGACCCGCTCAGACGATTGGATATTTCCGGACTGTGCTGGGGCATCAACCGCTACTGGGAAGCTCTAGTGTCGCGGGCTAAAATCTGGGCTCAAATCTGGGATCAGCATCTGGCTCTGATTCCGGGTCGAAACAAGTCACCTTCTGTAAAGGTCAATTCAGACATTGATATACGGCGAATATTGCCACACCTCGAACGTACATCCATTCTGTTTAAGTCAAAGCAGAGGACCCTTGAAGCCCTCTTGTCGTGCGAACTCACCATCGACAATTGGACTGGGGAGCCGGAGCTAACGCCCACCATATGCGTTTCGATATCTGGGTACGACAGCAGCTCAGATAGAAAGGTGGAGCAAGAGTCAAAGAAGCTTTTCGAAGCGGTTTTGAATGAAAGCAAGAAGAAACAGCTAGGAACTGCCGGCGGTTCTGAGGCTGAGGCTGTCGCCAAAGCTACGAAGTGTGTACTAGACGTTTTGTTTGGGCAGAGTGGTGGTCATCAGCTTTAAGGAGACTGACTTTATGAGTGTACTCCATGCGTTTGTTTTTCTTTTTTTTGTATGACTAGAATCACCCAATTCTCAGGTTACTGAAACAAAAGCCAGGAAGTTACCTGCTGCATTTCTACGAGCCCCATAGCTGCGTTGGTAGCGGCATATAAACCCAAAATGGGTGAGGGAACTGGATTCAGACTTTCGAATTCATTGTGGTAGTTCAGAAGCACCTTTTTATCTCTGGAAAAGGACAAACGAGGTAGAGGAGAGAGGTAAAAAGAAGTAGTAGAGAAAATTGGGACATCAGCCAATTCCAAGCCACGGTACGCCATGCCACGGTACACTTAGGTTGTAGAATAATCCCCAATATGAAAATCGACGACCAGATTCATCATTAGCTGAGAATTTTTGAGCACATAATATGTTAGGTACACAGAGCTTATTTCTTAGCGGCAGACTCCTCCTCAGCCTTGGCCTTGGCACGCTTCTCCCGGATACCCTTGTAGCGGGCCTCGCTGCGGGCTTCCCGCAGCCGGCGGTATGCAGCCTCCTCACCCTTGGGCAGGTCGTCGCGCTTGACCTCAGTGACGGCCTCCTCGGCGGTGGTGTTCTTGATGGGCAGGATGGCGCCAACGTTGGTGGCGTAGCCCTGGGTCTGGCCCTCAGCGGCGAAGGCAGCCTTAGCGGCGTTGACCTCCTCGGCGGTAGAGTCGGTCTTCTTGAACTGACCGCTCTTGCGGGGGAAGAGGATCAGGCGAGCCTTGTAGTCCTTGAGGCGGGCGACATTGGCAACAAGGGACTCCTTGGAGTAGTTGGTGCGGCGGTGGTCAACGGCGATACCAATTGTGCGAGCGAGCTTCTTGGGGATACCGGCCTCCTGTACGATTCATGAGCTTCCAATCGGGCATATGGCAAAGTCATTTGTTTACCTTCAGCTCGGCAAGGGTGAAACCACGACCGGCACGGACACGGCGGTTGTACTTGACGGTAGGGCACCGCACAATGGGACGCAGCTTGTCGACGGGGCGAGGGGCAACAGCGGCGGCCTTCGCGAGACGGGCCTCACGACGGCTGTGCTTGCGACCGGCCTATATCCCAAGAAAACCCTGTCAGTCCATCACGCTCAAAAAAATCGTCCGGAACAATTCATCTCGTCAAAACTTCATAGTTCCATGTTGTTTATCCGACACGAATTCGTCCCGCGATAGGTTCGAAAAAGCGTACCTGCTCGAAGTGCACGCGGACACGACGCTGCCAGTCCTTGTGGAAGTCTACAACAAAACCCCATCAGTGATTCCAATTCCTGAATAACCAATCGCCTGTCGAATTCCCAGTCGCATTCGTTCGAAAGAAAACGAGCCTCCTGATCCTGATCGTCGGGTGCCACTCACGGTGCTTCTGAATCTGGTTGTTGTGCTTGATCGCCTATACACCGACAGAAACCTCGTCAGCACGTTTCCTCCGCTGGACATGGAGCGGAATTTCATCTCCTGTCTAAATTCAAGCAGCGAAAATAGGCTCTAAAGTACGCACCATTGTGTCGGACGGGGATCAACCGGCTTGTCGTGGTCGTCGTGGGATGCTGGTCGTATCTCAAAACTCCTCCGACTCAATATTAGTGGAACTTTTCTGGTTGTGGCCAACTGCGCGGAGTCACTCACCGCCTCGCTTAGCGAGCCCTACCCTCCTTGGCCTAGCCCGATCCGGAACTCCAAGATCAACTTCGAGTCAACATAGTATGCACATGTAAGAAAGGGCAGAGACTCATTTGCAGCAACTCATGTTGCCTTTGAATCTATAGTACTGGTGCTCCTGACTATAGTATGTCTACGGTGTAGTTGCAGCTGAAGACTCAGCTGCTTCATCTCCAGGCTATTCTCTTGTCACATGACTCAGCATGTTTAGTGCCATCGGAATACTTTTTAAATAGTTTATCGAAGTCATGAAACTTATATTATGTCTTTTATTCTAGGATATACCCCGTAATTCATTTAATTGTTCGTTTCTTGATAGCTAAACTAAAAGTACGCTGCAAAAAAAATTTGCGTCAGAAGCCTCAGGAAATCAAACGACCCTGAAAACGATAGTCAAAAAATACCCAGATAAACACCAGTTTGCCCATACATCAACACATGTCATCATTCGTTAAATAAATGAAAAAAAAAATAAAAGAACGTTTGGATCAGACGGAGAATATCATGATCGCGCCACTATTTTGAAAGGTGGACGGCATGCCAAACAATAGAAGGGACACTTGAGATGGATGGTGAACTTCGAAAGCAAAGTCGTCATGCGCGGTCATCGATGTCAAGTATCTGCATCGAACATGTCTGCGTCTAGTGAATACCGAGACCCACATGGTCTTCCGCTCTCGGTTTCTTTGAGCTCGCACCATCAAAACTCGCTTCGCGTTTGAGGTTGTTCGTGGGCCGCTCAACGCCAGGTTTCCTCACTTGACCGAACAACTTCGTCTGCAGGAGTGTGCTAGATTTTGGTGCTGATCTGACTGCATCACGCATATCCTGCTGCATAGCCGGGTGATTGCGACGGAGCATGCTAGTGGCAAGAGATGGAGCATGAGATGAAGGTATATCCACCTCCGTTTCGGCCTCCTCGACATCGGAAGCGGAGATTGTGCTATCCCTATCACGATTCTCTTCGCTAGACTCTTCCCCAGGAGTGACATAATGACGACCTTTGCGCCCTCCTTCTGATGGTGTAATGGGGAGTGAAGACAGAGAATGACTACCTCGCACGTGTCCATTCGAATGTTGCCTATGGGGCTTATGTCGGTTTGGCGTAAAGTTACTGGATTCTCTGTTCAGGACACGGTCCGCGGCAAGAAGGGCAGCAAATGGATGGTTATTGTCACTGCTATCCAAAACTCCTTGCGGCGGAGCCGCTGGCGACATAGGACCGTGCTCAATCATTCGTGAGAAATGTTCCCGGTTCTCTCGGATTCGCTGCTTGAGTAGCTTGTTTTCTTCAGTTAGCCGATCTGCTCGGTCTTGTTCTTGCTCAATGAGCTTCTTGGCTCGTCGCAGTCGTCTATCAAGGGTAGCGTTGGTTCTCTCAAGTTCTTGATTACGCTTAACGGCAAGTTCCAGCTCGACATTGGAAGGCGATGGCGTTGGTTCTGTGTCTGGAAGTGAATGGCGGCTACGGTATTCGGCACTTTGCAGGATTTCGGCCTCTCTCCTAGCAAGCTTATGCTCGACCTCGGCGCGCTTGATAGCCACGTTGCTCCTAAACGATAAGAGCCCATATTGCAGCTTGAAGTGGAGTGCGGATACGCGAGCCTCCCGTGCTACTGCAAGAAGCTCCTTGGCAATAGTGCGGAGCTTTCCTTCGTCAGCGGTCTCAATTTCGTCGTTTGTTGGGAGATTCTCGGACGCTCCGTAGGCCGCACACAGTGTCTCTTGGATGTCTGGCGACGGTGCCAGGTACGAGCTGGATCGAGATCGCGATCGTCGAAGCGGGGCTCCAGGGATCTGAGTTGAGGGAGGAGGCGTCATGTCTGATGAAGGCAAGGATGGCGGGGAAATAAACTTCAGATTATCCGTGTGCGGAGACCGGCTTTCAGCTGGTACACTCAAGTCGGGAGACGCAGAAAGGGTTGCACGTTGAACTGGGGTCACCGGGCGCGAGATTTCCACAGGCGGGGCAAGACTCCCGCAACTTTCGGAGTTTTGCGACATGGAAGTGATGTTCTATACTGCAGAACGGATTGTCCGTGTGTGAATAACCTGCAACTGAATCGCAATCATTAGTCAATGCGTCGACCGTACAGCTGCCATGAGGCTGTCTTGACGTACGTACCACCTCGGACTCAAGTCCTGTAGACAAGAGATAGAGTCGAATGCGGTCCAAAGAATATATTTGGATTCGGGCACTAGCGTTGACGAGACAGATTGCCTTGGGACCCTTACGTCGGCAGTGGTACTGGTTCCTATAATCACTTGCGACCAGACCACGAACGCAGCCGCTTATCGATTAAGCAGGGCGATATGGACGCTTTGGGGTTACGGTGTATGATACTTGAGGTTTCCGCTTAAGGTAAACCCCAATTGGCAACGATTGTGGGTAAAGCCGAAAACAAGAATAGACAAGGTGTGCAAGGGGGGCGGAAGAATGAAGAACAAGTGAGACAGATGAGAATGATGTGAGAAGCAAGGAAGATGGTGACGGAGGGTAGGGAGATGGTAGTTGATGCCTTAGATGGAGAAGGCCGGAGGAATGGGAGTTTTGCATTGGGCGCGCAGGTGGGAGGCTGGGAGCGCGCACCAATCACATTTATCAGGTAGGCCAGCCGCGCGCCAATGCCACCCAAATCAAGATAAGGCCGGATGCGGAGCCAGGAGTCAGGACACAGGTGAGAGCTGAGGTAAACATTGCTAAAACAAGAGCTCGGCAGCCCTGTAACTCAGGCAACGACTCTCGAGCTGGAGCACAGATCACATTTAGACCTTGAACCCCTAACAGAAGCTGCGACGGAGCAGCTACTGTATATGAAGTATGAGAGTCAGGCACTATGCCGCACCTGGGTTTCGAATCGAATGATAAAATGCTCAGTGAAGTCGCTACCTGAGAAGAATTGTTGCAGGTCATCGCTGTCTATGTACGCAATTCTTTTGGCCCAGTCTCTCATTGACATGCGATTTCAAGGACAATGACGAAAGGCCATGACACAGGTATCTCTTGAAATTACAACCAAAACAGCTTTTTTAAAGGCTTTGTGCATATTCTTGACTGTTCTGACAATGCTCGCTTATTTTGTTAAACCGTTGTGATAGGTGATTGACTAGTTAACATACATGACGGGTTCTCAGACCGCCATGGGTAATCCAGCCATCCTGTATTCCATGTAAATAGCCCTCTTTTCAAACCCTGGTCATTTTAGTCAGCGATAAACACCCCGACAGCTTGAAGATCGCCCGATCACGCATGCTAACTATTTTTGGTTGATAGTCCCTTCTTCTCATTATTGGTGAAAGGTGCCCTGGAGCGCTAGGAGGTCTGCGCGCAGTGGATTTTCTTCTTCTTTTCCTTTTTAGCTATTCTCTATTGTATCCTAAGTTTTTCTAAGAACTTTGTGTCCGATTGTCTCCTATCGCTAGCCCCCAAAAGCACCATGGGACTGCCCTGAAATATCCGCGATAAAGTGCCCCCCTTGCAAATTGACACAATGGATCAAACCAAAACGCCGACACGTCCAAGCGGAATTCCTCGTCTAGTTTCTAGGATCCCGTTGCCTACTTCAACCACGAGCTCCGCTTCACTCAGACCATCCCCGTCGCGCGAGAAATTACGCATCGATCCCGGGCTAAAGGCCACCAGGCTTAGACGACCATCAGAAGAACCAGAATTCAAGAAGCCGCTTCCACGAACATTACAGCCGAGGAATGCCCAGAATGGCAACCCGCAAAAACGACTTGTATCGCAGGCCAGGAGTGACGGGGTAGGATCGGAGAACGAGAAAGTGCCGGACACAGTGGACACCCGCTCTGAAGAGACGGCATTACAGGATGCGGAACCTCGGGGCCGTATACGGCCTTCGCTGTCAGAAAGAACAATTGAAACTCTGTCTCAGATCCCGCCGTCTCCAGCATCATCTCGGAGGCCATCGTCTTTCTTCAATGCGACCAGTCCGATTCGTTCACCATCTCGCCCACCATCTTCTATGACCAGCTACTCAAGGTCTCCCTCTCGATCATCCACCTCTCGTCAACTGAGTGGTAATGATTTCCTATCTGGTCCCCCGTCCAGCATACGGCTACCGTCACGACCCCGCACTTCAGTGCATAAAACCGGGCCCGCTAATGAACATGCTTCGGTGGACAGTGCGGACAGCGCGGACAGCACACCAAAGTTAACGAAACCAGCACCTCTAAAGACCCTTCGTCCGGCTGGTTCGCAACCTAGAGCCCCGGAGTCGCGCCTGGCCTTAAATAGAGCCCCGGCAGATAGCGGGGTTGTACCGCCAGCTCTTGAGGTGAAAAAAACCAGAAGGGTTCAGCAGAAGGCGTCAAACTCGAGGCTCAATTCGACAGCTTCAAAGTCACCTGCAGTACCTGAGCCGGCGGAATCTACCTCGCCGGAGACGAAAAAAGCATCAAAATCGTCTAGTGCCCTAAGGGAGAGTATTGCAAAAGCCAAAGCTGCACGAAAAGCAGCAGCACACCAGCCGTCGCGTCTTGATGCGTGGACTGAGGCTGATATCAAAGATCCATTCAACCAACAGCCCAAGGACCAGAACAAAGTGCTCCGGAAGAAGTTAGATGCAGGCAGGACCACGGGTCACCTCAATATTGCGGCCATGTCCTTGACTACCTTCCCTGACGAGGTCTTGACAATGTATGACTTTGATCCTAATGCCACTACAGATTGGTACGAGAGCGTAGATTTGGTCAAGTTTATCGCTGCAGACAATGAGTTCACCGAACTCCCTGACGCGGCCTTTCCAGATGTCGACTCGGAGCAACTGGACCCGGACTCGGAGGAGAGAGGAAATCAGTTTGGCGGTCTAGAGGTCCTGGATGTCCACGGAAACCTGCTAGAACGCCTTCCGATAGGGTTTAGGCGGCTGCAACGGCTCCACACACTCAACCTCTCGAACAACAAACTGACTATGGAGGATATCGATGTGATATTCGAGATGGCGAGCCTCCGGGACCTGAAGCTGGCTAAAAATCAACTGCAAGGGCCTTTCTCACAGAAGATTGGTCAGCTTGGCAAATTGGAAGTTCTTGATATTCACGAGAATACCATTACCGCTCTCCCTGAGACATTTGAAGGCCTCAAGCGCCTTCGAGTCTTGAATGTTGGTCAAAACCAGCTAACGGAATTGCCGTTCGAGATCCTATGCACGCTTCCTCTGAGGGAGATCATCGCCCCTAAAAACAAGCTACAGGGTGCATTGATTCCAGCCACTGTGGACAAGCTGGACTCTTTGCAAGAGCTGGATGTGGTCGGCAATGCGCTCACGAGTCTCGGAGAGAAGTTGACGTTGCCTGCTTTAAAGACTCTAGCAATCAGTATGAACCGTATCAAGAATCTGCCTGATGTCTCATCTTGGCAAGCGCTTCTCACACTTTCAGCCGAGGACAACAGTATATCTGAATTTCCACTGGGCTTTACCGAACTTAAAAATGTTCGAAACGTCGATCTGACTGGTAACAATATCTCCAGACTAGACGAAAAAATTGGGTTGATGGACAGTCTCTTTACTTTCCGCATAGCAAACAACCCTCTTCGCGAGCGCAAATTCCTCAACATGACCGTGGAAGATATCAAGCGTGATTTGAGAAGCCGATGCGAACCGGAACCACAAGAGACAGATGATGAGGAAGGATCTGTCGCCACGCAGTTCACTCTTGCGCCAGAGACACCGGCCCAGAACTCAGGCTGGCTGCTAAAGCCTGGAGGCGTACTCGACAGGTCCTATACTGATATGCAAGAGTTCGATGTGGAACAACTGGAAGCTATTAACCCGAGCGATGTCAGATATTTATACTTGCAACACAATAGCCTGCGCTCTTTTCCTGTGCCAGCACTCAGCGTGCTTGCGGCCAATCTGACGGATCTCGACTTATCACATAACCCACTAGATATATCTTCGCTTACCGCTACCCCAGTGATGCTCGCTAGTCTTCAGACGCTGAATCTGAGTGCTACGGGCCTTACCACCCTTGAACCACTCATGACCGGTCTAAAAGCTCCCTCACTAACCTTTCTTGATGTTTCGTCGAATAGCCTCTCTGGGTCCCTCCCCTATATTCGACGGGCATATTCCAAATTGACAACATTCCTTGTCGCAGAGAACCAGCTGGATAGCTTGGAATTTGAAGCCGTTCAAGGGCTACAGGTGCTCGATGTGGGAAACAATAGCATTAGCTCCCTTCCACCACGAATCGGCTTGCTGCGAGCAGCTGGAAACAGTGCCAATTGGGGTGGCGGTTCGGCTTTACGGCGGTTCGAGGTTGCTGGTAATAGCTTTCGTGTTCCCCGGTGGCAGATAGTGGCCAAAGGAACCGACGCTATTCTAGAGTGGCTGAAAGACCGTATGCCTGCGGAAGAACTGCAAGAATATGAGTCGGGCGGCGAAGGAGACTAGCAGCTTGTTCACTATCGCAGTTGTAGCTTACGGTTTGCAAGTGTATATATTCATACGTTTCTAGGTTCGTGTTTTAGTCGTCATTTTCTGGGGCATCCACCCCATACCCAATTCACATATTAATCCTATCAGCTCTAGACCATGTTTTATACGTCGATAGACTTGCTGACTTCCTCGATAACTTTGGTCCACGTTCTTGACCATGCGGTAAACTTGTCCACCTGGTTTTCCTGATCATTGGCAGTCTGCTTCAGATCCCAAGGCAGAACGACCAGCTCAATAGCATTGAAGGCACTTTCTTTGGTTTTGCGAAGTTGCCGCGTAAATTTGTCAAAATCTGCCTCGTATAACGCCCCAGCCACCTCGTCGATATGATCCGGAATCTGCTGTAAACTCTTCAACATGGATTCTAGAATTCCAATATTCGAGGGTGCTAGTGGAACGGGCACTCTCTCCAGACGGTTCGCGATTAGAGCGGGGTATATTTGGGCAATAGGCTTCAAGATTCGAAGTGCACTCTTTTTCCGCGCATGTAGCGCAGCACTGCTTTCTCCGTCGTCACTTCCCTCGTCCTCCTCGTCACCAGACCCAGCTTCATATTTATCACCATCATCTAGGAGATCATCGAAAAACTCATCACGTTCCTCATCCGGATCCCACTCCTCAATCTCCTCCACCGCATCTCGAACCAAGTCTCTATACTCCTGTGCCCTTCTGACCACGAAGCCGACAACCCCCTTCGCGGCAACATCAACAAGTACATCGCAAGCATCCCAAACCCGCCCCGTCACCGCTGTGACTGCATCCTTTTCCGCCTGTTCCAGGCTTTTCTTATCAGCCTTTTCCTCCGCAATGAGCTGCACTTCTTTAACCAACAAAGACAGCTCCTTCAGTGCTGTACCTGTCAGAACGCGGATTTCGCATTGAAATGCCCTCGTATGAGACTCTGGCGTTACAAGGAGTGCGGCTGTAACCAGAGACGGGAGAACGGACTCGTTAAGGGTCGAAAGCGTCTTCGCTACCGCAGAGGGCGTGAACGGGGAGTTTATCGCCAGTAGTGAGAGTTTCGTGACATGGGATTTGAGCGCCGTTGATGATGCTGAGAGGAGGGGAAGGGGATCTAAATTTTGGTTCTCGTCGCTCGTCGCGGGTCCGGGGTTGGGTTGAGTCGTGGGTAGAGAGACTTGGAACTGCTCGATTAGGGCGAGAGTTGTTTTGAGAACGACTTGGAGTGTCTGCGACATTTTTAACGCAGGGTTGTCTTCCCGGTCTGGAGGTAAAGCGGCAATGTATTGGTGTTTGAGGAAGCTGCAGAGAAATTTTAGAAAGCTAGATGCGGGGCTGCGGTTAGGGTTGGGCGGGGTCACCTGTCATCTGAAGTATACTGTATATACCTGAGATACTTTTTGGCTTTACGATTTTCGCATATACCCAGAATGTGACAAGAGTGGTATACTGTCACCACTCATGCTTCTAATATCAGAGTTTTTCTTGATATCTAATCTGGTCCATGACTGCTTCCGCATAGAATCCCGCATCAAATCAAGCCCTGCACCTGGAACCACTTAACGACAAAACAAATACTGCACACGTTCAGTCCAGACCCAGACCCAAACTCCTCATTTCTCATTAATTCTGCATACCTCATTCCGAATCGCTTTCTACCACAAATCCAGCCCGCACCCGTCTACGGTTAGGCGGCGCCAAAGGGATGTCTTCTGCGCTCTCGCTGCCATCATTGTGCTTTCTAGGGCTGGACGCATCTGCACCGTCTCTGTCGACAGTTGTCACATCCTTGTCTCGGACCCGGCCAAATGCTAGGTCATCGTCGAAGTAAAGCTCGTCTTCAGCTGCAGCCGTAGATTTGTCGATGGCATCGGCATCATTAGACGAGGGCTCACCAGAAGAGGCTCGCGATGGCATCTCCATGTCATCCATAAGTATGTCATCTTCCTCCAGTTCTACATTGGTTCCGCCACTGTGTCTCCGTCGCTTTCCGCTAGTCTCCTCTTCGCCAGCAGTGTTAGGCTCATTTGAGCGCTTTCCTCGCTTTTTCTGCCTTGTTTTGTTTCCTGCATCTTCGGTCCTCCCAAGCAGCAATGCCTTTTTGATCCGCTCTGATTGCTCTTTGCGCCTTTCTTCTTCAAGACGGAAGAACTCTTGATCTGCCTCGGCATCGCTTTCCTCGTCACTTGCATGCACGTAAAGATCGCTCTTGATCTTGGCCAGGCGCCATCTCGTATTCTCTAGCCGTGCCTGTCGACGTTCCTCTAATGTCTCCTCATCTACTGGCTCTTCTTCTCCCTTATCTTTTCGCTTCTTCCTCTTCTGTTTTAACTCGTTGAGCCCATGAGCTTTGGAGCGGGGATTTGCGGGAAAGAGTGGCCCATCAGGGATGACATCTTCGCCCTCCGAGTCAGACCCAAAATTCACGTCTAGATTTTGGCCACTAAAGTCGTCTCGCGACTCATGACTATACTTCTTGCGCAGTAAGTCATTAGGATCACGTTCGTCGGTGTTGCCAATCAACAGCGCTTTATCAATCACCGCTTTAGATTCCCGTAGTTCATCTGATTTGAGCTCAGACGGGATAATCCAGGAAATACCTTCCACATTTTCTTGTCCCAGGCGGTCGAATTTCAGTAGAGTCATGAGAAGTCGAAGTTTCGCATTTTGAAACATGGCCCTTTTGAACGAGTCATCCTGCGATTTTACGGCTATGCCGTGTTAGTAAACATAGCGTCCATAATATTAGGAGCACCTACAGATTATAGGGTTTTGGGTATCTCTAGGTCCCGCGAGGTCAACATCATGGGAGTTTACTTCCCAGGCTTCTCTCTCGTCTGCCGCCGACCCCAGAACTTCACTAATCCACTTGACTAGTGCACTTTGTTCGTCCTTGACCAACGCAGCTACGACAATGCTGAGCTTCTCCTCCGGAGTCGAAGCTGCCTTGGGGTCAACCTCAAGTTCAGCCGGGGCCCTTTTACTCGTAGTTACTGTCTGCTTCTCAAACCCGTATTCAAGATAGAATGCGGTAGAGTTGATTTTGCTGAACAGCAACTCCGTAATCAAGGCAGGTCGCTGCTCCAGCTTCTTTATCAGCCTTCGAATAAGCTGTCGAACCAATTCCTCCCATTCCTTGTATATTGGTTTGCTGGAATCCATTCCACCAGGTCCTTTGATCATGCGGTAAAAGAGGTTGAGAACGTCAACTCGGAACAACAACACTGTCATCTCTTGCTTGAAGGCTATCCGGTAGAAGTAGCGGTGGGCGCGCTTTAGCTGTTCGCTGTTCAACTCTTTGTAGAATTTGGTAAACGCCACAAAAGTATCGACACATTTCTGATTGGAAAATTTTGCGGCAAAACGTGTAAAGTCGAATTTGCGTTCCTTTGACATCTTCTCAGCTTCGGCGTAGTCTTCGTCTTCCGATCCCTGTTCCTCGTCGCTGCCCTTATTGACCGCTTGTTCTTCTCGCTTCCTCTTTCTAGCTCGCCGACGGGATCGGACTTGCATATCGACATTTGTCTTGGAATATCGTTCCAGCATCCGCAAAAACACATGAGATAATTCGGTGCAGGCATCAAGATAACCGAATCCCTGGTCTGTGTATCCACGAAGAATAGCTAGTATCCGGTCATGGGTCGTTTCCTCGTAGAAAATGCGGTTCTGGATGTTTTCCGCAATCTCCTGATCCTCTTCGAGTGGCGATTGCGACATTTCTTGTACTGTCAATAGGATCTGCGTAAAACATCGCATAGCGGCGTTAAGATCATCCCATTCCTTATTATCGAGGCTGTTTTGCATTGACCTGTTTAAGAAGACAAAGGTTTCCTGGTTTAACACACCGGCGACCAAACCGAAACTATCTGGTTCCAGTTCTTTTCCAGGCTTCTTCCCGCTCTGGGCATACTTCTCTCGTTGGCGCGCACGCCGCGCGCGCTCAGCACCAAGAAACCAGGAAACTGTATAGAGAAAGTGCCGTTTGTTAATATCCAGGACACGGATCGATTCACGTTCAATCGCCTTGCGGACATGCACAAAGAGCGGGTTGAAACCGGAATCTAAGAACTCCTCGACGAACATTCGTAGATTCGTTGTAGCAGAAGGGCTAATGTGAACCGGTGTGTTGAAGTCATTGTTCACCGACATGTCCTGTGCTTTTCGGCCTCGCCTAGGCTTATTCCACCTTTTGCTCTGGTCCATCTTGTATAGGGTTGTCTGTTCATCCTTAAGTACGTCCTGACCAGATACTGTTGACATTTTCGCATCATCACGCTTAACCCAAATCATCGTCCCGAAGCGGCCGTGCCTGGTCGGCGCATTCTTTGCGTATTCTCTTCGCATGGAGGACTCCTGTCGTAGCAGGTCGTTTAATTCGTCGGTACGCTTGGCAGATCGCTGAGCATCGTTCATGAAAAGCTTTTCGACATCGATACCTCTTACAATATGAAACAGTATCTCGAGAAGAGGAATGTCCAACATATTGAAATCGTCGCTAACATTCGAGCATAAGGTGAGCAGCAGGGCGAAGACGTCCTGGTCGTGGAACGCGTTGATCGTCGCCGACCTCGAAGTTTCTTCCTCTTCTCCTTCCGCTGCGAGACGCGCATTTGCGGTTATTATTGCAAGATTCCGCAGCAGATAGAGCATGATCTTCAGTGTCCCTTCGTCACGAGCCGTCCGTTCTGATCGTGGTATTGCCATGCTGGGAAGGCCGATGCGGATAACCGCCCGTAAAATACCGCAGCTGGCCATATTTAAAATGCCGCGTTTGTAGCCCACCTGAGCTTGTTGTAGGTAAGGTATGTGGCGATGGTGGTTAACTGTCATCTCCCCATGTATCTCTAGCGGCCAAGTCAACGGTACTAATAACTCCACTGCAAACTGTCAGATACACCAGATGTAGGCGAGTCGAATTAGGCACAAAACCTTACCGCATGCCAGCGCTATCCTTGTCATATATTTGCTCTGCTGCCCTTCTCTCCACCAGAGTGAAAGAATCTGAATAAGGTCACCATTGACCAGGTTCGCTTCCCCTAGACATCGTGCAACATCCATCCGATTGAATTTCTCATCATATAGCTTCAGCCATCGCTTGATATCCCGTAAGCAGGACAGGGCGTCGTCCCCGAGCACGTACTTGTCCGCATCCTCGCCATTGAAACCTCCAAGCTGGATTTATCGTCAGTCAGACACCTTCACCGCGAAATGGATAAACTTGCCGCAGTGACCAGGCTATAAACATGAGCGCGAACTTCGGGGTCGATCACTTCAACAGTCTGAGTGGGCACTGCTTCCTCCATCACGGCCCGTGAATGTGCATATACCTTCTTCAGTCGTTCATCATTTATTATCGCAACCGCCCTGAATAATGAAGCCTCGTGTTACCGCGAGCCAATCATCACGCGTTAAGTCACGCGTCACCGCGTTTGCTTGCGGAGTGTCGGGTATGCGGAATGCGGATAAACTAAAAAGCCGCGTAGCCGAGGATAGCCGATGACGTTGATCACATGGGCATCTATGTCTCTTGTACGGAGTGTATCGGGGACTCGAGAGGTTCTCTTTCTTCCTTCAGATATTGTTCGTTTGGTATAATTCTCTTAGTCCTGTGGTTGTCTCAGAATGTTGTCGCCGGCACTTCGTTTACTTTGCCGCAGAGGCGCTTCAATGCGCTCTCGAGCGTTTAGCACATCTCCCGCCGTCCATGCTGCCGAGGTCAAATCGTTGGGAGTAATAGGAGCTGGACAGATGGTTGTTGTCACGATATGACTTCTTTTGCCCTTGCTAACACTTTTTCAGGGACTCGGAATTGCTCTCGTCGCTGCTCAGAAAGCCCAAGTCCCTGTGACACTTGTTGATAACTCTCAGGCATCACTAGATAAGGGTCTGAAGTTCGCCGGTGCGTAGGATCGTCCTCCGTATCTGCCCATTGCTAACTCACCGTAGATAAGCTCCTTGAGAAGGATGTGTCCAAAGACCGCATTACAAAGGAGGCGGCAGATGCCGCACGCGGCCGTATCACATCGAGTCTGAATCTGGACGACCTCTCCTCGGTAGATTTTGTTATCGAAGCCGTCCCCGAAATTCCAGACTTGAAGACATCCATATTCTCCAAGCTTGCCCAGATCGCGCCTAAGCATGCCATTCTCGCCACAAACACATCGTCCATCTCGATAACCAAGATCGCGGCCGCCACAACCACAGATCCTACAAACCTTCAGGCGCCGTCCAGGGTTATCTCGACCCATTTCATGAACCCAGTTCCCGTCCAGAAGGGCGTGGAGATTATCGCTGGTTTGCAGACGTCCAAGGAGACCATTGACACTGCAATTGCGTTTGTCCAGCGTATGGGCAAGATCGCATCTGTGTCCGCGGATTCGCCTGGTTTCCTTGCGAACCGCATCCTCATGCCGTACATCAATGAGGCGATCATCTGCCTTGAGACTGGTATTGGCACGCGTGAGGACATCGACAGCATTATGAAGAATGGGACTAATGTGCCCATGGGGCCCTTGACGTTGGCCGACTTTATTGGGTTGGACACGTGCCTGGCCATCATGAATGTCCTGCATCAGGAAACCGGAGACAGCAAGTACAGGCCTTCTGGGTTGTTGAAGAATATGGTCAATGCCGGCTGGTTGGGCAAGAAATCAGGAAAGGGATTCTATGACTACTGAGGCACCACGAATCTGAACTTTCGTGATATGAAGAAATTAGAGGGTCATCTCAGAAAGCAGAAAACTGTGGATACGGGCAACCATTCCATAACCGTAGCATTGAGTGAACATTGCATTATAAGTCAACTATCCTGTATTTGTCTCTTTATGTGTGACAGGAACGCCGAAGAATGCAACGATTTTCCATCGCTGCCACCATGCACCTTATGCAATGTTCTGGCAATTAGCTGTCGACTTTCTCCGGTGCAAGCGCACAGCATACACGTTGGAAGAGATTCCCAGTAACATACGTCAAGGCAAGGAAGTCAGAGCTCAAAACGAGGCCAATATGCACTCTTGACGTAGCATTGGCTGTTCAAACTTTCGTGAGCATACCGTAGCAACGAACGTCTATAATAGTGGTGCCGACCAGTGCAAGAAGCTTACTAGATCGAGCTAGGACGTTGCTGTTTTGCGGGTTATTCCTGCGAGATATACTGGTTGCTACTGTGCTATGCAAACAGGCGTCTGAAAAGCCACGATCCTTAAATGCGCCTTAGGGCCGCCTCGTCGTGGAAATGTGTCGGTGCAACACATCGTTAGGAGACGGCTCCGTTCGCTTATTAGGCATTTTCTCGAGTGTTGCCTGTTTATCCGCTGTCACACTCTGCAAGGTGTATTCTGGAAGAGACCTTCGCAGAAAGTAGGTGTGTAGCGGCGAAAGGCTTCCGGGAGACATAGACACGGCGGTCAATATGTCAGTACGGCTCAGTTAAGAACGAGATACCTGTTCGGCGGAGGGTCTAGCGCTTCAAGAAGCCTTGCTGTGAGGAGTCAAAGACCATTCCCTTCACAGAGCGCCAGAGAATTTGCGAGTCGTCCAAGACGATCCGTGCTCTTGGTATTCCTGGCGAGTAATCGCCACCTTCTTGAGCTCTTCTTTATTTGTTGCAAGGCGAGAACCTCCAAGCCAGGCGAAGCGAATAGGGCTACCGTAGCATCAGTATAGAACGAAATGAGGATTCAGTGGCAGAAGACTCACTCTTTAGGCCGTCGGACCCTAACGACACACTCTGCTGAAGCGATTTGGCGCAACTCCGCTTCCCTGCCGACGTCAGTGAAACGCATTCTCGAAATTAGACAAGTATTATCTTACAGTCTTTCCATGAAACCAGGAAGCAAGGAGTTGCCTCCAACGACCAGAACATTGGCCAGGAAGGCCGGGTGCAAGCCTGTCGGCAACACCGAGAGACTCTGCAGGATGATATCCGGTATACCAGCCGACTTCATACCAATATCACTTGGGGTAAATAGGATTTCTGGGACAGTGAAACGTTCGTTACCCAGAACTAGGACGTCCTCATTGAGCTGCTCGGCGCTAGCGCCGGCGAGTACAGCCTTTCTTTTCTTGGATCCTAACAAAGGGTCGTGAGGCCGCATAAAACCTCGTTTGCCTCCATTCGGATCTGGCAGGACATAATCAACAACAACACCACCCGTGGGATCCGGTTGTCCACGTTTGCGGTTCCCTTTCCACGTCCGCTCCAAGTCGCGGTTAAAATCATTGCTCACGAAACACACCGACTCTTTGACTTCGTTCATTATATATGTCTCGTCCACCATATTATACTGCCTCATAGATACCAGCTCTTTGAGGTAATTGGTCAAGTGCTTACCGCCAAGGTCAAGTCGCCGAATTCCACGTTGAAGTGGTCTGCCTCTATAAACCGGAGTGATGACCGTGTGAGAGTACCCAGAGTCAACCACCAGTAGACACTCGGCTGGGGAGGCAACGGCTTGAGGTTGTGATAGTACCGAATCTTCAAATAAGGATTGAATCTCGTTCCAGGCATTCAGCGACGGGCCTGTATTCAGCGCGAACGGTTTAGCCATGCCCACTCAATAACAAGGAATAAGATCTTTAGGCTTACCAACGCATCTCAAATAGCCTCCGAACCCCCACTCTTCCATTATAATCTCATCCGCATTTTTCTGTAGCGCCGGCAAAGCATTTGGAGCCTCCGCGAAAATGATAGTCACGTCCTCTGGATCCGCAATGTGTAATTCCTTAGAGCGCACGGTCCTCTCATCGAAGAATGAGTTCTCCCAGATTTCTTTCTGCGCTTCCCAGTTTACAGTATAGCCCTTCTCCACAGGGCGCCTGAAAAGCATTTCATTCCAGTCCGTGACGTTTGTGCCTATTTGGGCACCGACGTAAGTTCGGTTGGCGCGAGTCTTGACAATGGCATTTGGAATGGCGGCACACGCTGAGAGAGCGATTTCTTCATCGTCCGGAGGTTGAGAGTCAGGTGCATAGCCTGCTTTCATTGTGTACGCGCCGTTGTCGATAATGAATGTTTTGTCGGGGAGAGTCTGAGCATGGCTTATGGAATTCTTGCCGGACGGGCGCGGTTTGGTGGAACCCATTCTTGGACCAAAGAAAAAAGGGTGCGAAGCCGACTATTAAAAGCTTGTGCGAGGGATCATTGGGTTCGAGAGGTAGTCGGAGTCACGCGCGTGGAAGATGTTGGATGAGCTTGAAGCTCGAAGTTTGGAAGCTTTTTGGCCGAACGGAGATAAGTATCATCGGAGCCCGCGTTGTCCTAATCGGGAATGTAGGGCACGGTCTTAGGGCGCGCCATACAAGCAGTCAGCAATGAGTGTGTAAAAATATAAATCACATATCGATAGCGCCCACGTTTTATCTCACAATTTTTGTAACCAAGTTTGTAGCCAAGCTGCTTATTATATCTTTAACAAGTCCTAAATATGTGATCAGGAGCTACTTAACAGCCAATAAATAGGCCATCGTCCAGACTCCAGACTTGCTGGTCATAGGCAAACAGAATCCTATAAGCTCATTGCTTTTTATGGAAGCTTGGGAGGCTCGAGGAAACTCCTCATGGATTTGCTACTCCGTACGTTGTATACTCGTAGACAGAATGGCCATCGATTTACCTTTGGCATATGAGTCATCTAAGCTCCAAGAGCGAGTTAGTGATGACAGTGATGACTCAAGCCTGTCGCAGGGCGTGCCGTTTTCTGGCTTGATTTAAATTGGACTTCGTCCCGCAAGATTCTTCAAACATTCAAACCATATCTGACAACAATGGCCAGAGTCGACTTTGTCACACTTGACGTCTTCACGACCAAGATTTATGAGGGCAACCCCCTCGCCGTGGTCTTCCTCCCCGCACCGACATCTACCCAACTGACCCAGCGCCAGAAGCAAACCATTGCGCGCGAGTTCAACCTCTCCGAGACAATCTTTGTCCATTCTGAGTCTGGGCCCAGCGAGTCTCGTAAAATCGACATCTTCACCGGGAGCGAAGAACTACCGTTTGCTGGTCATCCAACGATCGGAGCGGCGTCATGGTTCCTGCACCACGCGCCAGAGAAAAGCAAACCTGTGACAAGCCTGACTATGAAGGCCGGAGATTTTCCAATAACGCTCCAGAATGCGGACTTGGGTGTAGTTTCCGCGCGGGTTGCGCACAACGTGCACATCCATGAGAACCAGTACCCGCTTGATGAGATACTGCGACTCTACCCATCCGTCAAGCCATACTTGGCCCAGTCATCGATTGCCTTGATCTCCGTTGTGAAGGGTATGAGCCAGCTTCTCATTGAATTGCCCTCGCTTGAAGCTCTGGGTGCTGTGACGACTGCAAATGGTGGGCAAGAAGCAAGCTCGTCTTATCTGGACGCCGGATGGGACAAGGGGATGGTGACGACGTACTTTTACGTCAAGGACGTCAAGGACGAGCTTCTGGGTCGCAACGTTATCCGCACACGGACGATTCTGGGGAATCTCGAGGATCCTGCGACTGGCAGCGCCGCGAGTGGCTTAACGGCTTACCTCTCGCTGAAAGAGGGCAGGGTTGGGCGGTTCGTGTACGACATTGTGCAGGGTGTTGAGATGGGTCGACGCAGTGAGATTGGGCTTGAGGTGGTGACTGGGGAAAAAGGCATTGAGAGTCTAGAGCTGAGGGGAAGTGCTGTGAAGGTCAGCGAGGGGTCAATTGTGGTTCCTCAGGACAAGTGATTTGACGGAGTGAACACTACTGGAAATCTCTGAAATTGGGCTTATCCTGGTGCTGGATACCATTTGTAAGTCTGTTGATGGTGAACAATGATAGTGAATGAGTCTCAGAGGCCTCCCAGCCACGTGCTTACTGCCAGGTTTGTATTTACAATCTACTCTCAAACATAATTGACAAATGCTGTATCCTCTTTATGATGATGTTTGTTTAAGTCTTTGAGAAAGTATCCATCATGGTTGAAACTGAGAGCCATGACTCTAAAGCTTTTTTCAGAAACACCCTCCATGCCCTCCCGAAGACACTCAAGAAAAACATCTGCCCCAGATCCAGACGCAATCTCTCCGATAAAAACTCAGTTATGCAGAGCAGGCCAACCTCGATGCCAGCCAAAGAATACTCAAGCATATCCAGCTACGAGTCAAGACGGCCTCGTTCAACCCGCATCGTCTCAGCACCACAGCACCGTTGTCTGACCGAACCTGACAACACGGACCACAAGGACCACAAACACAAGCGCGAGCACGAGCACACACGAGAGCCCGAGGCCCAGTCCGAGATCGAGTACGATGTGAATATTTCACAGCCAACTGGTGTAACAAAGGGCCTCCGAATCCGACGCTTGAATTCTCGTCCCCATTCACTCCAGCTTCCACGTACCCAGGCATCCGCAACCCTCAACGGCAGGTTTACATTTCCCCCCTCGAGACTTCCTACTCCGACTGGGACGCCAAAGAATGCACGGTATTCGCACTCAGTATACCAGGGAGAAGGGCGGCGGAGCGTACTCTCGCCTATAGGAAGACGATGGACAATGCAAACACCTGTCACTACCCGAAGCAAGCTACAACGGTCATCAACACAGACATCTGCTGTTTCTCGTCAGTTAAGCAGTTCATTTAGAATAGTAAGAAGGCCATTGGCGCAGTATGATGACAGCAACACCACCTCAGAGGTGACAGTACCGGCATCGGCAACTGCACTGGCACATATTGAGAAGGAGCGAGGCAGTGACAACAATCATCACCTACTCCTTTATTATCAGATCCACAACAGACTGGTTTTTTTCGACGCCGCATCGATAGAGACTACGAGGGCCGCCATGACTTCGCCCAAACGCCTCCGTCTGACACAGGGTTTCGCGGACCTGAGGGCGCAAGAAACACTACAGACAAAGATTCCTACGCTCCAACAGATCCGAAACCCTAGTTCAACGAAGCCGACGAGCCAGTTACAGGACCCGCATTTACAGAGGCAGTCTTACGAGTACATAAAAGAGAATGATGCACCGACAGCACAACGCGCACGCTTTCAATTAGCGGCGCATCAGCCGCAGCATGCGAACGTCGAGATGACCCCCAAAAGCTCCAAGGAGCCAGTCTCCCAGCTACCAGTTCTGAGTCCTACAAGTTCCAGGCGCAAGATGCAACATGAGAAAATGGTACTGGCATCATTTCCGGCAAGGAGTTCTCATCAAACTCCCATCTCACCGGTTCCGTCTCGTGCGTCAAACCCTAAAAGAAAACCCGTACTAACGTCGCAAATGGTTGGCCGGCCGCAGGTCGAGACCGCCATGCCCCAAGAGTACTGGCTTGGCCGGTTCATGACCCTGACGAACGCATTTCACTACGAGGATTCCTTCAATGAGCCGGATATTGCGACGGGGTTCGAGATGCCATCCAGTTATTCGCGTCCATTCCAGGGCTCGGACGATGGGGACATGGCCGCGTACCGTGTGAAGCGGGCTTTCATGGTGCTGGAGAATCGCTGTGTAAGTGAAGAGGCTAGTGCCAGCTTGCAAGACTTCCGAGAGGCATATATTCGCCGCTTTGGAGACCAATGGATGTATTAATCAGCGATGCTATGCTCGGCATATTGTGTACTAGTTTCGTCTTTGAACTGTGCATTTTTTAAATTTATTGCTGATAATGCATGTCATAATCCGATATACAGTTCTCCAATCAACGCCATTCCTATTTAAGATAATACACCCTTTAAGAAAATCAAGACAGTCAACTCCTAAGCTTCATAAACTTGAGTTCAAACGCATCAAGCTTTGGCCGTCGTAAAATCTGTCTCAAGGGCAGATTCAACAGCTTCAGCCTTCTCGCAAGTACAGGAAGCTACAAAAGTCAGCAATTGCCATTAGATTTAGGAACAGTAAGCTTTACCTTCCGGTCGCTTCCCGCAAGGACAAGTCTGCCCATCTACAGGGTTGTTTTCACTCGCTGCTCGCTCACAAGTACACTGACCGGCCGGACGAGCCCCTGCACGCACTTATTAGAATACATCCGAGCCAAGCTAGATTGAATAGAGATGAGGCAGAACTTACGGCACGAGCATCTTGCCCCCTGAACCGAGTTCTCGCTAGAAGCCTTGTTGCAGGTGCAGTGCAGAGCAGACTCTTTTCCACATGAGCATCTTGCCTGCGCGGCGCAGACGCAGCCGCCGCTGGGATTTGTCTTGCAGCAGGTCGAGGCGGGGTGAACCATATTGAATGTTGTTTGAATGATAGAGATGAGGTTGAGGAATTGACCAGGCTGGTGTCGTTGTATGGCGTATACCAAGCTTGTGACGGATGACGTCAGATGTTCGAACTGGGTTACGTTCCTGCAAACGCTGGCAGATAGCAAACAAAACCGGAGTAACGAAGCTGAGATAGTGGTAGTAAAAGATAGATAGGCTGTGATGATGAGAAGTAAAGGTAAAGAGAGGGCCAAAGTGCAATATTTATACGCTCAAGCTGCTCCTGCCTGTCAAGTCAGCCATTGATATGCTTGGAAATCTGCCGGCGCTGATTGGCTGTCTCCGAAATCGCCTTCCTGGTACTGAGCTGAAGATTGGTAATTGCTCTCAGCGCATTGGGCAGTTACAGATTACAGGTTAAGTGATAGGTAATCGCTTTTCTGTTGGTGGTGCTTTGATTATGCTATTGAAGTATACCTCAGCCCTAATTGCCTATCTGCTACTCCGTACTACGGAGCACTACATGGAGAGTATGAATGATATACAGTAGGCGTAGAAGACAGGTATAGACTAGGATAAGATAAGACGCAAAAATAACATTTAACATTATACCTCAGGTAAACTTGATTGTGAGTATGTCTTTTGAACAGCCACGCATAAACAATGCAGCAAGCAGCAAGCAGCAAGCAGAAAGCAGAAAGCAGAAAGCTGACCAACGCCAATGGTCCCAACTCCAAGTACAACAAAACAAGAATTTTTCCGCCTGCAAACAAAAAGTTTTCAATAAAACACAAGAGAAGGAAAGAAACTATTATCAAATCGGCACCAAGTATGTGTCCAAACACATTCACCAATTAATCGAACTTGGCCATGGTCCGCGTTACTAGGCTAGGTAGAGATGTAATCGCTCAAGAAGTCGCGTTGAGTGTTGCTTTAGGGAAATGGTGTTTCGCAGACTATAAGTAGTTCGCATAGTCGTATCCCTGGCTGTATTTGGCCCTCAGGGGATCCATGACCTGCGGAGACGTCGTCATCCTGTCATCGGCGGGGCTGCTAACGGCAATGTGCCCTTGTTCGGAAGAGAAAGATGCCGGGAGGCTCAGGCTAGAGGCATTGGCCTGGGTGAATGGGATCCCAGTGCCCATGCTGTAAGGGTGGTGTTCGTAGGGATAGGGGCGATAGTCGGGTGTTTCCGAGACCGGTAGATGCTGTAAGGTGGGCATACTTCGCCCGGGGTGATGCATGTGCGAGTTCATTTCCATTCCGCCGTATGATTTTGGAGCAGGCATCGAAAGCGGAGGCTGGTAATTGTGTATTTGGTCTAGTAGAGAAAGGATTAGCGTTGCCAATATCTCAACCATTTAGAGACTTACTAGTGCTATCCATTCCATATGTCAGTTGTGCTTCTTGCTGACCAGTCGGCGACACAGAACCCTCCAATGGACGATGCTGACCATAGCCAACCATCATACCGTTTGCTGGCCGGTTCATCACATAATCCATTGGCCGTCGGTATGAAATCCCTGGGTGGCCCATCGCATCCCCAGGCCTCGAGAATCGACCGGGGTATTGAAGACTTGTATTGAAAGACGGTTCAGAGAAACTACTCGATCGCGGAAATGGAAAGTTGGCTCGGCTGCTTCTCAGATCTGGAACCGTTGCTGCCGCTCCTCGGTTCTGGTAGTTCTCGAAGCCCCTGTCGGACGAGGTCGGTGGGTAGCCGGGACCGCTTGTAGAGGCTGAGCTCAACGGAGAGATAACATAATCGTCGTCGTTCAGGCGCGGTAAACCTTCGGTAAGAAGACCCTGGGACACTTTAGTTTGAGTATAAAGAGCAAGGCGGAGTGACTCTTACCGATGCTTCCGAAGGACCTTTACTGCCAAACGGGGTACGCAAGACTTGAGTCGTATCAAAGTCATCTGGGAGCGCTCGTGACTTCAACATTCGTTCCCGATCGTTGCTGGTGAGCCGCTTGAGTTTTGCCCGTCTAGTAGCGTGTCAGTCGGAAATAGGACGCTTTTGTTAACATATCGATATACCTATTCTGAAACCAGACCTGGACCTGACGTGGGGTCAGCCCTGGGATCTCCCTTGACAGTCTTTCTCTGTGTGCGGCATCCGGATGCGCCTGTCGAGTGAATTCGCTCATCAAAAAGCGCGTTTGATTATGCGTGAGCCTTAACGGGTCAGCAGTTGCCCACAGGATAATCTCACACCACATACCTGAACCGCTTCATTTTCTTCTTGTCCAGCTTAACATCTTGCGATGACTTTTTTTCGTCGGCGACTGATCCGTCATCATCAGAGGACCCTGCGTTGACCTCGCCGTGGTCCTTTTCATCCTCATGGACCTCCTCTGACTTAACTTTGGATGACAATTCATCATTTGTCTGAGACTCGCCCGGACCTTGGATATCGGCATTCTGTCTCTCAAGGTTCGCCGTCGACGATGAGTCGCTGTTTGCATTTGTATTTCGGTTTTCCAGCCCCTCCGAGGGTACGTCTACCCCTGAGTACTGCACTGAGTTGGAAGATCCTGCAGCCGGCTGCGTTGGAAAGGCATTCTCAGCCTTGTACGCAGCAGCCGGCTGCATTTCCGTAGGGGGAGCTTTGTCTGGCTCGCCTACTGTTTTCCCAAGTCCGGATAGAGCTGATAAGTCCGCTCTCGATTTCGTCAAGGCCGGCTCGCTATTCCAGGAGACTGAAGCCCAGGAACTCGTGATTGAAGATGGGTGAGCAGCGGCTGGTGATGGCATCGTCGACACCCAGGCGCAAGGGCCACTGACTGACATGGTCGTGATACCCTTACCCGCCTAGTCCATGCAAGTTTTATGAGTGACTCTTTCCAGCGTAAATACAGTCAGAATGTGATGTTGGGATTCGACGCTCTAAAGAGAGCAGAACTTGATGATGGGAGAAAGGATCACGGATGACCCTGGTTCAGGTGGGTCTCGAAGAGTCGTCAGGAGGTTTTTGGGAGATCCAGGATTCTCGTTATAACCGTTGTTGGCCCAGGGGTAGCGATAGGAAGGAAGTAAATAGAAAGCCCTCGATCGTGGTTATCAGGAAGTCCTCAAGCTGTCATTGGACTTAGTAGCTGACGGACAAGAAATAGCCTAACCGCCTGGACGTTTCTTATAAAGTCAAATAAAAGGGGAGTCTTAGTCGTGGCTGATCACCACAAGTCAGCGGTAAAGAGATGAGGCCGATTCCACAGTTGGGTCCTAGTGTGGCCGAACACTCTAGCCTCCTTGCTCCTGGGGAGTAAAGAAGAGGAGCGAAGAGATCAAACAGTGCTTTAGCCAAGCGGGTCGGAATAAAGAGATCAAGGATTCAAGGTACGGAGATTCGAAAATCAGGACCAGGAATACCGGGGGCGCTTAGGTCTAAGACTGTGCCTCCTTCCGAGAGTATTGATCCACCGTATCTGTCACTCCAGCCCACTACTGAGGGAGAGGGGAGTGCCAGGTGACTGAGGGGTGGCAAGGCAAGGACGGGTACCTCCGGTTGACCACAGGCTGACTTGTCTGGAGACGAATAACGACTAGGACCTAATGCAGGAGGCAACCCCAGGAAATCCGGCAACTCCAGCAGCAAGGTTCGCCGGTACAAAAGATATCGCACGCCGAGCTACGGGTATGAGCATCTCTCCAAGAGTATCACAATGTGTCCGCAGAACTCACCAGGCTAATCGGGACAAAGGGCAGTAAGAGAAGGTGGGTAAAATGGGGAATTTAGCTCGGATTGTAGGCAATCTTTCTGTTGTAGAGTAAGGGGTTTCGGTGGTGCTCTATTCAGCGGAGCTACTACTCAGAGCAAAACTTGACAATAATAACGGCGATATAAAGGTTCGTTGCAAGGTGTTTTGGATAGAAAGCGGTTGGCGCTACCTGGAGATCGAGGCAACGTGGTCCGAATAACCAATGACAGAACAACTTCTAGGAAAACGAACAGAAGAATACGATTCAGATGAAAATCTCGGCGGAAGTTCACCAATAAATAAAGGGTCGTATTAAGACGATCGAGACGGCGGCAGTAGGGCCATGCCTCTGATAGAAGCGAAGATGGCGAACAGACAAACCTAGCAAGCTCTGGACCGGGAGTGGCAGCCCTGTGGAAAAGACGGAGAGGTGGTGCGTGGACCGTGATAGATACGTTGATCGAGGCTTGACCTGGCTTGACCTTCACGAACGGGGCTATCACCGCCGGTCTGAGACAGTGATTATGCACCGAGGCATGGCTGGCGTGACCGTAAAATAAACTACCCGCGCCTCTCCGGTTACCTCCACCTGAGCAGAGGGTGTAGTACGTCTCACGACAGTGGCCAGCCGCCGTTCGCGAGGGTTTATCGATAGGCATACTACTACCCCGTAATCCGTACTACTGCCTGCCAAATTCCTGAGGGCCTGACAGTCCGTGGGCGTGGAACAAAGACACCAAACCGGGACGATTCCTGAATCCGTGATCCGTACTGCATAGCTGCAGTTAGCGGGTCACAATCCTAGACTCATCCCCACTATCCGGCAGTGTACAAATCAAAAGTCGTCAGAGGAGGAGAAACGGACCCTTGCCCGGTTATCCAGAGCCCTTCTCCTGATAATTTGGACGCCTGTGGTGTCTGGTCTGCACCCGACTCATGCTGCACCACGGGGGTTGGGCTGATCAAAAGCTGTCATGTCAATTGTCAGTTGCTCCGATGGAGACCGTGGCACACCATGTGGAAGACCTTCCGGGACTAAGTGGCGCTTTGGCCGGGCATCCACCAAACACAGAGTCCGAAATCGAGACAGGACTCAAAAGACGCCGGGCGAGCCTAGGAAGGCCCTAACGCAGA
Source organism: Aspergillus quadrilineatus (assembly GCA_013305525.1). NCBI lineage: Eukaryota > Fungi > Ascomycota > Eurotiomycetes > Eurotiales > Aspergillaceae > Aspergillus > Aspergillus quadrilineatus. The sequence continues at coordinate 122,375 of JAAXYA010000023.1, forward strand.
AGCCCGGTTAGCGCGCCGGTTTCTACGGCATCAGCCAGCCAAGAGGAGCCGGCCCAAGGTGACGTCCTCACAGGATGGTGCGAACTTGCGCGAGCGAGTCAAGCGAGGATCAAATTCGGGCCTTCTTAGGCACTGAACGAGAGTGAGGCTAGCCGCTCTCATGACACCAGGGATTGGACACCAAAGACACCTCTTGCGAGCCGGCTGTTTGATGAGACCGGATTCAGGAACAGGATGGAGCCAGGGCTGGATGAACCTGGAGTGCTTGAAGGATCGTTGACCAACTTTGGTCTTGACCTGATCCAGCGGCCTGGACGGTGGAACAGCTCCAGGGCTGGGAGACGGAAGAGAAGTGACCATTTTCCACCAACCGGCGGAGGCGGACTGTGACCTCCTTGCCGAATCCGGAATAGCGCGGGACTGTTGTCGAGTCAGCACAGGGTGCGGCAGTACTATTGTAGAGAGGACTTTGGACGGGAATACGACAAGAAAGACGTTCAATTGGTGCAGAGCACGGCTTTGCGAGTAGATACGGGTCGATGACTCGGCGGCAGCGCTTGGTTCGTACAATCGTAGATTCTTGTCCCGAGCAAGGCGCTGGGAAACTGGGAGACTGACCAGAACGGACATTGGACCGAGACCGTTCGGGAGGCGTTCAACGGCACTGCAGGGGCCCACCGGCGTTTTTTAACAGAGGAGCCCGCATTAGAGGCCCAACTCCACAACGGACCTGCATGAAACTCGACTTGGAGGCAGAGTAGTCGAATGCACCCAAAGAAAATCAAAAAATATATATCAAAATCAAAATCAAAATAATTATAATACTAATAGTGAAAAGATGCTAGATTCTTCGATCTGGCGGCTTAAAATGGGGTAAATCACAGCGACTTGAATACCGTAGTCTACGAAGTCGTAGTAAGCCAGATAGCAGGCTGCTGATCGTCGAATCTAGTGTCTGAGCCTCTCGGTCGTCCGTTAGGTGTGCTCGGTTAAAGCAGGAGAAAAGAACCGCAGGGTAAGGCGCTCGAACACCCGACACGAGTCCGTAAGCTTGCAGACCACTCACGAAGACCACCCACGAAAAATACTCATAAAAAATACTGATGAAAGACAACTCATGATAGACTACTCATAAAAAAATACTCATGATAGACCACTCACAAAAAATACTCATGGTAGACCACTCATAATAGACTACTCTGATATACTGGGAGCGCTCGAGATAAGCATCTTCTCTGTGCTCCTAGAGGTGTTTAATTCCAATGATGGGCTCAATGAGAATGGGGCGGGGTCAGTGTACTATGAGGGCTCCGTATCAGGAACGGGTGCGGGTTGTACCGAGTAAGGTCGTGGAAGACAATGGAAGCGCGGATGGAGTTCGAATGCATGCGAAGGCGCTGTCCTTGGCTCTTTCGGAGAATTTCTGACCAGTGTAAACTGGGAATTGGAAAGCTGGGGTTTTCGCCCAGACTGGAAAAGTTCCAGGCGAAATCTCGGAAACGTCAGATGAATCATAAATAAATAATGGATTCACTAACGCTGGAAAGATCCCGAGCCAAGAAATGGACGCGTACGTACTGATATCCGCCCAGTGCGTGGGGATACTGATAGTTTCAGAACACACAGCCGATTACGGAAACGGTGGTAATAAATTCAGACCTTGTATAGGAGATTTTCCAATTGGAAGTCATGCCGGCGGGCTTCTGCGCCATTCAGCAATCACGACCCTGAAGCACTCTGTCCACTCTGGCGGCAGACCTGGTCGGTCAAAGCTCCTTAGCTCCCAGCAATAGGAGCTAGCAAGCCATATCGATGATCCTTGCTATCTATCGATTATCAACAGGTGTCATCGTGTGGCAACGGTGCGGGGAAGAGATCGCAGGCAAACCCACGCCATTGAAGCGACCACTCATAGACTCGGCTCAATCTCCTCCGAGGCTGCGCGCCGTACCATGATGGAGCGTGAGTCTCCTTCATTTTGGTCTTCAGCTTTGTTCTGCGAGTCTACCGAAACCCTCACGCGCGGAGACTTCAGCTCTGGTTCGGTCTGTGCGGGTCACCAGTCCTGATGGTGAAACGCAACAGTCAAGACATGCTCCATCTGCATCTCCATCTCTATCTAGTTTCGCCGAGGTAAGTCCATCGTCGTCGTCTACGTGCCTACTCTGTACCTGAAGTGGGTAGCTTTTTCGCCATCCATGCCGGACAGCTGATACTCGCAATGTCCTGGAAGTGTCTCAAAGTTCGTCTTCGCTCGCATTAAGTTTTGGGCGTTGAGGCCATTCCGTCACTCCGTCGACAGGTCGCGCGAGTCGTGAAGAGACTGCAGTAGCAGCTCCCGTTATCCTCCAGTAGGGATTGCACCTGGTTCACCGTGAAACATGACAGGCGCCCTTTAATCTCGCCTCCAGTAATCCAGGACTTCCGCTCCTCTGTCTTCCAAGATTCCAACCGCCTGGAATGCCTGCTTCCCCCACGTTTCCGTCAAGCTGTCGTGCTCTTGACTTGCGGCCTGTTGTGCTGTCAGGTTGTCTGACCACTCGCCACCTTCCAGGCCGGAGCTGTTTCGGTTAAATTGAAGCTTATGCATACCGTTTCTTCAACCATACAAGGTGAGGTCCGGGCTTCTAAATTATGCAGGTACGGAGGACTTTGCAGGTAGATTAACGTGGTTGACCTTGATTGTACTCAGAGTAAACTGCTAAGGCGTCTAGTCATTTCCCTGCCGAGACCTGGGTAGACAAACTGAAAGAATCAAGGGACCCTCTGATGACCCTGCATTTTGGTACCCATGCCTGGAAGAGTCCATTGCTTGCCATGAGGCACGTGTTTCCGTCCAATGACAGGCAGACGTTAAATGTCACGAATGAAGACTTGCGGTGAAAGTTGGACTAGAATTCTGACAGCTCCAAAAATTGGTTACAAGGACCTGTAGCGTGGTCCTGTGAGCCGGCTATTCTGCATTCGTTTCCAATCGCTAGCCGCCCATGGGCAGCGCCGAATATGCAAGGAACTAAATCATCTCCTGCAACCTGTACAGATACTCAACCAATACCCATGCTAGAGATAACGCTCCTCGTGCAGAAAATGAACGCTGCGCAGCGTGCCGCTGGCTATCACTGACAATACCGATGCCTACTGAGCAAGGGGATTGTTGGCGTTCTATCAAACGGCGGCGGCCAGGCTGCAATCAAACTATCAAAGATTGCAGGAACATTTGGTTACGCACCCCTTGCCCAATGCCCGCCGTTCGTCAGACCTCCACACGAGAAGGGCATCGACTCAGCATATCATCCCTTCGCGATTCTTACGTTTAATTGCAGTTCAAGTTGCGTATATTGCTGCACCGGCCAAGTGATCGGCCAAGACAGCGCCAGCAGAGCCTATTGAAACAATGACTCTCCTGGATTGCTGTATTTTTGGGACGGTGGGCCTTGTCATGACCCCGGCGCATCAATAGTCGCTGCATCGCTCCCTTCGACTTTGTTCGCCTCAGCAACAGCGGCAGAACTTCCTGTTTCGGTGTCCATTTTTTCGTCCTGTGAGGGCCCATTATTAATTGCTTCGGTCTCCTGAGAAGTCTTTGTCGGAGGCTCATGCGGTGTGCTTCCGGCGGCTTGAGTTGTACTTTCAGCGCTTTGTGGGGTCTCAAAAAGGGTCTTTAGATTCTTTCCATCTTCAATCTTGTCAAAGGCTGCGAGCTTGCTCTTGGCTGAAAGCCGCAACAACAGCCAGGTTTTACTAGCTTTTGCTTGGACTGCGGCTTCTTTATCCTCACTGGTTTGCGCCGTATCAATGTCGAATTCGACGTCTTCTATCACTCGCATCAGGGATTCTGAAGTAGGAACGTTGAACCTAGACTCATGTCAGACAACTTCTTAACCACCTAGGAAATGCCCACCTTTCCGGCTCTTTGAGCCTGTCAAATCCAGATGATGACTCGCTCTCTGACAGGAACTTAAGATTAAGTGAGTTCATAGGAGAAGCACGAAGGCGCTTGTTGGCATATGTCTTGATTGCTTTATCACGAGCCCCAAGATACTCATCAACAGAGACTGCAGGCTTCTCAATCGGAGGGCAACCTTCAGCCTTCCAGCGAACCCAGTTCTTGTCCCGTGACAGGACAGTATCTACCATCCGATAGTAGAACTTTCCGCCAGCACCTTCCTGAAGGTATCCCTCGATTGATTTTCTCATCTTTACCGCCCATTGTGCCTAATGCTGTTAGCTCTGACGAGACAGCGCCATGTTAGGGCACCTTACATCTTCATCGTTTAGAACAAAACCATATAGTACAGACTTGTTAGTCAAGTCAGCAAGCTTAGCTTTTGACTTTGACGTAAGCGAGAGCATGAAATCCAAAAGTATCAAGGCCTGGACCAAAACATGTCGTCTGAAAGCCGTATCGTTGACCTAAGGCTAGTGTCAGTCATTGGAAGAAAACTAGAATATTCATGGAGAATACCTCAAGATCGAAAAGTTCCCGACTAGTCAAGTACTTTGGGTTGAAGCTGCTTGCGATTTCAGGTCCGTCTGCTGTACGTTTCCGTTTGGTCGACTTCCGAAGTTCCTCTTGCGTTTTGCTATTGGAAGTTTCCAGTTCGGTGTTGACCGTCCGGAAAGCATTGAGAGTGGCTTCAAGCCCGCTCTTGAAAGTCGCGAAGTGCTGAGCATCGAAAATCTTTGTCGGAGAAGAAAAGTAAGCTTGCAACCCCCAGAAGATTGGATACAGGGTATCTAGGTTGAGTGACCGCTCCCCAGTCTGATCGCTAGACTGCGAAACGGTCACTTTTGGTATCTTAGTGACGTCCTGTTCGGCCGACTTGGCATCACCCTCAGCGACGGGCTGCTTTTGCGTCTCAGCTACCGAGTTTGTTGCCTTCACGTCCGGCATATCCACATCCATATCATCTGCTTCACTGATCGCATCATTCGCGATGGTATCAAAAGTTGTCACGTTCTCGGTATGATATTCGCCCCGAAGATTCACTGCACTCTTGTCCCCTAAGGGGAAGCTTTGGAAGAGAAAGATAAATACCCGACCGCAAAAAACGGTATCCTCCGCTCGTGACAATCTCCGAAGCAATTCATTGCAAGTTCTTAGTATGATCAAATTTTTTTGTTTAAAATGTTTCTTTCGGCACGTCAGCGGCTATGTTGTAGTTGCGGTTCGGGAGTGGCGTACCTTCGTGTTACGTTCTCTTCGCGATTCAAGATAATCGAACACTTTGCGACAACCGTCAATCGTCTGACTGTCTAGCAACTCCTCGATCAACCAAAATATGAGGCCGGGTTCGCATTGCTCTGGATGATGTTAGGGCGTCTCCAACACGTATGCGAGGCGAACACGAACCATTGTCGGAAAACACGGATATCACGTCAAGTAGATTCCATATACGAACAAACTCGGGCTCATCGATCACTGTTGTGGCCTAGTGTTATCGCGATATCAGTGACTGCTTTGGACACAGGATTTAGGAACGGAAGTGGATGCCCAACATACAAGGAGACCATAGAACCTCTCCCTAAACGCAATTTCCACCGCCGCGAATTGAGTCTGCTGACTCAGTTGTTTGACTGTCTGCTCATCTTCCCCTCGGACAAGCCAGAAAGACTCCCCGAGCTGCGTTTCCGTTAAGGGAGGCTCAATCTCCTTTCCTGGCTTCACCTGTTCTGCTTTATCCAGAAGACTATCAATCAGCCTCCTGTAAATTTCGATCACATCTACTTCTGTGTTCGCCATTTTGCCGAACTGGCGACGACAATGATTGATGACAAAACCGCGGAGGTGAAGTCAGCCGGTGGAAGCTTTCAAAAGGAACCCGTTGCTGCGGCTCTGCGGACTTCCGTCGGCCAATCGATAACGGTGTTAGACGCGCGCCTAAAGCTCTACCAAGGTTGGGCGTAGTAGACCATTTGCGCAGCTCCATATATAGTGCCCGCGCTAGGAGAGCTTTTGGCCTCTGGGGAATTCCAACATTGAGGGATGGGTCTCCAAACACAGAATGCCATGGCACCCGGCCTTGACTCCAGACCAACCGTGGAGGACTTTCGCGACGATAGTCCTTGGGTGCGGTTGGCCAAAACACATTGGCTCGATGCTGCGAATGTCCGCAAGGTGAAACATGATCTGATCAAGAAGGATATTTGGGATCCTCTGGAGGCCGAGAGCTTTAGCTTCCGCTCACTGCTTATTTTGGAGAATTTGAATATACTTGAAAAGTTTGCGCAGCTCACCTTTGTTCATGTTGGATTGAATTTGCTAAGCTCGATTAGGTTTCTCTGGCCGACATACACCGAAGACGCCTCAAACTATCATGTCCTGCTCTTAGCATTGATTGTGAGCGTTAAGCAGAGAGAGCATTTGCCAATATGGGGTAACGACAGATCTGCTTAGAAGACAGTACCAAAGCTGACAGACTCCAGAAATCTTCTCAGACCGTTCCGATGATTTCTCCAACCTCTTCCACCGGATCCTTTCGATGAGCATTGATCAATCGCTCCCTACCTCTTCCCGCCTGTCGATATTGTCGTTCATGATTAGCGCTTTTCAATCGCTTGAGAACACTCTGATCCGAAAGGAATGCGCTCCCCTTGTTTCCATATCCATCTGGCATAACCTCCATAGTGATGAGGCAAGAGAGCGCGTTCTTGCGAATGCACCAAATCTCAGAAAAACATGGAGGGCTGCTCTGAAACGCTACGACGCTGGGGACGAAGCGACCAAGGTGAAAATGAGGTTTGAGCGTTCTTGGCTCTACACCATGCTCCTGGATTTCCTGCGGAGATTGAACGGCGCCGAGAAGGATCAGGCAGATAACCTGCGATATTGCGAGCGATTTCTCGAATTCCTTGTCGATCTGGAGAGTCAGCTGCCGACGAGGCGATATGTCAACACTCTGCTAAAGGATCTCCACCTCCTGTCCCTGATGCGTCTGTCTCAATTGTATCGTTCAGCAGACAATGCCCTTTTCCGCGACTTCTATAATCTCCTCAAACACTTTACTGGATTTGCGATAAATGATTACACCGGAGAGGCACTGTCAACTCAGGCAATGTACGATGCGCACTGCCATGATCTGGCACGACTACAGAGAACCTCAATGAAACACTTCAAGGACAAACTGACAATCCTAGCTTTGTCAAACTATGGTTCCATTGAGCAGCGTTCGGAACTCGAAGGACAATTAAAATCTTTGGATGACTCTGAGCTTCAGGATCTTTGCGCGCACCTAGGATTTCGTACAAGTTATCCCAAACAAGCGAATGTCGCAGCTGATCGACATCTCTACATGGAGGTGCTTCTGTCCTACCACGAACGGACAACCTCGTTCCAAGAAGCCGCTTCTAATCTTGACGTTGTCCCTACAGAAGAAAGTCTGTACGATCCATCATTACTCCGCAATGAGACATATGATGGGTCCAGGCCACTCGCCATCCCGAAGCTCAACCTTCAGTATCTCAGTCTCGGTGACTTCCTCTGGCGCTCCTTTCTATTATATCGAGCGGAAGCTTTTTTCCAGATCCGCAAGGATATGGAGTTAATTGTCAAGCGAATGCAACCCCGATCAAGTCAAGATGGGCGAACTTTGACGTTTGACGGGTTTTCTCGTATGGCCATTCCAATCTCAAAACCTGCCATTATTGAAGTTGCGCCACCTAAAGTTGGATCCACAAAACCCGCTTTTGTACGGGCTGAGATTACCATTGAGGTAGGCAGGTTGGCCGACCACGTCCGCACAGAGTGGGATTCACTTCGTCCTGATGATGTTGTGTTCCTTCTTGCCGTACAACCGGGTAACAAGGGTAAATATGGATTCAGAGATGTTGAAGCGCCCCAGACACCAAGTATCGTACACGTCAGATCCGCGGACATTGTGCAGGTCCTTGATGAAAACGGACGCCCGCTACGTGAACCAGTATCGGGCCAACCAAATGGGTATCGATCTCGTCCTCGCGTTAGAAGATTACTGGTCAACTTGGACCCTGCTGCCTTCAAAGCGGATAAGGATCGTACTTCACAGGGGAAGCCCGACATTTACCCACTCATCAATGTGGTCGCAAGAAGAAAGGCAAGAGAGAATAACTTCAAGTCAATCCTTGAAACCATGCAGAGACTCATTGCGTCGGACATCACCTTGCCGCAATGGATTCAGGATATTTTCCTAGGTTATGGAGATCCTGCTGGGGCTTGCTACACGGAATTACCTAACCGACTCAAATCAGTGGACTTCAGGGACACGTTTCTGGACTGGCAGCATCTAATTGAGAGTTTCCCAGGCCTGACAATTGAGCCTTCGGGTGACGCTACCTCAAGCTTTCAGCCACCATACGTTCTTGAATACGTCGAAGAATCTGCACAACCATCTACCTCAAGCGCGCCAAAAAAGCGACGGAGGGACCAGCATGCCGAAGAACGAGGAGGGCCCAAGTCTCTCCGCGTCTCGACGTACAAGCCACCGAACCCAGGCCCGTACCCGGTGGATGCTCCAAAGCTCAATACAGTCCGTTTCACACCGGCTCAGATTCAAGCGATTGCATCCGGAACGCAGCCCGGTCTCACAGTCATCGTCGGGCCTCCTGGAACCGGAAAGACTGATGTGGCAACTCAAATCATCAACAACATTTACCACAATTTCCCAACCGAACGCACACTACTTGTTGCGCATAGCAATCAAGCCTTAAATCAACTTTTTCACAAGATTGTGGCTCTGGATATCGACGAACGCCATTTATTGCGACTCGGCCATGGTGAGGAAGAATTAGAAACCGAGACCAGCTATAGTAAGTATGGCCGCGTGGAATCGTTCCTGGATAATCGAAACCACTTCCTCGCGGAGGTCACACGCTTGGCGGCATCAATCGGAGCACAAGGCGCACATGGAAATTCTTGCGAGACAGCTGGCTACTTCTATACAGTCTACATTAGACCTGCCTGGACGAAATTCTGGGAACTTGCCCGTGCTGAGAACACATCAGCAGAGGAGATCATCGCGGCTTTCCCGTTCCATGAATATTTCTCTAACGCACCTGCGCCTGTTTTCGATCCTTCTGCCTCTAAGGAGACAGTGGTCGACGTGGCAGAAGGCTGCCAGCGTCACATCGACAGGATTTTCTCTGAGCTAGAAGATATCCGCCCGTTTGAGATCTTGCGTCAGCCCAAGGACAAGGCCAACTATCTGCTTGTCAAGGAGGCCAGAATAATTGCGATGACAAGTACACATGCAGCTATGCGCCGCCAAGAGATTGCCGACCTTGGATTCCATTACGATAATATTGTCATGGAGGAAGCTGCGCAGATCACTGAGGTCGAAAGCTTTATTCCAACAGCTCTGCAGAATATGAAGGAAGGTCAACTCCCTCTGAAACGTATTGTTCTATGCGGAGACCACCTTCAGAATTCTCCTATTATCCAAAACCTAGCCTTCCGACAATATGCTCATTTTGAGCAAAGTCTCTTCCTTCGTCTTATCCGGCTAGGCGTTCCAGCTATCACGCTCGACCAGCAAGGACGTGCTAGACCAAGTATCGCAGAGCTTTTCCGGTGGCGCTACCAGAACCTTGGAAACCTGCCTATTGTCGAACAAGCGCCAGAGTTCAAGCAGGCCAATGCTGGTTTCCAGTTTGAGTACCAATTTATCAACGTGCCAGACTACCAAGGCACAGGGGAACGTGAGCCAACTCCTCATTTCATCCAGAATCTTGGTGAAGCAGAGTATGCTGTTGCCATCTTCCAGTATATGCGACTTCTCGGTTACCCTGCATCGAAGATCTCGATCCTCGCCACATACGCAGGTCAAACGGCACTAATCAAGGATGTCTTGAACCACCGGTGCTCCAAGAACACCCTCTTCGGCATGCCTAAGATCGTCACGACAGTAGACAGATATCAAGGCGAGCAAAACGACTGTAAGTTCTTGCTTCAACTACTCAGTTCCAGGCAACTAATAAACTTTTTCAGACATTATCCTCTCCCTTACACGCACTCGCACAGTTGGATACCTCCGTGACGTACGCCGTCTTACCGTAGCGCTTTCCCGTGCCCGTCTTGGTCTATATATTCTCGGCCGCCGCGAGGTTTTCGAGTCCTGTTACGAACTAAAGCCCGCATTCGATTTGCTATTACAACGGCCAGACAAACTCATGCTCGCTCCTGGGGAGATGTTCCCAGCTACCCGGACGTTAGACGACGAGGTCAATGGCACCCCTATGGAAGGCGTAGAGCATCTCGGCCAGTATGTTTTCGAGATGACCCAAGCCAAGATCAAGGCTGTTGGGGGGGAAGGTGCCATTGTTGATGAGACGATGCCAGATGAGGAGGGAGACCTTATCGAGGATGGAGACGAAGAAATGCTTGGGGCCGGTGAAGAAGGAGATGAAGATCCGTTGCATGAACATGTATACGCCTGATTACGGAAATAAGATCATGGTGTCAAGCTTAGGGAGTTATGAAAACTGGGGGTTTAACTTGGATATATGTTCAATCACAGCGAATTGCAATGTACTTTGATTGAGAAGCTGGCTCTGCGATCGATGAAGAACTCTGTTATCTCTAGACGTGTTTTAAAAGTGTCGCACAAGTGTTGCTCTATAGCTGAATTTTGGTTTCGCACGAATCGAGCGTTAAGGAATATGGCCCAGACCCTGCTTCGAACATGTCCTTGTGGATTGTATCAAGAAGAGTATTTCAGGGATGGAGATTGTGCCCTTGCCATCCTTGCCAGGAATATCACGACGGGCAGATCGCATTCCTCAGTGAGACAGTGGGAAATGATGCAGATATTCTTGTCGTTAAGGGCGGGGGTGAAGTCGTCCCAGTTAGTGATGAGCTTGCGGTGTGTGCGGTAACTTTATGATCAGGCGTTGACACCTAAGAGGATTTCCAATGACAGACCGAGGGGTTAGAACGAGTCATTCGCATTTCAGGGGCACTAGTATGTCTAATCTCGATTAGGGAAGGCTACATCTGGCCGTTCCAACTGTAGGTGACCGAAGCTGTGGGTGTGCTGTAATATATATCTGGAGCTAACCTTGGTTATAAATCCACTTTCTGATCCATATACCTCATGCAAAATGACTGAACTAGCAAGGGAGGAGACACCGGTTGCCTTTCCCCTGTATAGGATCTATTCATATAATTTACTAGTGATCGATTATATACTTCGTTTAGGTGTCTATTGAGAACTCCATCATGCACTCAGATTCTTTGTCCTTATGATGATTTGCGCTCATTCAACTCCTCGACAATATTTTGAGGGTCTTTCCAGGCTAACGCAACATACCTATTTGCTGGTTAGCACTGCTTGAGGGTAGCTTCAATTTGCGTACTTCGTGTGACTGCCTCGGGCGAAGACGTCGCCTTTAGAGTTCATAAACCTAATGTTGGTATACGCAAGGGTTTTGCCAACTGCAATTCCGATCAGAAGGGTGTTTTTGCAATATGCAGAAGATCTCAGGCGCATAATTGAGGCAGCAACATACACTTATCACAGGTCACTTCCTGGGGTAGAATTAGCCCTACATAATTAATGAATAGTGGAGGATACATACCGCCAGAATCTTATCCCCCACTTTGCCACCAGAGCTGAGATATGTGACTGAAGATGGTTAGGTGCATGTCGAGGCCAATTGAACCCTGTAAAAGATGTTCGTACTTACCGTTCAGATCAGTCGATACTCCTGTAGCATATAACCCACGGGATGCAACAGCAAGAGAGCCACCGAGATCAACTTTGAGATGTGAGAAACAACGCCATGAATCGAAGGTTATACATGAGCTACTGACCCATCGAAGCGATGGTGCCTCCATGGAGTATCTGCAGGCGATTCTGATAAAACATTAGCCATCGATCTGTAGCATAGCAACCGTTATGAACACAGGATTCTTACTGTATGGTGCTTCTCAATGTCCAGTTCAAAGTTCACAATCCCTGGCTTCGCAGCGGTTACCCGGAGCTGGAGTGCTACTCATCAGCGCGGTCCGACCATGGATAACCGAAGCTCGGTTGCATGACGACGATTGGAGTTGATAATTGGTAAGAAGACGTTCAGGTCTTCGGATCGTTTGATCTTACATTGTCCAGCAGCCTGTAAGAACACACAATGTTGGTGCTTAGCAGTTGCTAGCTTTCGGTGGGCTTCACTACCTACCGAGGTTCCAGCCCCGAAGTGGCCCGGAACGACTCCCAAACCTGGTGGGATTTGTTAGAGAGTTCAGGTAGATGCGACACTGAATGGCATGGGAATTACAGATTTGACAAAGCGCAATGCAGTCATTTTGGACTAGACAAAAGGCCAATGTCGGGTGGGCAAGATGTATGGAGGAGAGAGGTATGGAGTACTCTGTATGCTAGAGCAAGGCCGTGAGATCATCGCGGGCTGCGCTTGATGGCCGCTTGGGCCACCGGAGCACTATCTGCAGCCTCATCCAGGCTCTAGCTACCCATCGTTCTACTATTCACTGTTCTCGAAACCATTGTTCTGGCTGTCTCTTCAAAATTACAATTGTTGCGCTGCTGCCATTTCTTACCGGCTGCATCATGCTCCAGAGGTGATAAGGTACTTTTGCTTCCAAAAGCAAGATGGCTGCCGCATCTCGTCCGTTCGATTACCTCGAAAGCCTCCCCGGAACTGTCTTCTTCAAGCTATACCAGCAGCCGTCCACCGCTCTCGCTATCTTCAGGCGCATGCTGCCTGACCTGGGTATGTATATTATGTGGTCGGCGATTCACTTCGATCTCGGTTAATCTCACACATATGACGGTAGCAAAATGCTTCGTTATGGCGCTTCTCTACCTGAAGGACCCGCTTCCAGCAGCGGACCTGGAAACTTGGGTCAGATCCGAGAGCCTGAGGTGAGTCTGCTCTCCAGTCTGATGTCTGCGTTCTCTGGACGGCTAACAGGTTATCTTCCCTTAGAGAGCGGGATAGTGCGCTGTCAATACTGGGAAGGCTACATATTCTTACAAATACGACCATTTCTGGGAACGTCCGCGCTTACATGGTCACCGATCCTTTCGCTGCATCCCTCCGACAAGCACTCACGGGTGCGAAAGAAACCCAGTCCTTTGGTGTGCTTCACCAGATACCGGACGACCAGACTGTCCCCATTCACGATCTCGATGAGTACGCGCGCCGGCAGTGGGAGGGTGTTCTCGGCTACATGGTTGGAACTAGTGGGCTAGGAATTCAACGCGATGTGAATTTGAGTAAAGGCGTGAAGCAGCTTCTGCAAGCCGGACATCTGGTGGAGATCAGGGATCGCCGTGTTGAGATCACTCAAGATGGGTTCGCATTCGTCCTCCAGGATGTGGGCACGCAGGTCTGGCATATCTTGATTCTCTACGTCGAGAGTGCTGAGGCGATCGGGATGGATAGCGTCGAAGTGCTGTCTTTCATATTCCTCCTCAGTAGCTTGGAACTGGGCAAATCCTACGAAAAGAAGCACTTGACATCGAATCAACTCCGCACTCTAACCGATTTAGCAGACTTTGGTATCGTATATCAGGATTCTCCCGAGGCGAGCCATTTCTACCCTACTCGTCTTGCAACCACTCTTACATCCGACTCAAGCGCCCTCAGCAACCCCATCTCTGGCGCACTCTCCGATCCGGACGGCGGAGATTCCAACCAACCCGGTTCTGGATTCATTATCATTGAAACGAATTATCGACTTTACGCTTACACTTCGTCGCCGCTTCAGATTTCGCTTATTGCGCTCTTCACGACACTCAAGTACCGCTTCCCTAACCTGGTCACGGGAAAAGTGACCCGGCAGTCTATCCGCCGGGCGATTGAAATGGGCATCACAGCCGATCAAATTATCTCGTACCTTGCTACCCACGCACACCCGCAGATGCGCAAACACAATGTCGCTCGCTCTACATCCAATCAGGCTGGAATGCCACCGTCAGTCCTTCCACCAACAGTTGTTGACCAGATCCGTCTTTGGCAGCTGGAGCGTGACCGTGTCAAAGCTACGGCTGGCTTTCTGTTTAAGGATTTTGTCAGCCTTGCCGAGTACGAGGCTCCGTGTCGGTATGCCGAAGAAATTGGCGTTCTGATATGGAAATCAGATCGCAAAAGAATGTTCTTTGTGACACGACATGAGCAGGTCGCGGCTTTCCTACGAAGCAGGAAATAATACGAATGATCATACTATTAACGTTCTGACGCAGGTAGTCGATACCATTTGCCGACTTCTATTTATGCATGGCTGTGGCTTGGCGTTTTGGGATCTATGGATTTGGAGGGCACATGCATTCAGATGTAAAATAAGGACTTAGATGAAACTTATTATCAGAGGAAAACAATATCTTGCGGGGATCTTTCCTTGCGCAGCTGGTGAAGTAGCTATGTAGATGCACCGCCGCATCGTATCAACAATGTTCCGGATCTCCACCGGATCTACCCTGGGTGTGGCTTAGCATCCAGAAACGGAGGCCGCTCCTTACCAGCTGTAGCCCGCCCTGTAGGGAGATGCTTAACTTTTCGGGTCTCGCATTTCGCTAACTTTGATCGCGGTGCATCTTTCCAATCACTGTTATCCAGTACCTGGCTTGATCTTGGAGCTACCCAGGTATACACCGACGCTGACTATCCCTGTTTTGCGCTGCGCTAGCTCCTGAGCTGCGTCAAAGACACGCTTTCCTTAACTTGCGCCATGATCGATGCGGCATAGAATCCCAGAATCATCCTCAGACACGAACCGATAAAGCGGGCGGCAGGATATGGTTCTATGATATACACATACTGAGTGTACACCCTGCTACGGTGTGAGCACCTACAGAAGATTGCAAAGACAACTGTATCCCCTCAGTTCGCATTACATTACGGCTTTCCGAGTCTCGCATAACTCGTTCGCTCCTTACCGCACCCAGACCCCGCCGCTCATTTATTTCCATCGAGTCGACGAGACCTCCCAGCAAACATGTCTTCTATGCGCGGACTAGTTCAGTTCATCGCTGATTTGCGAAATGCAAGAGCGCGCGAACTGGAGGAGAAGCGAGTAAATAAAGAATTGGCGAACATCCGGCAAAAGTTCAAGTCAGGAAACCTCGACGGGTATCAGAAGAAGAAATATGTGTGCAAATTGCTCTATGTCTACATTCAGGGGTACGATGTCGATTTTGGTCATCTGGAGGCTGTCAACTTGATCTCCTCCAACAAGTATTCCGAGAAGCAGATTGGATATCTGGCAGTGACGCTGTTTCTACACGAGGAGCATGAGCTGCTTCACCTTGTTGTCAACAGTATTCGGAAAGACTTGCTGGATCAGAACGAATTGAACAACTGCCTGGCATTGCATGCGGTTGCCAATGTTGGGAGTAGGGAGATGGGTGAAGCACTCTCGACCGATGTCCATCGTCTGCTGATTTCTCCGTGAGTTACACTTTGCCCGAAAATATTTAAGCTGTGTTGCTGATGCTCTTCTCAGTACCTCCAAAGCATTTGTGAAGAAGAAGGCTGCTCTTACCCTCCTTCGCTTATATCGAAAATATCCTAGCATTGTGCAGAATCAGTGGGCGGAGCGCATAATATCTTTGATGGACGATCCAGACATGGGCGTTACGCTCTCAGTTACATCGTTGGTCATGGCCCTGGCACAAGATAGGCCAGAGGAATACCGAGGGAGCTATGTCAAAGCTGCCCAACGCTTAAAGAGGATCGTCGTTGATAACGACATTGCGCCGGACTATCTTTACTATCGAGTACCCTGCCCGTGGCTCCAGGTCAAACTGCTACGGCTGTTACAGTATTATCCTCCATCAGGTAAGTCAGGTTCTTTCGCGCCTTGATGATGCGAGCTAATGCAACGCAGGGGATAGCCATGTCCGTGATATTATTCGTGAATCACTGCAGCAGATAATGCAGATTGCGATGGACACGCCGAAGAACGTGCAGCAGAACAATGCTCAGAATGCTGTGCTCTTTGAGGCGATCAATCTCCTCATCCACCTTGACACTGAACACACCCTGATGATGCAAATCTCCTCGCGACTTGGGAAATATATCCAATCCCGCGAGACAAACGTACGCTATCTTGGGCTAGAAGCTATGACGCACTTTGCAGCCAGGGCCGAAACCCTTGATCCGATCAAGAAGCATCAAAACATTATCTTGGGTTCACTACGAGACAGGGATATCAGCGTGCGTCGAAAAGGTCTTGACTTGGTCTACAGCATGTGCGACAGCACAAACGCCGCGCCTATTGTGAACGAACTGATGCGATACCTTCAGTCCGCCGACTATGCGATACGTGAAGAAATGGTCCTGAAAGTCGCTATTCTTACTGAGAAGTATGCCACTGATGCCCAGTGGTATATCGATGTCACGCTGAAGCTGTTGTCTCTTGCTGGTGACCATGTTAACGACGAAGTATGGCAGCGTGTGATTCAAATCGTGACGAACAACGAGGAACTGCAGGCGTACGCCGCCCAGACGCTTCTTACCTATCTGAAGAGTGACTGTCACGAGAGTCTGGTCAAAATTGGCTGCTATGTTCTTGGAGAATTCGGACATCTAATAGCTGATAATCAGGGCTCAAGCCCGATCGAACAATTCCTCGCCCTGCAAGCTAAAATGATGACTAGTACAGACAACACACGTGCCATGATACTGTCTTCCTTTGTCAAATTCGTCAACCTGTTCCCGGAAATTAAACCACAGCTTCTACACATCTTCCGACTGTATAGCCACTCACCAGATCCAGAACTACAGCAACGCGCATTCGAATATCTGTCGCTGGCGACACTTCCAACTGACGATCTTCTGCGAACGGTTTGTGATGAAATGCCTCCGTTCTCTGAGAGAGCTTCGATTTTATTGTCTCGTCTCCATCAGAAGACGGCCGGCACGACGGATAAAAAGACCTGGGTTGTGGGAGGCAAGGACGCGAATTCGGACGGAGCGGAGATTTTGATGGCACAAAACACAGGTCTCAAGCGGTCATTCACTACGATTGTTCACGGTACATCAACAGGAACCAACGGAACTGCTACTTCGAGCGCGACAGGCGACTTGGCCGGACTAGACCTGAGTGCGCCGACACCACCGCCACCTACGAACATGGCTAGCGCGGCGAACCTGTCTCCGGATTGGGAAATTGGATACAACAGGCTGTACTTCTCGGACGAAGGCGTATTGTTTCAGGATGCACAAATCCAGGTTGGCTTGCGGTCGGAATTCCGGGGTCATTTGGGTGTGCTGAAGCTCTACATAAGCAACAGATCTTCTTTCCCCATCGGGTCGCTGACGACGACTGTGGACAACCCTTCCGCCCCTCATCTCAGGATCGATTCGAAGAGCCTTCCGGAGCCTTCAGTTCCGGCGTCTGGTCAAACGCAGCAGACCTTGTTCTTCGAGGCCAAAGGGCCGTTCTCCAGGGCGCCTACAATTCGTATTTCGTATCTTGCAGGCGCATTGCAGGCTTACACATTGCAACTCCCGATCCTGATGCATCGGTACTTAGAGCCCTCCACTCTCACGCCAGAAGATTTCTTCAAACGGTGGCGGCAGATCGGCGGTGGTCCACTCGAAGCGCAAAACACTTTTGGGCTTGTGGCGAAAGCCGGGAGCATCAGCGAGGGTTTCACGAGGAGGCTTGTTGAACAATTTGGCTGGAAGCTGTTGAGTGGGGTTGATCCGATCTCGACTAACATTGTGGGCTGTGCGGTGTATCACTCCGCACAAGGAAAGACCGGCTGTCTTCTCCGACTGGAACCCAACTATGAGCGGAAGGTAAGCTGGCCCAATGCGATAAGCCAGAGCAGTACTGACAGTTCCAGATGTACCGAGTAACAATCCGAGCCACACAGGAAGAAATACCTCAAGCGCTGGCGCGGCAGATGGAGGAGAGGCTATCACAGGGGCCATTGCCGGATAGGGGCTATGTTCGTGAGAAACCAAGGGGGATTAGCGTTGATGACAACTTTACCTCTGGCTACTGACGCTGTATAACTATACGCTTCTTCGACCTAACCGCCCCGTACAGGTGGTTTGGTATGTATTTATCGATATTATTTAGAGTACATAATGTTTGAGCATGCCACAGGATGCAAGCTGCCTTGTAATACACCTTGATTGAAGATATACTCTCTTCGGTCAGAGAATCCTAGCTTGATCCTTGGGCGGCCTATCCCCGAAAATCGTCGTTCCAACTCGCACCTCGTCACTTCCTAGCGCAATGGCGCCCTCGAAGTCCTCACTCATCCCCATACTCAACTCCAACCGCGCATCTCCTTCCAAACCCAAAGTCTCATTTACCCGATCCCTCGCCTGCTTCAAGCAGACAAAATCCTCATTTTCCGTCTCTGCTGTCGTCGCTTTCGATCTCGCAATCGCCCCGATCGTCATCAACCCTTGCAGTCTCAACCGCGGGCACTTGTCCACGATAAACCGACAAAGTCGCACTACTTCCTCCCCGGGATCGACACCACTCTTATTCTCCTCCCCAGACGTATTTACCTGCACAAAGACCCGTAACTTCTCCTCCCCTCCCATCTCCGCCTTCCTCTCTCCCCATCCCTTATCCAACAGCGTCGCCTTTTTCTCACTATCTACGCTCTCGACAGCCCATAGCGCACGGGTATCCCTTGCCAACGAAACACACTTGTTGCTCTGTAGGCCGCCGATGAAATGCCATTTGATGGTGGGGGGTAGCAGCCGCGCCTTCTCTTGGAGTTCTTGGAGGTAGTTTTCGCCAAAGTGGGAGTGTGCGGTGGGAGGATTGTGCAGCGCAAGAATGTCGGACGCGGGCTTAAGCTTTGAGACGGCGACAAGGCGCGGTTCTTTGGGGAGAGGAAGCTTCGAGGAGGCGGATTGGATGCGCGATGTCACAGAGGCGAGGTTTGCGAGGAGCGTCGTTGTGCGGGATGGGGAGGCGGGCATGATGACGGGTTGACCTTCGGACTGGGAAGTCATGCCTCTTATTGTACTGTGTTCGATTCACACCAAAATGGACGTAGAGTGGCTGTGTTTGGGAATACAAGGGATTGGAGGGGTGCGGAGCGGACTTGGAGAAATTATTGTCGGCGGTGGGAAAGCCAAGATTGGCGATACTGAGAAGAGACTCGATACGGCTTAGATGATGGCATATCTGGTAGCAGCACTTTCTCTGTACAATCTACTGACAAAACAATACTCTGGTCATTATCATAGGCAATAACAGTCAGATATCCTATTAAGCTTCGAGAACAGTGATGGAAAACCCTCTGAGATGACATGACACGTGATCAGGAAGATCTGCAGAGCTGACTAACCACAGCCGGCTAGCGCATTAGATCCCGATCCGGAGGGGACGAGGCCCGCATCGATCACCAACGTCGACATCATCAGTGCTCATCCCCCGTCGATCGTGCGACGAACCAGTTACTGTGGGTTGGTGACATGATCGGATCAACCCATGATGTCTTCATTGGATAACCCACTGACCACCTGCCTGTGGGTAAAAGGGTACGCAAGCTGCTTATCTGTCGTGGACCAGGGCCGAACATCCTACTCCGCGGTAAAAGTTTAAACTATTGGAGAATGGAGCTGCAAAAAGCGGTCTTTGAACTCTTTATCGGCTTCTTTGTCAGACCGACTAAAAGAAGCCCACTGCATGAATTCTCTTCGCAATCAGGCGCTGACTAGATACTCCGTTGCCGAGCCGCTTGTCCTTTTTCCCACAAAGCGCCGAGTACAAGTCGAGGCGCCAACTGAAACCTTCGACCTAAATAAAGACCAGCAAGACCAGCAAGGCCGGCCATTGTCAGCGCCTAGAGAAACAAAAGCACTTTGCATTCTGGGCAGCGTCAAAAACGGATTGGCCGTCCTTTAGAGACGGCTGAGGGGCACAGTCGATCCTGGCCAGATCGCAATGGATGAGTGGGATTGACCGGTTCCTCGTGGTAGTAGGTGGATGTTCTTTGACGCTGGGCTCTTAGACGAGCACTCCACAGGAGCGCTTCACTGTGCTGACGTCAAATATTAAATACTCGCTGCTATATAATCTCTTTTCCTCTCTTAGACCCTTTATACCTCTACAGAGCGAGTCCTTTTGTGGATCTGCCTCTTGCCCTACTTTGACTTCTATACACTTACCTCAATCCCTCTCCCGGTTATCGACCTCCATTCTTCAATTGATAATCCATCCTGCACTTGATATAAGTCTATCCATACACGTATATTCTCAAGGGTCCTCGCAACCGCTTACCCCTCATTTGATTTTATCCTCTCGCTCTCAGTCGTATCGGGAACTCATCACAAAAACCCTGAGGATCGGCATCCCGATCTATACGAACGACTAGTGAGTCGACTTGAGAATCAGGGACACCACAAGTCTCTTTTTTGAAACCAATTCTGCGCTCCTCGACCTGCTGCACACATCCATTTATCGTCTACTGAGGGGCACTACTATCCGCGTTGTCCCCGGAAGTCAGCGGAGTTCGCGCACACTTAGCCGATCGCCAACCCACGACGTCAGCGGCGCCCAAACGAGCAAAAGAAATCCTGCGGGACAACACAACGCTCGAAAAAAAAAGCAAAAAAAGAGAAAAAAATTTATCCAGAAGAAGGGAAGAAGAAAAATGTGCCGCCAATACCTTACCTTGTACAACTGGTGCCAATGCGAAGAAGATGCAGGCTATCAAGCGTGTGGCGCTGGCCCAGAGGTTTGTCCCGGTACCGGCTTCGAGACCGTCACTATGCACTGCTTCTGCAACAAGCACGCCACCAAGAAGTTTACCACTGAGAAGAAACATGCAAAGCACCAAAGGAAACAGAGTCGAGCTTCGCTCTCTTCAATCAATACGTCTGGCTCTGGCTCTTCGCGCAACTCGAGGTACTCCAACGAGAGTCTAGTTCAGGAGAAGGATACCCAACAAGGGTCCGTGACGCGGAGAAGGTGGTACCGAAGGTGGTCGGGAATTTTCTAATCTGATCTGATCGTTCTTTTCATTCTTTTCATTATTTCATTTTTTTTTTTTTTATTTTTCCTTTGTGGACGGCATTCTGATATCAGGGTTGTTGGTGTTTGGTACCGCAAAGAGCGTTTGGGTTTGAAAGGAGTTCTGGGTGGAAAATTTGTCATGACGACCATCACGATCAATTTAGACATAGTAGAAAGGACTTTTGATTATGCATATCCACTTTATTCTAAACATTATGTATTCTGTAGAGCTGTGGTGGAGCTCGCAAGCTAAATAAAGGGTCAATGCAGGGGAACTATACAAAATAGCCCGTACAGCTCCGCCCAGGAGCTGTCAAGAGTCAACGTACCAAGCACTTCGTACAAAGTAAAAACTCGTCGAAGTATACAGAACTCGCATAGCTAATGCCGTAGATTCAAACATTCTTTATTAGAAGAGGTCGGAAACACCGCCGTTGAGAAGAATGGGATCGACTGCCCCTTTGGCCCGGTCCTGGCCGAATCAGGACTGTCTTGTAGTTGAGTGGCCTGTGAATTCCATCTCCTGTTTCCCCCCCTTCAGCTCTGCTCCCCCTCTTTGCTCTTGACAGGCTTCTACAACAATCTTCTCATTGTCCACTCTCACTGTTTACTTTCATTATTCGCTCTGATTGATTCTCTTCTCTCTCATTCAAATGGGACTGACCTTTGTGTCATGGATTCCTCCAAGCCGTCTGCAGCTCCCAATGAAAACCCCTCAAGAACGCCCCCTCGTCCTCCCCCTCCCATCGATCCCTTCGTCGTCTCTGACCGTCTGAGTGATCCGTCCCTTACAGCGACTCCTTTACCAGCCTCTCCGTCTGCGGTTTCCTCTTCGTCGCTCTTGTCGCCGTCCGATCTCCCCGCGCGTTCGGGCGTCAACCCGGTGCCACATCCAGCACCAAGGCGCGTTCCCAGTGCAAGCTCGCTAAGAGATGAACGGCGCCAATCAACACCAAATCTGAAGAAGCGCTCTTCTACTGCCTCTCTCCGTTCTAGCCAACTCGGAGGTTCTACCTCTCCCCGACCCAGCATGTCGCGTCGCTCGTCCTCTACTCTTGCGACTTCACCTACGGCCACCTCTGTGAACGCTGGCGGTCTTGCCGCGCCCAGGAAGGCTTCGCTCGCTGTAGAGCAGCCTGTGTTAACGGCTGCTTCGATTGCCGCTGAGCACTTCAAAAAGGAGGTCCACCACCATCAGTCTGCCGACCTACAATCCGAGACTTTGGTGGTCATTCATGATGCGTGTTATGGTCATCGCTTTTCGCGTCCCCGCACTACTCGCGCCGCGTTGAGCTCGATTGTTGAGCGACCGGAGCGCGTTCAGGCCTGTGTTGTAGGCATCTCCGCTGCGTATGTTCGGCTTGCCCGCAGACATGCTGGTGGACTGTTTGCTCCCCACCCAGATTTGGATCTGCGCGAGCTCCCTGTTCCGCCATTCCAGATCCGCAAGACAGATCGGGCATTGGCGATAAACTCCCCAGCAGTCACCCATGTGCACGGAACGAAATGGATGGAAGACCTCAAATTGATGTGCGACGCTGCTGAGTCGCGCCTTGCGCTTAACGGCAAGGAATTGGTACGGCCTCGCAGTTCTGGCAAAGATAACTCTACCGGGAATCCTGGGCCGGTGTTCCATGAAGGGGATCTATATCTATGCTCCGAATCGTTGGACGCATTCGAAGGAGCGTTGGGTGGAGTGTGTGAAGGCATAGACGCTGTGTTTAGCCCAGGACCGACGAAACGCGCATTCGTTTGTATTCGGCCTCCGGGGCATCACTGTTCTTCTGGAAACCCATCCGGATTCTGCTGGATCAACAATGTTCACGTAGGAATCTCCTACGCTGCGATGACCCATGATCTCACCCACGCTGCGATCCTGGACTTCGATCTTCATCACGGTGACGGCTCGCAGGATATCGCTTGGGAACAGAACAAGAAGGCGTTAGCTGCTCCGAAGAATGCTGCCGCCCACAAAAAAGCTATGATTGGGTATTTTAGCTTGCACGATATCAATTCGTACCCGTGTGAGATGGGCGAAGCGGATAAGATCCGCAACGCGAGCGTATGCATTGAGAAAGCGCACGGGCAATCTATCTGGAACGTACATCTGGAACCGTGGAAGACAGAGCAGGACTTTTGGGAGCTCTATTCTGCGAAATACTCTATCCTGATAGAGAAGGCTCGTGGCTTTCTGAAGATGCACACTGACCGTCTGGCAAGTGTTCCCAATGGCCCTCCACCCAAGGCGGCAATATTCATCTCGGCCGGATTCGATGCTAGCGAATGGGAAGGTGTGGGTATGCAAAGGCACAAGGTCAATGTTCCTACCGAATTTTACGCCAGATTCACAGCCGATGTTGTGCGGATGGCTGAGGAGGAAGGTCTTGGTGTTGATGGGCGTATCGTAAGCGTCCTGGAAGGAGGGTACAGCAATAGGGCTCTTACGACTGGTGTCTTGAGTCACCTGTCAGGGCTAGGGGATACCAAGAGTGTGCAATTGCTCGATGATTGTCACATCGACCGTTTGGCGACTGAGATGACAGATCGCCTTGGCTTGTCCGACACCCCTCCTGAAAGGCCGGCTTTTCAGGCCGCTTATGATCAGGAATGGTGGTCTCTGCCTCTGTTGGAGGAGCTGGAGGTCTTAGTATACCCGCCTCCCCCCAGCAAGCCTAAAGAAAAATCAGCCCCGACCTACTTCGCCCCAACCCAATCGTTCTCTGCAAAGGTTGTCTTACCAGCAAGGGACCGGCGCTCCACCGGCTCCCATAGCTCAGAGCAGGAGTCACCACCTCTACCACCAGTCAATTGGGCCGTGGCCGCACACGAGCTGTCCAAGGTTCTAATACCAAGCGACCGGCAGACCGGCAGCTGCCGGCCTGAAGAACTTAATGCTGAGGCTTCACGCTTGAGACGTGAACGCCACGCCACAGCAACCGGCATCAGCGATGCAGTGAAGACGCCGACGGGACCAGCTGCAGGAGAGGAGAAGATGAAACTCCGTATAAGGAAACCCAAGACTTCTTCTCCCAATGTTTCAGAGCCTGCGACTCCCGCCCGTCGGACTAACAAGGACAATCGCAGAACAACATTAGACCCTCCAAGCGTTGCCCGCGACTCATCCAAGTCCCCTGGGCCGCGCATTTCACGACGAAAGAGTGCAGCCTCGACAACTCCCAAAACATCTTCGGCTACTGAGGAAGACCAACCCCGTCCGCGGCCATTGTCGCAGGGCTCAGTGACCATACGCAAGACTAGTGCGTCGCGATCTGCAGCTCCCAGACGCTCTGCGAGTCCCAAGGGAGCGCCACCTTTACCCCGTATGCCTACCAAGTTCCTACCTGCAACTACTCAAGATGAGCAGTCGAGGGCATCGCAGCATACGTCTGGCGGGAGCGAGAGGGCGAGTGACGACATGGATAGTCTCACGTCCGGCGTACGAAAGCTGAGCATAAAGCTGAAAGTGCCTTCTCCGGAAGAGAATGCAGCCCGGGAGAGGAAGGCAGCAGAGGAGCGCAAACGTAAGATCCTTAAAGGGTCATCTAAGGCTCCTCGGTCTCCCAAGAAAGCGCCAGCGGCTAAGCAACCTTTAACCGATACTCCCAAAAAGATATCCCAGCCTTCTCCGAACAACTCCCACATGGACTCGCCACTTCCAGATGTCCCTAGACAAATGTCCACTGACACCGAGGTGTCGTCTGCTGAAAATCAAAAAAGCCAACTCCTGGCGACACCGGATGCGTCTTCGCCCACGCCTACCATCGAGGCTAAAGAATCGCTTCCAAATGAAGACCATCATCGAGGCAAAGAGCAAGCCATTGGCGGACTTAGCCATTCGTCATCTCAGGGTGCATATGCCGTGATCTCACCACCTCTCAGCCCTGGCCATGCTGGCGATCCTGCAGGTCCCATGTCCACTCTATTTTCGCCTCCTGCGTCAGCGTCGGTAACCAGAGATGGCCTTCCTGGATTCACATCCAATGGACCAATACCGTTTGCTCAGACTGGTGACTCACAAAAATCAACCGTGACTATTACCCGGTCAGAATAAGTTCAGAGTGCAATTCTATTTATTGGAGTTGGGATCTGGAGTTGGTGCTCTTTTTTAATTCAGTCGTTTTTCTTCTCTTTCTGTACCTGGGATTTACATTCATATACCCCCTTTGTTGGTGTTAGCTTCTGGGATATTTCTTGAATTAATAATAAGGGGTCAACCTTGATGGAATCATAAGTCCTTCTGTTGCTGTATCATTTTTAGGCTTCATAAAATCTGTCGTATCCTGGTCATCGGCGCCGCTTCAACCCTACTTCTTCATCCTCTTCTATCCACGGCCTAACTTCTTGTATCATTGACAATCCCATCATTTTCCCCATCCGTATCTTTGCGCACAGTACTCTCCACGCACGGGTCGGTGTGACCCTTAGACCAGCTATACCAATTATCTATTGCTGGCCCATTAGCAGTCCGCGGGTACGCAGTACTAGGATGTGCATATCTATAGAACAGTAGCAAGGACTATTAGGATCAAGAGGAGAAGCAGTGATGGGCATAAGCAGACGGAAGTATAAGATAGGGCTGATATACCCGTGGCCGTTTTTACTAAGCAGACAGAAGGTCTTGTTGCAGTCCCTCTTACCCTGGAAGGAGGGCCCTGGCTCTAGTAGGGCAGAGTCCCTCTCCTTGCATCGGGCCCCGTCAAATGCTCGTTCGCTAACATCAGTTTAAAGTAGGTTGCAAATGACGCCAATGGGTTGTATTCTTCATTCCAAAAACCCTAACCAAAAATACGCTAAACTACTTTGGACCATCCTTATTCCATTACAAGCTTTTGTATGAAATGCGATGACGCAGCGACTGGCCCAGTGGGTGCTACTTCCTTATATCCTCTCTTACGAAGCCTTGCTCGCTGCGTAGGCAATTTGTCCCAATTCACCAAGATCCTCCCGGAGGATTACGTCGACCATCGTCATAGTACAGATGGCTCCCCAATCTCGCCCCCCCAAACTGGTGTTCATGACATGCTGTTGAGTAATGAACTTACCGTTTCTCAGATTGTTAATGCTGCTGGGTACCGATACGGCACTATCACTAAGCATAAAACGGTTAGAGCTTATTGGGATTCCGAATCAGCCCCGCTGCTTCACAACAGAGATCACCAAGGCGATCGTAATCACCTCATAGAAATGCCATGCTTGTATCTAGATGGATCAGCTACCCTTCTCTATTATGACATTGGAGTGGAGGTTCCATCATGTAGCATCAGTTGTGCTCTGAACTGTGAAGGGTCGAAAAGGTGGAAGAAAACAAAGCTATAGAACGCAATGCAGATTTACAAGATGTATATGTTTACTAGATTCTGGATTTCTCACTGTATCGCTGTATATTTGTTATAAACCTAGACAAGAGAATAGGCTCTAAACAAGCAGGTTGGGCTCCTCTACGTACAGCACCTTCCCAAGCGGCTACTCCAGCATGATCAGCGATATAAATCCTTCCAGCCTATACGCAGGACGAGGTTTTTGTCCTAGTTTTCCAGGGATTTACTAATGTCTCTGTCTTGAAGGTTCTATTCAGGAGCTGCTTCAGCATTGTGGAAAGTGGCCAAAGCCAAAATCCATGTCAGTAATGGATACAGCAATTCTTCCACCATTTGGAGCATAGAGCAAATGCGCTTGCAGGCAGGGGTTAGCCGGTATCTTACCTACTACTCAGGGGGTTTAGCAATCATACGGGATGATTACTCAATGCAGCATAGGCCAGATTATTGCAGCCAGAACAGTCTATGGCTCACCTACTCCAGGTTTAATAAGGAGTGTAGCTGGAAGAGGTGGAATTAATAGACACTCGTTTCTAGCCAGCCGCCAAGTCGAAGTTTCATTATTTGTCCCAGATTCGTTGAACCATCTGCTCTTACATTCTCCCCTTCCAGATCACGGAGGATATCATCTATATAACCTCCGGTGCCGCTGAGCTTGATGATGAACGCAATCGCACGGTGGACGCCAAGAAGTCGTTGAGACGGTGGGTCGATTGTACAGTTAGGACTCAAGGTCAATGTTCGAACAACCGGTAGCAATAGATCGCTTAGGAAAGATTTTTGTTCGGTAGACTTGATCTCGTATTCGTATGGGTTGCCTGTGTGCTCAAAATATATTTTGAAAGCGCCAAAAAGTTGATGGTACTCGTGGGATAAGGTCAAAGCATTTATGGGACTATCGATCTTCGAATGCTCGACAAAATGGATGATTCCGTCGTCGAACATATTCAATAATCGCAAAGTGTTTCTCTTCGAATCATTCTGGAGGTATCTAAGCAAGTAGTTCCGATCCTTTGAGAATCTCCGTACCAGGTCCGTATCTTCAGAAGTGACTGACGTAAGAGAATGCGGTAGAATGTGGGCAACCTCCAGAAATTGAAATCGGTCGTGCGATTCCATTCGTAAAAGGTTTCCATCATCATCCGTGCAATCTTCACCGTCCTGCTTGAGACGCCTTTCGGCTTCGCGTCGATCAAAATTTCGTGATATCACGCATCGGTGGCGATCGCGTACGAGACAGCATTGCCTTAGTGTGGATATTCGTTGTCTTGGACTGGTTGGGGCCGCTGGTAAGGCAGAACGCGAAGTGGGTGTGGGCTGTGGTGTCTTGACCGACGAAGCTCTGACTGCAACTCCCAGTATTTAGTACTATTCTTTTGCAAAAACCTCATTAAGACCAGGAAGGAGTACGCGGAAGTAAAAGGGTTTCTACAATATACTCAGCAAAGTCTTCTGTTGCGTCTCGAATGCTCTTCGAATCATCCAAACTCCATAAAGGGAAATCTTCAAGAAATCGCAGGTAACGAGTACTATCCGACTCGTGGGTATCATCTGTTCTCGTGCAACAAGCCTTATATAGGAAAGAAAAATAAAGAATCAAAAATGCATCCTTAGCTGAAATATGATCCAGGACAGCCTGAATAAGAGCAGCTGGTTTGTACCCGCGACGTGAAACCTGGTCGAGCCCATAGTGTCTCATTGACCGGTCGAATATCAGTCGTGCAAGTTGGCTCTGATGCGGCATTAAGGTCATTGGCTGGAACTCCAAACATCTTCAAGGGATTGTTGATGTCGGTTACGCTCCACCGTCATTCTGAAGACCTTAATTCAATCCGCTGGGTGGGACCGGCTTGGTGTTGATGGAATGAATCATTCCGCCTTTCATGAGTTCCTCGAGTCAGTATCAGGCCAGGGAATCCTCATCCGTAACGGTTCCACGGATTAATCAGCAGTAAGAAGGTGATCTGTTTGGATCTGTTTGGACCTGAGTTCCAGGTCTTGTTAATTATCACGATATTCAGAGGTTCAGGCAACAGCTTTAGGACAAAAACGTGAATGCATATGCTTCCAACCGGATCACTCAATCTGACTGCTTCGATTCTGAGTTCTAGCGCCGAACTAAAGTAGGCTAAGGCGGAGATCAGTGAACTTCAACTATCAGTACTCTGTGGAGCCAATCCAGAGCTTTCCAGAGAATCTAGGTCAAGAAAGTAAGCATATGAAGTTTTAGATATGGGCTATAAAGACAGCTCTGAAAGGATGGTATATTACTTGAGCATAGTCGAAAGAATACAGCCATTTCCACACATTTACCTTGAGTATGGTTGATTGATGGGTTGTAGTTCGTAGTAAATAAGCGGAAAATGCGGGCAGAATAATCAGACCTCACCCGAGTATTTTGTGGAGGCTCAATAGGAGTTGTTGGTGCGGCAGGAGAGAGGGCACTCTTCAGTAGCGACGGCCACTACTGAATATTGAGGGTGCAGAAGATAACTAAATCGAAGTCAACTTCGCGGACGCACGCCCGCGACCACGACTGCATTAACTGTCTTCCCTTTCGATTACTATGTTTTTTTCCGGAAAACTACCGTCTTCTACTATCGGCCACTTATTCGAAGGCATGCAGAATGTCTCAACAAGGAGATACAGGAGCTGCGCCGGCGCCTGGAGGAAATACAGCGACAGCGAGCAGAAGAACAATGACTGTCAGCTGAAGTTCGGCAACTACGATTGCAAGCCGAGGAACAGCTGAGGGTCCAGCGGATCCAGCTTCGGAGCATCACACTTCCTGAGTTTCTCGACGCCTGCCATTTGCACTTATTTCTTGGTCTGACCATCCAGAGAGACAGAGACTCGTCTGCCAAGGGCAATCCTGCGAACGCCCGCCGCAGACTCCGCCCGGCAAAGATTCATGAGTGGACCAGCTTTCCCGATGAACAAATGTCGATATGGGCCGACCTAATGAGCACTGATTTTGTGACCGAACGCCATTTAAATCCCCTAGTAGTATTGAAGGAATATGGAAAAGAGGTGCGGGGCAAGATGCTAAGGTCCGGGCTAGACCTAGGTTACTTCAAACAACAGGCCATAGAATCCCGTATCTCTTCCATTATCCGGCAGCTATATGCAAATCCTCATCTTCAACACACATTTAAACTGAATGGAGATGTCGCTTTCGAAAACCACACTAATATCCTGACGGACGATTCGAACATACGGGGGGGTACGGGCTCTCTAAGCGTAAGCCAGATGCATCTGCGACGCTCCAGCCGCTTGGCCGCGGTATCGGCCAACGTCAATTCTTCAGCCCAACCACCGAAGAGAAGGAAGAAGGCAAGTCAGCCTTGGTCCAGGCCTCGAGCAGATCAGTTCTGTGTCTATAACAAGGGCCAGGAAGGAAAGGTTCCGGCATATATCATCGGGTACAAGGCACTCCATAAGTTCTCTCTTTCCCATATCAAGGCCGGACTTCAGCACATGGATCTTGACGAGGTGGTTCGCTTGCAGAAAGGCGGATCGCCAGAAGTTATTTGCCGTTGTGTTGTGGCAGCAGTGATAGCCCAAACCTTTTCGTACATGATTCAGGCAGGTCTAGAATACGGCTATATTTCTACTGGTGAAGCATTTATTTTTCTCCGTGTGTTGCTTGACGACCCTTCCACCGTTTACTACTACTACCTGTCAGTACTCGAAGAAGACATTCGTCCCACAACAGGATAGACTGGCAATCCTAGTAATAATTGTCACAGGCTATGGCCTGGATCTTGGTTGTCGGCCATGCCCTCAACCTGGTTCTAAATAAGGTTTCTGCAACATCAGTGTACAGCCTCGGAATTGCGGCCTCGTGGGAAAAGAGATCCGTCGGCATGCAAGTCCAGGAAGCCAGAAGTCTTGACGTATGATTGGGAAAGGTTGATAAAGGGAGGAGGAAGATATCTGCGCTTCTATCTTTTGTTTCTTTTTTTCTAAGTTTGTGATACTCGTGAATACAGGACAGCCAGTTGAAAACAATACTGCCTACGCCCGTTACAATAATAACTAACTGTACCTGACTGCTATGGGTCAGGTACTGGCTTTCACTCTCTGTGTCTTACAAGTACTAACCAGAGACATTACTTGGGCAGTCCTAGCAGCCCAGGATCTGGATATTTGGGATATAGTATATAACAGTCTTCTTAACAAGATATTAGAGAAGGATATTCCCTCTTCTGATTTAAAACCACCAATACAGAGTTGAAACTAATACTACCATGTATCTCCAGTTAAGACAATATCAAACTCTGCTCATGTTATGTACTGTAATCCTTTGCAGGATACTAGTAATCTAAGTCCTGATATCAATGCTGGCAATAACTTTGATGCTAATATCCCAAGCCGGCCACCCCGAGAGCGACGGCTTGCTAATTTGCCAGATCCCTATTTTATATTAAAAGAACCCCTAAGCTCAGGCTTGAAAGGTAAGTCCTGAGAATATTGCTCCTAATAGTGTCTTCTGGGCTTGGTTAAGGGAGGGCAGTTAGATTGGCAGTGTCCAAATGCTTCAGCTCATAGGGTAGACCAACATCTATTAACCCCAGCAGATCTTATTTGTCAGCCGGACCAGCAATTCTTCAGCAATAATTAGCAGCTTGATACACAGCTAGGGTGCAAGTTATTACATGTATACAGGAGTTGCGGGGTACTTTTTAAAATTATACTGTAGTCCCATAGATATACCTTTGTAGGGAAAGGCACACTAGTCAAGTTTGTTGCAGGCTTGGTAAAATATGAGGAGCTTATTTATTTACATCTTACTTTAATCCAAGGAGTATATGTTCCAGTACTACTTGGCAGCCTACAACTTTACTGTTTATTCCCTTATGATGGTATTGCCAAGATCGTACATCTCACGTTCATGAGTTATGCCAGCAAAACCCTTGCAAACCAGCATGATTCCTATTACTGTCAGCAAGTTCAAAATGCCGAGAAACCCTTGCAGGCAGTTCATAAACTTAATATGCTTCAAGATGGCCCAATACCCGGCAATATAATCAAGCAAAATGTTCGGTAATGTTTATTGATTTCGAACGGGCAGAGCTGCAACCTCGACGGATACCACTTGGAGGTACTTCAGAAATCCAGAAACACAAACAATTGAATAGCCCGAAAAGTCGCAAATCAACATGACTGTTTTGAGCGTGAGAAGCAACGCATGAGAAATGGACTACGGTAATAAACCCGTTGATATTATCTATTAAGGCGACGATCACTTCCAATGGACAGTGCCCAGAACCGTGAAATGGGAACCAGAAGACAAGCACAGCCTGCGGCTTTGTGATTTACCGCTGCGCCTACAGGAGCAGTGTAGAATGGGAAGAGCCCCTGCGCTGTTCCTTTAAAGAGCCTGCGGCCATTAGAGAGCCTGCGGCCATGGTATACTATAGAAATGTTTGTGGATATAATCCATACCTGCCTCGTCACTATGCCGTAGGATCTACTCTATTTTTCTATATCGACTCATCCCGTCGTAGTAATCGTTATGGGTCGTCAGGCCATGCTATATACTGGGCGTGAAGGTAGTTTGCTTTCACAAACTAGTAGAGTAAGCCAGCCCAAACTCCCACGGCTAGGGCGAAAAAGGGAACTGAGACCAGACAGCCAGATCGTGATCATTCCAAGTGTCCAGCTGCAGGATGTACTCTGTGCAATGCTGAGTCTGTCCATGAGGCTCGGGATCGTTGTATGTGCTGACATGGGTAACATTAGTGTCAATGGTGATGCTGTGCAGCTTATCCAGAAGAGAATCAATGCGTTTCGTCTGCATGATGATATCGCTTTTGGCTATCTGGTGCATTTGCAGAAGAAGTTCAAGCAAGCCGGCACTGTTCGCGGTAATCAGCTCTTGCTCGGTCTCGGAGCCAGTCAATTGGCGCGAACTGATGTACTGCATTGCGCGGACGCAGATTCCCAAACCCAAAGCAAAGATCTCAGCAGCGGTGGTAAAACACCCGGCAGCGTCAGCCTTGAGTGAAGGGTTGTCTCTCGTGAAAGAAGAAATCGTGTTCAAGAGGGACGCGGCCTCGGTAAGGAAGTCACAGAGAACATCCCCGGTTAGAGCCCAGTTGTCAAAGAGTCCGTGTGGGAAGAGCATTTGGATCATAATGGTGAGGTAGGTGACTTCAACGATCGCCTGAAGGGAACTGCTGGACCTTGCCTCTTGCATTGTGCCCAACGCTTCCCGCAGGCAGAGGTGGATTCTACTGCATAACGATTCTTTGTCGAACCCGTTGCCAGCCAGCTGACGCAGCTGATGTAAATGGCGCGTTTGGGATGGGACTTTCTCATGAGGCCTTGTGGTCTCTGAGTAGGAGTGCGCTAGAACGTACACGTGGCCCAGGGTTGCCGTGAGCTGACTGAGCGGCCAGAGGAGCCGGGCTATCGTCGCCTGCGCCGGGATGGTTGACACTGGAACAAATGTTAGGTGACGGCGGTTTGGAATGAAGGACTGCATATTACCGTGGCCTGAGGCAATGTCAAATGCGGTCATGCGAGACGAGAGCTCGTCGACTGGCGGGAAGCTGGCGGGTATTTGTCCTAGCTTCTCAACTGGTGGATGTCCATCTTTCGTTTGCATCAGCATCCACAACCGCAGTGAGGAAGTGACCGAGTCAATATTCTGTAGGACTCCGTGCTCCACATCGACAACCTGGAAACCGTTGATTTGGCTGCGATAATAGCCAGTGGTGGGTGCTTCGCGCAGACGACCGCGCAGATGTTTGATGATCTGAGCTGCCAATTGAATATAGCTCAAGGCCCGGTGCGCCTGGTAGAGCTGTAACTGATGCCAGCCCAGTAGAAGTAGTGTCTGGGCAGTGCTGATGTCCATGTCTTTGACAGCTAGCGCGCAAAGTTGGTAGATAGACCACTCGGCCAGCGCGACGCTTTCCGCCAGCAGCGACGGGCGGTTCGATTCGGGTATGTGGGTGACCAAAGTTGCCATTGCTTCAGAAAGAAGAATGGCTAGTAAGGCCTGGTCATAGACTCCGTCCTTGATGCTCTGTAACAGGAGCGTCTTAGATATAAGGACGGAAAATGGGTGGATGGAGAACCAGATATCGATGAGCTGCCTCATCCAATCTGAGTCAATCGAGGCCAATGGACTGTCGACAGGAACTGTCTGACTGGTATCATATTGTTCAAACATGCTCTCTGTTGTAATTTGTGGAAGACACGTTGCGCAGAATCTTGGCCGGTGCTCCTCCATGTTAAAACCAAGATGGCCAAATTGAAATAACAACATTTCCAGCATCTCTGGGGCAATGGAAAACAGCAATGTCTTTGCTCGTTGTTGTTCACCTGCGTTGGCTGCATCTAGAGCCGCCGGTCTAATGTTCATATTTTGCTGGAATATCCTCTCCAGCTCCTGCCCTATAGTTGCATAAGCTATTCGCGGTAGCGGCTCACTGCAATCCAGCTGCTGCAAACCCAGCTCAGGGCTCATCAGGTTCGACTGGGGCACTGAGGATTTCCGTCGACCTCGCATGCTCTCAGCATCGTAGACGCACACCTTGCCTTTTTGCCGACACATATCGCAGATACTTTGGCCAGAACATCGAACCTTGCGCGCGCGGCAGTACTGGCAGCTGCGCCTCATAGGGGTCGAGGAAGCCTTGGCTAGAGATGCCATTGTACAGAATCATTATACTGAATTGAATTTCCCATCGTATTTCACTGCTTAATATACCAGCCGCCTGCGCTTCCTTCCGTCCATAGACCCGCTACGGTCCTATCCGCACTACAGTGGAATGTCAAGAATAATCGCATTTCAATTGCCCCACAGTAAGCGCTAGTATAATCAGATTCTACCTTCCAATGTAGCTGGTACAAGGCTACTTGTAGCTGAGTACCTTGTATACCAACCGCCTGCTTGCTGGATTGCCTGAACGCGATAAGGGCATTATGGCATATATTATAAAGCACCCCCTTATAATCACATTCCGGGCCTCTTGAGCTGCTCGAATAAGCAGCTGCAGAATATCTCTGGATCCAGGGCCCTCTCTAGCTCTGGATAAAGCTTGTAAATCTTACTTTTATAAGCGCCTATAGATTCTTGATAGGATTTAAATCCAAGAAATATAGTGGCTATACTATAACCTCTATGCCTATATCTGCAGGAGCTGCTATACAATACAGGACCCATCTATATAGACCCTATTATACTGAAGATATTCCCAGGGCCCAGGATATCAAATAGAATAATTATGAATACTGCATGTAACTTGTGCAGTAGCTCTAAGCAGCTACTAGATCCACATACAGTAATAAGAAACTAGTTTATTCATTAAGGCTAAACTATTAAGGAAATCTACTTTGTCAGGCGGATCAGCCTGTTAACCAGGTAAGAATCCTGATACCACGTAAAGCCACCGATAGGGAAGAGAAAGTTGAATAAGACAAGACTAAACCTTGGGGATCCTCCAGATCAAAGGATCTCCCATGGTGCCAAATACACTTGTTGGTTATATGAATGTAACCCAGCAGCAGCGTCATGACGAATCTTATCTGAATACAGCGGCTAATCCGGTGGTTCCGCTGATGTAGTATCTCCTGGAGAAGGGCTCCTATTCCCGATCGTCCATCTGGAACTCCATTGATCGTTTGCTGAGGCTCCAGATTTCAATATCGAGGCCGGCGGGATCTATAACATGAAGGCAACCCAGAATATCTGCTTTATACCTTTCTATAGGATATAGCATGTGTATCTTGCTTAACAATATACTGCCTTAATGATTAGGTCATAGGTTCTTCAAATACCTGTTCCACATTTAATTAAGCACTTGTTTAACCAGATAACTTAGTACAAATCTCCTGCAGCATATTCCGCTTATATTTATTCCTGGATTAGCTATTTTTGCATTCTTAGGTATAACCTCTGGCTGCGCACATTGCTTCTATTTCTATCTATAAAGTATATAAAACAGGCATTAAACTGTTTATATAAAGGGCTTTATACAGCTCTGGACAGCTTATACATCTTTACGCAACAATATTTCTTAATTAGGTCCAGTAGATAGTGTTGCTCCTCAGGTAAAATTTGTTTAGGCTAACTAGATTAGGGTTAAGGCTTCTAGTTTTTTTTTTTTTTTTTTTTTTTTTTTTTTTTTTTTTTTAAACAATTTTTTTTTGGTTTGGTATGGGTTTTGGGGATGGGAAAATTAATAATTTTGTTGGGGGTTTTGTGGTTTTTTGGGGTTTATATAATTTAAAAAAATGTTT
>JAAXYA010000023.1:157886-356932 GCA_013305525.1 Aspergillus quadrilineatus
AATTTTTCTTTTTTTGGTCATTTTTTTTGTTTGGTTTTTTTTTTAAATTTTTTTTTTTTTTAATTTTTTTTTTTTTTGTCTTTTTTTTTTTTTTTTTTTTTTTTTTTTTTTTTTTTTTTTTTTGCACCTGATTATAGATGTGACAGCCACGTTGTTCTTGAATTATACGACGGTCAAGATGGAGCTTGTTAGATCCCTGGTCGCTCGGTTGTGCGATAAGTAGAGTAGCAAATACGGTAAGTCCGTACGGGCATTATAGCTGGTGGCACTCGGTGTCGGGCTCCGGAGATTAGCCGTGCATATACACCGATAGCAGAACATCAGGAAGGCGCCGTTGTGGCTGACGACCCACAATACAGCAAATAGTGGAATAAAAGTTGTGAGAATACTGCTAATAAGTTATATATATCAAATAGCCTTCAGCTGACGATGCCTGGCCATGATATCTGGCTTACCCTTACCTATCACCCCATAATAAAGATACCGTATAGCTTCACTGCAGTCTAAGGTATCTACATGTTATTTTGGCTGGCAGAATATCTTCCGATACGGAAATACAAGGTAACGTGATCTCTGGTGGCTTCACTGTACATCGCCTAGTTCTAGAAGGTTCTCACCCTCCTATACGTATATACAGTTCTACTGCAAAAGTCTCCGTACAGCGGGTCGGAACATCAAAATATATAAAATCATCGCGACGCTTCAAATAGTCATTACGCCACAACTCATGTAGTAATTGGCTAGTAAACTTGTTGGAAGATACTTTTATGGCTTGTGATTCTAATAATACTATTTATATCGCCTAATACTTGGTGTACCAGCCACCAGCAGCAATTACTGCGTCGATACGCCGTGGCATTGACTCCACCAACTTATTAAAATAATCTTGCGATATCTCCAGCCATGCTTGCTCCAGAAGGCTAGCAAGCCGTTCTTTCAAAGCTTCTTCACCTCCTCCATATTCCTCAAGGCCTGGATCGAGCTCGTGGACTGTTTCTTTAAGCCTAGCCCAGGCATGTTCTATAGGGTTGAGATCAGGTGAGTACGGCGGCCACTCAAGCACCGGAATCGCGTTGTCACTCAACCAATTTTTGGCCAAACGAGATGCATGTATAGGAGCATTATCTTGCATAAATGTAAGACCTGGCTCCCAAATTGTAGGCAGCGCCTGCTCCAGAATAGTGAGATATGAGCGTCCAGAGTAGCCATTGCGTTTTGAGGTTGGATCTTGCTCTAGAAAGGTAATATCAGAACGAGAACTACCCCAAATTGCTCCCCAGACCATCACAGAGATTCCTCTGCCTTTTTTGTACGGGCTGATGTTCTCCTTTTTCCATTTCTCGCCTTGATAGTTGAGGCGAAAGCACCAACGTTTTCTCTTTCCCTTGCCGATCTCAACACTACACTCGTCACTGAATATAATCGCGCGCCAGCGAGCCACATCCCAGTTCCGGCGTTCAAGAGCCCATTCAAGACGTATTTTGGCATGTCGTTCAAGTAGCTGAGGCCTCTCCTTGGCCCTCCAATGCCCGTAGCCTGACTCTTTAAGCATTCGAAGTATCGTACTGTTGTGGACATTGAGTCGGGCTTGGAGGCGAATATCTCCATATGTAATAAACGGATTGGTTTTAATTAGTCGTAGAATCAAAGCCTTGCTTCTGGCGCTTATTTTACTGTGTCTGCCGGCTCGAGGTCTCGATTCGTTGTCATATCGTGTGGGATTCTGCTCTAGTGTATACTGAACCGTGGAACGCGCGATTCCAAGCTGGTCAGATATTTTCGATATAGACCACCCTGCTAAGCTCATACCGCAAATATGACCCCTGGTATTCGGACTAAGCTCATTTCCGCGTGGCCTATTGTATTGACAGGTGCCAGAGGTCTGCGTGGCGTTGACATCTTAAATTTGAATATGGTCAGTTTGTTTGCACATGACGCGTTGACGCGATTTTGTACGGAGACTTTCGCACGTGACTGTATAATGGGGAAAAGGAAAGACGACAAGATGAAGAACACAAGAAGGAAGAGACCTATCGTCAACGAGATAGAGAATCAATCGCCATATGGCATCCGATCCCTAGTAGGCTACGTTCGTGTAGTTGATACAGTTTCCTTCTGCCCTTTCCCCTCTGAGCATTCACAACATCTTCAGTTAGGTCTATTTAGGAAGTGTTGGTAACTAGTGCTTACCACGGCATGTGGAATTGCGAAAAGTTCTGTCACACCCCAGTAGGTCCTCAAGCCAATAACAATCTGAACCAATGCGAACTGGTGGCATCACCATTCTTCACCATTCTGGTAGATAATATGCAACCACAGGAGAAATTTAGACGGGAATAAGACTGCGAAGCAATGGGCGGCGTGTCCGAGGCGGAATCCTCCCGCAG
This sequence comes from Aspergillus quadrilineatus, assembly GCA_013305525.1. NCBI lineage: Eukaryota > Fungi > Ascomycota > Eurotiomycetes > Eurotiales > Aspergillaceae > Aspergillus > Aspergillus quadrilineatus. Next base: position 160,274 of record JAAXYA010000023.1, read on the forward strand.
AAAGCGCCCCAATAAGCTAGCAGAAGGAATGGCTTCGTGCTAATAGCTTCGTGCTGAGGACCCTACCAAACTCATTTGTCTCACTACTGTGCGTTATCCAGATATGACATCGCCCAGGATCCAGACCCCGACTCAAGTGTGCCACGTTTACCTTGCCGCGCGATACAAAACGTCCTGGCATGCATACTCTACAGAGTAGTTCATTGGTTGGTTATGGAGCGTCAGCCTACACAAGAGGCGTAATTACTGGTATCAACCATCAATAATGTATACGAATGAAGGCCTGATTCTTTCAATCTAGCTGTATATGGTAGTTTAGTTACACAAAGAATAATAAGCCACCTAGTCTAATACGGCAGCTCAAAGAGACATAATTTTTGAGTTACTTGAACCATCAAAGCGGAAATCTTGCATAAGCTTCGGCGAATCGGAGTTTGCGATTTCGACGTCCGTACAGGAAAGTGTCATATGTGACTAGCGGTCACATACAGTGGACAGGGTTTATACTGTGGGTCGCAGTCCAGTGTATTATGTGCCGCTAGAGAGCCCTTCGGCCGAGACTGCTTGGCTATTCAAGCTTTAGTTTATACGGCAGATCTGCCGCTTCGCTCTGAGTGGACGAGGGTGGAGATTCCTTCGGCCGGCCGCTTCGGGAAGTTCCGATAAAGGCAGAGTAACTTATCTACACCACACCTATTCCGCTGACCACAAGTTAGTGTGGTTTGATATGCCCACCACAGACTACAGCGCACTCTGACACACCATACGCATCTTGCCATTCATTGCCACCGCTTGCACACATAGCGCCTGACTTGAACCAATATTACCACTGAGTGGACAAGCTCAAACTGCGTAATCGGCCCTTCTCTCTCTAAATATCTCACGATTGTTTGCAGATTTCTAGAGTGGAACTGAGGGCTGCTTTGGTGGGAAATCCGAGTTGGCGGTGTACCTGCATGCATCCAGAAGGGTATGCAGAGTGACGGTGCAAGAAAAGACCTGTGCTTGCTTGCTTCCTTCTCATTGGTTATTCTCTTTTAACTTTCTTTCAAAGCTGCCATCCAGATATTTTTGTAGTTCAGGAGAGTCTGTATACTAGCTGGTTCAGGTTTAGTGTCAGAGATAACGACAAACAGGGGCGTGCTCACTGTACCGGAGGAATATATGCCGGCTCGCAGACATGTTTGATTAACTGGCTGACAAATGGATTGCAGTGGACAATGGCTGAGAAATCAAAACCAGAAAAAGCAATCAAACCATGCTAGTATTGGGTCCTGGCTCTTCTCGTAGGGATACATGGCGTGCGTTACAGGCAGAGTTAAAAGGCAACGCCTTCGTCTAGGCAAAGTCCCTTCTGGGTTTTTACTTCTCTTAGACAGGTTCTTGTGGATTCCTCTTTCTCAACCATGAGCTTTCTCCAATCGACCGGCGAATCGGATGAACAGAGAAGTGTTGACGAGCCGGCAGAGATTACCAGTAATGGTTACGAGTCACCCAGCGAGAAACCAATCAATGATGCGTCCAACTTTCCTGATGGAGGTACAAAGGCTTGGTTGAATGTTGTCGGGGGTTGGTGTATCTTTTTCTCTATGTTTGGATGGGCGAATGGTGAGTAGAGTGTGGCTATTCGGTGGCCGATGGTGACTGATTCGTCTATATAGCGTTTGGTGTGTTTCAAGACTACTATCAAGAACACCAACTCAAGCATTACTCGGCTTTCCAGATTTCTTGGATCTCGTAAGTGGTCCGGTGCGCATCTATTCCATTAGTTGCTGATGCTCTCCCAGCTCGATCCAGACGTTCATTCTGTTCGGAGGAGGCATCGTGGCCGGCAAAGTGAGTGCCTGAGGGCTTAAGGGCTTGATTCCTCAATATGATGACGGATGTCAGGCATCGCTGAACAACTCCAGTTGTATGACAACTATGGCCCCAAGCTGCTTGTTTACTCCGGGGTCTTCCTCCATCTCTTTGGAATGATGATGTGCAGCATCTCCACCCAGTATTACCAGTTCATTCTGTCCCAGGGTATTTTCCAGTTCTCTTAGACACTGTTATCCATTTACGCGGCATACTAAGCATATCCAGGTGTGTGCACGTCAATCGGCGATGCTGCTCTGTTTACTGCGTCCCTCAGCACAGCCAGCACCTGGTTTCATGAAAAGCGCGCCTTTGCATTTGGACTCCTGCTCACTGGCACCAGTATCGGCGGCGTAGTGATGCCCATCTGCTTGGAACATCTCTTGTCCTCGCTTGGATTTGGTTGGGCCATTCGAATTTGCACCTTCATCAACCTCGCTCTGCTCCTAATCGCTCTACCCACCGTGACCTCGCGCCTACCACCGACCCCGAAGCCTGTCTCGATCATGGATCACATCCGGCCACTAAAAGAGCTCCCCTTCCTAATGCTCAGCGCCGGCTGCGCGCTTTTCTACCTGGGCATGTACCTACCTTTCAACTACATCATTGTGCAGGCGGAATACGAAGGAATGTCCGCCGCGCTGGCCGGGTATCTCATCCCGATCCTCAACGGCGCCAGTCTCTTCGGCCGCATAATACCCGGCAAAGCCGCCGACAAGCTCGGCAGGCTGAACACGATGATTGCCATGTGTGCTTTTGCAGGAATTATCGTGTTGGCGCTGTGGCTACCGGGGACGGGGAATGCGCCCATTATCGTTTTTTCGGCGCTGTACGGGTTCGCCTCGGGGGCGTTTATCTCCCTTATCCCGCCACTGACGGCGCAAATCAGTGATATCAGGGAGATTGGAGTGCGGTCGGGCACCCTCTGGTTGATTGTTGCGATTGCGGCGTTGGTGGCCAGTCCAATTGGCGGCGCGCTTGAGGCGCGGAATGGAGGTGCGTTTGTTGGACTGCAGATCTTTGCGGGCGTGGCTATGCTGATTGGGACGGCACTTTTTGTTGTTGTGAGGTGGGCCCTTGCTGGTTGGGATGTCTTTGCTAAAGTGTGAATTTGCCCAAGGAAGTGATTGATTGAAGAGCTTGATAGGGCTAGGGGTCTGCATCGAAAATATCGACGGTCTTGCCCGTGACGTCGGGAGACTTCCCTAGTCCGCAACAGACGAGATTGACTAGATTAATGTAGCAATGATGAGGAAAGCAGGACCTGAAACATGTGCATCGTTGCTGAAAGAGTCCATCTGGCCCAGTATTTTGCTATCATTTGTTGCCGAACCGCCGCAGATATTCGTCCTCAATGGATTGACTGGCCTTCTCGGCAGTGATCGCCAGATTACTCTGCATTAGCTTATTCCTTCTTGACTCTGGTCGTTGATTAGTTGGAAAAACCGGGCCGAGTCTATACCTGACCAGCAGGGGATTCGGAACCTACCCACCGTCAGCTCGGAGCAGCATCATATCACAAGGTCCACCCTCAAGAGATACAACATGGCGCTAGCTAGGCCTCCTGTTGGTTATGGGTGTTATCCTAGACTGGTAAGACTCCCACCAAAGAATGGATAAGGCGACCGCTAAGGTAACGGTGAATCCTGCAGGAATGAGCCCCTGTTCTGGGTGACATCGGGAATCAACAGTCCGTTACTTTATACGCGTTCTTTATTATTGTCTCTAGAAATCTCCGTACTTCAAAGGAGATTTAGAAAGCATGGGTTCACATGTAATTGACATGATGGGACCTGTCTACAATATGACAACATGCAACCCTATCAATCGTCTTTCGCCCTCCACAGGTAGCACAACACCACCCAGTCCGAATTCCCCAAAGCAAATCTACCAAAAATGGTCTCCATCTTCCAGGTTCAGGGAGGTCCAAAGTCCCGACTTGCTCCCCTCTTCCTCATACACGCTATATCAGGTTTGGCCTTGCCCTACAACTCACTCGGCACCCTTGACTCCCGCGGACGAGCCATCTACGCGATCAGCTCTCCCCTCTACGGACCCCGCCGGTACCGGCTGCCATCATCAATCGACGATGTCGCTCGCCAATACATTCGCTTCGTGCGCAGCAAGCAGGCCACGGGCCCCTACCTACTCGGCGGCTGGTCATTTGGCGGCTTGGTGGCACTGAAAATGGCCGAGATGCTCAGCGCACAGGGGGAGACTATCCTCCAGATCATTTTGATTGATACACCAAATCCCATTACCCGCCCGGCTTGGGGTCGTGAGGGCCAGGAGGGACTGGCGGCGCTCACGTACAACGCCATTGCACAGCGAGCGGGGCAGCCAATGCTGGACGCCCGGCAGTCTACGCCCTCCGGCGAAGACGCAAATGCAAAAGAAGACAAAGAGGATGAGTCGACGGCCATGTGGGAAAAGATGTACAAGCATATCTACAACGTGCTGGCGCTCGTGGAGCGGGCCGCAGACGGCGAGTTCGTTTCCGCTCTGAGGGAGGTCAAAGTTGCCTTTATCAAGTGCTCAGTTCTGGAAGTACCTCCCGCAGGAGTAATCACGGAGCCCAGTAGGAAGTTCTATCTCGATCGCTACGAGGATGAGTATATGGGCTGGCAGCCTGGGCAGTTTGCCGGCTGGGAAGGGTACTCTATAGACGCGGAGCACGATAGTGTGTTTGATGCTGAGCATGTGGACGATCTGACGCGTATCTTAAGAGAAATTCTGGACAATGTTGCTGGATAAATGCTAGAAAATCTCAACACCATTCAGTATCAGCTTAATATTGTCCACTTGATCCGCCTAGCAACGTAAAATTGTTCTACCCAACGTCCCCATTATCATGCCTCTTTCGGCTCGAGTACTGCGTGAATACTATCAGACCAATATTTCTATCTAGCAGTCAGACGCTGTCTAGAACGGAATAACAGCCCCTTGGCTCCTACCCTGCCAACTCATCATTTCATGATCTCGCCATCCCGCTGATGGCTTACCAGAGCAATTCAGCCCCCAACAAGACGTGCTCAATGCATGCAGTCTAGAATCTCCCAAATATCCGTGTCAGGGCGGAGTATTACCTGCAGCACATGTGGGAGACTCGACATGGTTGTGTTCTGTTTACGGGGTTAAACTAATGATAGTGAATATTGGGACAAAGCTTTCTAGGTCCCTGTAGTTAGGGTTACATATAACTGGACTCCCAACGCTGCGTACCTCGATTACCCTACATGAAAACAAAGACTTTTTTAAAATTAAGAAATCATCATTATGTCTCCCTGGTTATCCGGCTCGGGCTCGAGCTCCAGTTCGACAAGCATACCCACTTCCCTCCCAGGAGATGACCCGGCAGTCATTGTCGGCATGGCATGTCGTGTGCCTGGAGCCTCCAGTCCGAGCGACTTATGGGACTTGATTGAGCAGCAAAGGGACGTGCAGCGGAAGATGCCAGAAACCAGATTCAACGTTGATAGCTTCTACCACCCGGATGGTAAGAATAAGGGAACGGTATTAGTGCTTGCCATCCTCTCTTTGATTATTAACCTCACTAACTTTGCAGACGAATGCCCGGTATGGCTACTTTCTTGATCAAGACCTTGGCGCGTTCGATCCAGGGTTCTTCAACATCTCGGGAAACGAGGCTGAGGCTATGGACCCTCAACAACGATTGTTGCTTGAGGTGGTTTACGAGGCCTTGGAAGATGGTACGTAAGGGCTTCCACATGCGTTAGCTCCAAACATACTAACAAGTCCAGCGGGTATTCCTCTCGAAAAGGTGGCTGGATCCCAGACATCTGTATTCTGCGGTTCCTTTACAAACGACTACAACTCTACCATCGCGAAGGACTTGGAGTACTATCCCAAGTACACCATTACAGGCACAGGGAACTCCATCTTATCCAACCGCATATCATACTTCTACAACCTGCACGGTGCAAGCGCCACCGTTGACACGGCTTGTTCTTCCTCCTTGGTTTGCTTCCACCTCGGCAACCAGACGCTGCAGGCCGGCGAGGCGTCCATGTCCATTATTCTGGGATCTGCGCTGCACTTTGACCCCAACATTTTCATTACCATGACAGACCTGGGTATGCTATCTACTGACGGTCGGTGCCGAGCATTTGACGTAGACGGTTCAGGCTACGTCCGCGGCGAAGGCATCTGTGCGATTATCCTCAAACGGAAGAGCCAGGCCGAGTTTGACGGCGATGTCATCCGAGCCATTGTCCGCGGGACGGGCGTGAATCATGATGGCACAAAGCAGGGCATTACGTTGCCATCGTCTGAGTCTCAGGAAGCGCTCATTAGACAGGTCTATCTGACAGCAGGGTTGGACCCGAAGGACACGGCGTACTTTGAAGCGCATGGGACGGGCACTCGCGCAGGTGATCCGCGAGAAACGCGAGCGATTGGAGCGGTATTTGCTCCTGGTCGCGAGGACTATCTCCATATCGGCTCTGTCAAATCGAACATTGGTCATTTGGAGGGTGCTTCCGGGGTGGCGGCTCTGATAAAGGCAACGCTTTCTCTGGAAAGGGGGAAGATCCTTCCAAACATGCATTTCAAGACCCCCAACCCGAATATCAAGTTTGAGGAATGGAAGCTCAAAGTGCCCACGAGGACGCTCGATTGGGATGCTCCAAGCGGACTACGTCGCGCGAGTATCAATTCCTTTGGGTACGGAGGGACGAACGCTCATGTCATTCTGGAGGGTTACTACGCGCCACAGAACAAACAGTGGGAAAAACTTGACTCGGCCTTTGACCTGGAGGGAATGACACGGGACCGACCATACCTGTTTCCATTGACCTCGCATTCGGTGAAAACAGGGAAACTCACGGGCGAGGCGTTCTCGAATTATGTCGAGGCACGACCGGATCTTGACATCCGCGATTTGGCCTATAGCTTGAGTGTCCGACGATCTATGCACAAGTTCCGATCATTTGCAGTCAGCAATGATGCAGACACCCTTTTGAGCGATTTCGCAGACCCCCTGCCAGTCGCTGCCTGGACTGCAGCTCGCTCCCAGAAGCCTCGCATCGGCTTTGTGTTTACCGGTCAAGGAGGACAATGGTTCGCAATGGGCCGAGAACTCATCGAGAAATCGCCCCTGTTTAGGCAGACTCTGCAGAGGTGCGACAAAATCCTTAGCCAGCTCCCAGACGCACCGGAGTGGTCGGTTGTTGAGGAGCTTCTCAAGTCCCAGGCAACATCTCGTCTTGGTGAGACTCGGTTCTCTCAGCCGCTGTGTACCGCGTTGCAGCTGGCTCTTTGTACTTTACTCACTCAATGGGGCATCGAGCCAACAGCAGTGGTGGGACATAGCAGTGGTGAGATGGGTGCAGCCTATGCCGCTGGAATCCTCTCCTTCGAGAATGCCTTGATTGCTGCCTACTACCGAGGACTCTATATGTCCAGCGACCTTGAGAATAGCGTGAAAGGCAGCATGATGGCGGTTGGTCTGAGCGATGAAGAGGCTCGCCATGAGATTAAGCCGTACAGCGGACGCGTTGCAGTGGCGGCTATCAACAGTCCTTCTAGCATCACTCTCTCTGGGGACGAGGACGCCATCGTCGAGTTGAAGAAGGATTTCGTGGACAGAAAGATTTTTGCTCGTCAACTCCAGGTCGCCCAGGCTTTTCACTCACACCATATGTTTCCCCTCGCCCCCGGTTACCTGCAAGCGTTGGAAAAACATACAAAGTTCTCTGCGCTCCCAGGGCAGCGTCAGATGTTCTCCAGCGTTACCGGAATGGCTGTTCAGCCTAGCTTGATGGGCCCTAAATACTGGGTTGAGAACATGGTTGGCACTGTACGGTTCTCCGAAGCCCTAACCGGAATACTTGTCAACGAAGAGGGCAAGCAGGCCCTGGATGTTCTTATGGAAATCGGCCCGCATCCAGCATTAAAAGGACCATCTCGCCAAACCCTTCAGTTCCTCAAGCTGGACATCCCCTACCTGAGCTCTCTCACTCGTGGAACCCCCGACTACGAGGGTCTTCTCACCGCATCAGGCCAGCTTTTCGCGCTCGGATATCCGGTCGACCTTGCCGCTGTAAACAGTGACCACTTCATGGATGAATCTGGTCTTGTTCATAGATTCAACTGTGGTCAGCGACTGCGAGACATGCCGAAATATTGCTGGGACCACAACGCACGGTACTGGGCAGACACCCGCATCATCTCCGAGCATAGACTTAGGAAACACCGGCACGCTCTTCTGGGAATACCCCTCCCTGGCTCCTTTCCTGGATCCCCCCGGTGGCGCAATTTCCTTCGCCTTGACGAGCTTCCCTGGCTTGCTGACCACAAGATCGATGGCGATATCGTGTTTCCTGCGGCCGGCTACATCGCCATGGCGGTCGAAGCCGTCGCGCGGCTAGAAGATACGCCTACATCAATCTCCCAGTTTTCTCTTCGGGATGTGTCTATAAAGGCTGCATTGGTCCTCGATGAATCGGCAATGGGCAAAGAAGTCATGTTGGATTTGAGACCGCAATCTACAACAACAAAGCTCACACCATCCGGGCAGAAATGGTACGAGTTCTGCATTGTATCCTTAAGCAATATTGGGGCAGACAGCACAGAACACTGTCGAGGACTTATTTCCGCTCAAGAAGGACCAGCTGCCTTTATTGGCCACCAGAAGCCGTATCTTGGTTTCTCCGAGCTTCAGGCCAAGAGTGTGAGATCCCTTGTTCCACGCACGTTCTACGAGCGGATTCACTCTTTAGGGCTCCAGTACGGAGAAAGCTTTGCCCTGTTGTCTGGAAGGATTGAGAGTGGTTCTGGATTCGCAACAGCACCGCTCAGGTGGAAATCACACAGGTTCAACTCCGCAGCACCCTCACATGCAACTCTGATCCACCCTAGCCTGCTCGATGCCGCATTGCACACCATCTTTGCGGCAGTGGAAGGACGGACGGGGCAGCCAATCAATGGACCCTATGTCCCAACTTTCATGCAGTCATTGCAGGTCTCCGGAGCCTTTGCCGATAGGGCTTTCTTGGCATCAGACCACGACTTCCAGGTCTCTACGGAGATTGACATCCGTGGGCCTCGTCTGGTATCCAGTGACATGTGCCTGCAAGCTGGTGACCAAACCGGCAGGCAGTCGCTCTTGGGCATCCAGGGTCTTGAGCTGACTGGCTTGGGAGCCGCCTCGGATACGCCCAGCCGCCCCTTGTTCTTCCGCACGAAATGGGACATGGCATTTGAGTTCTTGGATAGGCTACAGGCGCCGATCCCAGATGACCTGGCTCGCTTGGTAGATATCTTTGTCCACCAGTTCCCGGACTCCAAGATCCTGCACATCACGTCCAGACCTGATCCGTCCTCCAGGGAGGTTTTGCAGTTCCTGGGTGGCCGAAATGGTGAGCAGCGGCGGTTTTGCTCCCTGACACTACTGCCAATGGCTGCTGAAGAAGTAGTCAGCTCGGCTGAGCAGCTGCAGTTGGAATGGCCGTCTTTGGTTAAGCTCGAAGAGCCCAAGGAGGGTGAATATGATCTCGTCATTTTAGACGATGTCGCAGTCCCACTGACTTACGATATCAGGACCTACCTGAAACCTGATGCATTTGCAATTATTTCGGGTGAGCACAGCTCTATGAGCAAAAGCGAGGCTTTGACACCAGTCTTTTCGTCTGCAAGATACCATGTCCGGAGAAAAGATAGTACCAACCCTCTTCCCGGCACTGAGCTGGCTTTGGTCACAGCAGCAAATCCAAGTACCAGAACAGTCGCTATTGCATCCGCCATTGCCTCAGCTCATCCAGGGAGATCGTTCAGGGTATCTCTTGACCAGCTTTCCAAGATAATCCCAGTCCCAGAAAATATGGTCATCCTTGCTGCCCTAGACAAGGACCTTCTCCTTGACGCAGAACCTTTAGACTCCGAGGACTTCACCAGCCTGCAGCGAGTTCTGGCCAGTGGAAAGAGAAATATTGTTATGCTCTTGAGCGGCGCTTCGTTAGGTTCTCAAAGGCCTGAACAGGCACTAATTACCGGTCTTGCGAGAACCGCTCAAAGTGAGAACGAAGCCCTCCGGCTGGTATTGCTGGATATTTCGTCAACCGTCCCAGAAGCAGAAATTTCCAGCCTCGTCACAAAGATCCTGAATCCCAATATCAAGGAGGATGAGCTTACCCTGCAAGACGGCGCGGTCTTTATTCCACGCGTGCAGACGGACAATACTTTGAACTCCAAGTGGACCAAGGGCTCTGCACAGCCGGCCTCGCTCCAGCCCTTCAACCAGGATCGCCCACTGGCCCTCATAATTGGCGAGGGTGGAGATGCTCATGATACCCCCTTGGCCTTTGTAGATGATGTTGATTTCCATTCTTCCGCGCTCGCCGATGATGAGGTCGAGATCAAGGTCCAGGCTTCCGTGATCAGCCCGCGAGACACTGCTGCCGTGAAGGCCGCCGTTCCTAAGGCCAAACTAGGTGACGTCTGCGCGGGGTTCGTACTCCAGATTGGCAAAGACGTTGATCACGCACTTTTCCAGCCGGGTGACCGCGTCGTGGCAGTGAGACCGGGTCAGGGCGCGCACCGGACCATTGTGCGGAACCGTGTTTCCTGGACATACAGACTGAAAGACGGAATGGACTGGTCGACAGCTGCTGCCATTCCAGCTGCTCTTCTTGCGGCGTACGAAGCTGTTCACAGGGTCGCCCATCTTCGGGCAGGAGAGGCAGTTCTGATTCATTCGGCTGCTGGCCAGATTGGGCGAATGGCCATCCAGGTTGCCCGGCGCATAGGGGTGAACGTGTTTGCCACGACGGGGTCGGACGGTGAGGGAAGGTTCCTGCAAGAAGCTTGTGGTCTAGACGCGACCTGTATCTTCTCCTCGACCGATACCTCTTTTACTCGGCGGGTTCTGGATGCGACTAACGGGGAAAGGGTGGATGTTGTAGTTGCCATCGACGATCTCTCCGGCAATTTGCTTGCCGCTACACTGCCCTGTTTGCGCGTTGGCGGTCGATTTGTGGACTTGGGAGCAAATGTAAAGGACCTTCTTGGGGACCTCAAGCTGGCTGACACAGTCTGCAAGAACAACCTGCTGCTGGCATCCGTCAACACGGCTTCTCTGTTTGAGGGCCGCTTCGCGTACGGTGCTGAGGCGATGAAAGAGTGCTGGGACCTGGCTACAACTGATGCGGTCAAAGTGATAGGCGAGATGGTGGAGCTACCATATTCAGAAGTAGTCAAGGGATTCCAGATGGTCCAGCATCCGAACTTCTACGGCGCTGTCGTTCTGCGAGCACTTGACAATGATCTCGTCCCCGTCCTGCACACAATCCACCACGACAACCGTGCACCTCTTTTTAATCCCAACAAGACTCACTTGCTAGTCGGTGGTCTCGGTGGTCTCGGACGCACGCTGGCCGAGTTCCTATTCCGCCGCGGAGCGCGAAGACTGACCTTCTTCGCTCGCTCAGGAGCCGAGAGTCCAGAGGCCAAGCTTACCCTGGACTGGTTGCAGAAGAGAGGAGTGCAGACATCTGTCTATCGTGGGGATGTCAGCGATTTTTCTGCGGTTCAGTCTTGCGTCGATGCAATTGGCGCCAGCCGTCTGGCAGGTATCTTCCACGCGGCTGCTGTCCTCCAGGACTCTCCCTATGATACCATGACCTTTGCGCAGTGGCAGAAATGTCTGAAGCCCAAGGTCCACGGTGCTTTGAACCTCCACCGTGTAACCTGTGCTAGTGGAGCAAAGCTCGAGTATTTCGTCTGCTTCTCCTCGGTGTCTTCCGTCTTTGGTGGGAAGGGTTTGGCCAACTACGCGGCCGCCAATTGCTATCTAGATGCACTGATGCGCCACCGACGGCAGGCTGGCCTGGCAGGCTCGGCTATAGACGCCGGTATGGTAGTTGGCATTGGACTCGTCGCGCAGGATGCGGCCCTCCAACGGACCATGGAGCGGCTGGGGTTTGATCCCGTAACCGAACAGGAATTCCTCTATCAAATCGAAGAGGCGGTGGTTCAGGGGCAGTCACAGTCTCAACCCGCATCTCCATTGCAGCCACAGTCGCTATCGCTATCTGCTCCTGGGATCGATCTGACGAGCACCATCACCGGTCTCAAGATGTCCGCCGATGTCTTCTGGTCTCAACGCCCACTCTTCCGCAATCTTTACATGAACTACGACTTTGGCGACAGCAGTAGTGACGCTGATGGTAGTAAGGTCACAGACCTGGCGGCGCATATCCGTTCCTTACCCAACCCAGAAGAGAGAAGCACCATCTTGACTAAGGCCTTTGTGGAGAAAGTTTCGGCCGTCCTAGGGATCGCTGCTGAATCCATCACACCCAGCAATGCCCTTTCGGCATACGGGTTGGATTCCATTGTTGCTGTCGAGTTTCGAAAATGGTTTGCAAAAGTTGTCGAGGTGGATGTGTCGCTGTTCGATGTTCTTGGAGCGGCCAGTATTGCTGCGCTGTTGTCCAAGGCCGTGGAATTGGTAGCTGCAGAGGCTTGATGTTTTGTTCTTGAGATACAAATTGACTAGATGTAGCAGATAGTAGCATCGCCGCTTGGAGATTTATGACATATATTCATGTTACAAACTTCACTGTTGTGGCTTTTTCTGCGCCAACAGCTACTGAGTTAAGCACGGTATATGAAATGCGAAAGAACTAGGCAGGCTCTTTGATATATTCTTCTATCCTAACGCGTCTCCAAACTCCTTTAAACCCATCGCAGCCGCAGACTGGCCCAGCCACCTAGGATTAGTTTCAAAATGACAAGCATCGGATGTGTTCGATTACTGAGAAGGATATGAAGGTCGAAGAACAAACAATAGCAATGACCTCGGTTACGGTGAACCTCGCATCTAGCATCAGCGTAACTTATCATTTGATGCTGAGGAGGGGCACCAGGGCCTAAAGGACACGTCAGCAGTATTGGCATTCAGGATAGTTAAGTGAAGAATAGGGGGCTTCAGATGGTGGACTGTACAAATCACCACTGCTACTGGAGAAACAAAAAAGTGAAGGCCCATTATACTACCAAGCAGCCGGCGTATGGCTCTAAGCGGACAAGGTTTAGGCCACTACTATAACCCGTCCAAGCTTAATTCACATCCACTGTCCCTGTAGACAATAAAACTCCAGCTGCTAACTCTAGTCGTGAATATCGACCCCGCTGCAACTGATAGGATCAGCTTTAGAGTCCAGATAATGTTGTGTTTGCCTGTTGTTTTGGCTTCTGCTTGGTATTTTTACTTGTTGCACCATTGAATAGCACTAGCTAATTGCCCAATATTAGCCTATATTGCCCCCGGGGATAGATTCGCAAGGCAAATGGAGTCACACAATGCAGCTACCGGCCGCACAGTGCCTTCATTCTACGCCAGACCGGCGAAGGGAGTTACGAGTGGTTATACAGGGCTAGAGCAGATGATTCTTGGTAAAGAATTGTCTATACGTATCATAACTAGTTAGGGCATTCTACCTACCAACTGGAGTAATCAAATAATGAGCGAGACTGATCCCCTGGCGTTATTGTCCGTGTTTTCCCAGTCCAGCACGCAAAGAACTCAACAAGAACCTCCTTCATTTCCCGAATCAGCCTCTTTCGTTCCATTTGCACTTTCTGCAACCGCTCATTTGACAAATCATAGGCATACTTCTTCGCCAAATTATCCGAAATAATATGCAGATACCCATACCTGACACCACACTCCTTCGCTGCGATTCCCATATGCCCAATATCTGGATCCACAAAGTCGAACTGCCCCTCATGCGCCTTCAGCCATTCCTGACTTTCATCTAGCACGGTCGATAGGCTAAAGTGCTTCCCCTTGACGATCAGGTCTCGGGTCTTGGTCACCTCGTCTAGCACGTTCTCCCACGTTACCGTTTGGCCATGGATCTCGCTGCATGACCCCGTTGCGAGCCATCTGTTTGGCTCGAGGGCCGGGCGTATAGTGCCGAGTTTGCCAATATACAGGACGCACCTGGTCTTGTTGAGGATGGCCAGGGCTCGTATGAGGTTGCCCGCGATATCGCCCCAGAAGCTTACTCTGCAGCCGAGGAGGGCGACCCGGTGGTTTTCTGTGTTGTCGAGGAACTTCCATCCGAAGAGGTCGTCTGCGTTGGTGCTGCCTACCCAAGGACCCGGGCTGAGGCCGTGGACGTACCCGACAACAACGACATCGACGTCTCCCATCTCCGCCAGATTTGACTGCAGCAGAAGCGCCATAGAAGCATGCGGGTCTGGCCGTATGTAGCGAACAACCCGCGCCTGCGCTTGTCTGCCGTTCAGCGAGAGATAGGTGGCTACGATGGCGGCGTAGTGCTCGACGTAGTCGACGCCTGGAAAGCAGAGAATCTCCAGCCTCTGTTCGTCCACGACACACATGGTAGGCCGCTGCCAGTTGAAGGGCTTATCCGTCTTCTCTGTCTTGGAGCGTAGAGTTCGCGTGCTTCGGTCGTGACAGCCTATAACTAGAATGGAGGCCCAGTCTTGTAGCAGGATATCCCGGTCAATCTTCATTTCGAGATAGCCGTAAAGGGAGTCTCCCATTGTGTGGGTGTCGCATGATGCGATGGTGGGTTGTTTTATGATACTCATGTCACTGTGGTGAGGTTGACGAGATGATGCTCGAGTACATCATGAAAGATTCTTTTCATGCATGATCTGAGTCAGCGTCCAGTAGGGAAGCAGGCACCTCGAGGCTATACCGGCCTAGTGTCCTTGGCAGGCTGACGGGGGCATAGAAGGTCTGCCGAGATACCGGGCAGCTTCAGCCTCGTCCTTCTCAACATAACTCTACCTATCGTGCAGGAATCTTAGTCGCTCTATTAGCGCCTGGATAATAGGTCTAAAGAGCACAAGGCTGGTGTAACTATTGATCAACCCATCGGATTGGCCTGCAGATAATACACTCCATGGGATCAATGCGGTGCCCATCCTGTCCAAAAAAAAGCAATTATACTTCTATAGATGGAAGAAATCTTGTCTATCAACAAGGCTGGCTAATTTTGAATCATCCATTCCTGCAAATCAATTTTTTTGCCGCTGATTGTTAGTAGCATGGCTGCCATGTATATAACTAACCATCAAGCCTTGTGTGATCCGCCCTGGTTGTCCTTCTCTCATCTTCTCAACCCCTTCTACGACGTATTCCTTCAGGTACTACCTCTGTCTGCCTACTCCTGTAGCCATCTTCCTACCCACTCCGTAAAATGGGGGCCCAGACTACAGAGAACGAAGCGCCCCCAGCACAGCCTCACGGAACAGCAGCTGGAAGTGACCAATCCTCGTCCACAGACGACATCCACTCCTTTGATGGCCCACTCGTGTACAGGAAATGGGTGTATGTTACTAGAACTCAGTCCCATTGGGTACCGACATCAACTGACGAGACTAAGGCGTCATTCGTCGTCGCGATATCAGATCCCCCAAGAGATTTCCGTGCAGGACGTTCTACAGACCGATGTGCGTATACTGGACCATTGGCAACCTTTAAGTCTCTTTCCACTGAGTATCGCAGGTTCTGGAGCTAGAAGGCACCCACGTCTAGTAAGCTTATGGCGACCACTCTTTTCATATCCTACGCGGGGGGTTTCTTTCGATGCCAGGGCTAACAGTACCAGCTTCCTCCCTCGGGTCACGGATATTCAGAAAGACCCCCAATTCGCCGACAAATTGGCGGAAGTTTTCCACATTGATTCGTACTTCCTCTCCCAGGGCGCCTATGAATCGAACGGCTTCTTCCATATCGAGAAGACCGCGATTGATGGCTTCGAGGGGACTTGCATTAGTAAAGATTGCCCATGATTGCAACTATACCTAGTAACTGCTAATCTGTATAGCGTCATCATCCCGGGCCTTGGTCAAAGAGATCTGGGAACCGAGTCCAGACTCAGGCGAGCTCATCAACCGCATCGTCACCAAGAAAGAGGACAACCAGCTAAGATCGGAGATCATCTCCGTGTCCAATACAGCGGCGGAAGTTCTTGCGCAGGATATCGTGGAGCTTTCTGCTTCCGGTAATAAGGGTTCTGACGCCGTCTCCCTAGCAAAGCGAGCAGTCGAAACATCACCCTCTACGCGGGAGAGTGTAGTCGAAAACCTCGTCCACGAGTTCGCAGCTGCTCAGTGGGAATCTAAGACGTTGGACAAGCTGTCCGACTTGCTAACCAGTCAGATCCACAAACGCGAGTGTATCATGAAGGATCTAAAATCTGATCAGAACGTCGAGAAGCCAACTGCACGGAAGTACGGAAACAGAGGCGTCAACACGCAGCGAGACAGCAAAAAGTCAATCAAGTACATGTACCACTGGTTGTTCCTTGCGTTCTTCACGCTGTGGGTGAAGCGGGATGAAAGCGCCGAGCCAGCACAGGTGATTCTCTGCTTCGATGATGCGCACGGAAAGAGAATCGAGCGTGCTATTAGAAAGGCTTCCGCGGATATCAGCTGCCCGTATAGCATCATCAGCCGTTTCGCCGAATCGGTAACGCTGATATTCGACGACGCGCTCTGGAGTTTCAGGACGCCAATCCGGCAGATTGAGAAGGTGCTCTCTATCTACCTGCTCCCGTTCTACCTTTCCCTACTCAACTACATGACCGAGCTAACAGGGTAACCTATGCGTAGAACCGCACCGAATTCTCCCACAATACAATGAGCGCAATCGTCCACGATCCCTCGGACGGCAGCAAGTCCCCCAACCTCGAAAACGGGATTATCGACGTCTATGCCCAGATGCACGAGCTCGCCCGCCACGTCATCCACTTTCAAGAGACCATCGAGGCAGCAAAGAGCTGCTCGCGCCAAATGGTGCAGAGCGCCGAGCTCTACTGCAAAGACAAGTGTTCTATTTCACGGATCGGGCATTGGGCTTTGCTTGCGCGTAATCTCAAACCTAGGGCCGATGGGTTCAAGGAGAGATTGCAGAATGAGATTGCTTTAGTAAGTCATCCTAAAACACCCAATACACTACAGTAATCCACGTGTACTCACGCCAGCAGGCATACAACACCGTCAACGCACAGCAACTCCACGAAGCAAGGTCTTTACTTCAGGAAAGCCGAAGTGATGGGAAGCATATCTCGTGGATGGTGGGGTTTCTCTCCATCGTTTTTCTTCCTGGGACGTTTGTTTCGGTATGCGCATGAGCCTCTTGCCATTTTCTCAGTTTCTAGTCTAAGCAGTAGTCCTTAGGGCTTCTTCAGCATGACCTTCTTCGACACCGAGAAAAGAGGTGCTTGGTGGCATGATACGCCCAATGTTTGGCTGTACTTTGCCATTACGATTCCCTTGACTGTGACGGGGCTCGTGACGTTTTGTCTTCGTCGCCGTAGAGTAAAGAGGCACCGTCAGACGAGGTATTACCTGGAAAATAAAGTGGCTTGATCTTTTGCTACGCGTCGATCAAACTGGGTACTCAGCACGCACCACCCTACATGAGTACAGCTTTCCTTACTATATACAGTCTCAGAATGTTCGAGTTGCCGCTTGTCAGGGGTATATATATCATCCGGTCGGTTTTGGGTCATGCTCATATATCCGTAAAGTCATTGTCGTATAGCCCAGTCATCCACTTGGCGGCAGTCAATAACTGACTAGCAACTGTTCAAATTCATGTATCTTGTTCTCTTCACAAGCAATACGGGGAGGAAGCAAGCTAGGATCATCCTTACCAGGCTCAGAAGACGGAACCAACGCCTTATAAGCATCTATATAACTCCTCTCACTAAGCCTATGTCGAGCCGCTCTCCAATTTCCTACATCATACTCATTATGCGCGTAAAATGACGCAACATCAAAGAAGAGTGCGCGATCGTCGCTTCCCATGGCGGTGTTCATGTCCCAGCAGTCGCCGTGGACAAGGCATGGCTTAAGATTTCGTCCATTAGACTGTAGTGGAAGGAGGAGCGCGGGAACGACGGTGGAGAGGACGATGTTTCCGAGTAGAGTGAAGGACGGAGAGGCGAAGACTGTGGACGCGGTCGAGAGAATCCGAGACAGGTGTGCAGTGAAGAGTTCGCACCAGGAGTCGGTCTAGAAGGCTACGGATTGAATGTTGCGCGTGTGGCAGGTTGGCGTATGGAACCAAATTTGCCTGTTGGTGAGCACGAGGTTTCGTGCAGGGTTACGAGGGCCCTTGCGAGGGGCTGCGGGTCTGCCGGCTTTTATATTAAGGTCATTATCATTAAGCGAGTACGTAATAGTGCTTGTTGGGTAAGAAGCGCTAGGAAAGGGTCTCGAGGATTTACCTGCTTCTGGATCTGCAAGTATTCCACCAGAAGAAACGAATGCTCTGTGTTGTTCTCCATGTATCGTCCCCACGTATAAGGCTCTGGAACATGATCACAGAAAGATGAGATTTCCTTGAGAGACTCGTACTCCCCGCGGCATGTGAGCATCCCCAACTCACCTTCCATCACCTGGCGTTGAGACGCATGAGTAAGCAAACACTCGCCTACGGATATCTATTCGGCTCGCTTCTGTCCAGCGTCTCACTTTACCTTCAGGAAGTAATTCACAGTAAGACCGGACGAAAGCTGCACGGTTACCCGGAGGGTTCGCCCAAAGTGTGAGACGCCGTGACAAATGATGTCGATAATTCTGCTACCGGGGGTTGGGAGTCCTGTGAGGGGCCAGTCACACTCTTTGTAGAGAATAGGATGCAAGAATTTACAGACGCTGGGAGACGCTACTGACTGGCGGGCTTTGGGTGTGATCAGTTGATGCCATCGTGACGGGCCTTAATAGTGAAATTAGTGGAAGATAATGCAACCGGGTTATCAGAGAGGTAATCATTGCATGAGGGGAGTCGGGGGTTATAAGATAGGTAGATATGTACAAGGTTGATTTGGTGTATTCCCTGCTTAAAGACCTTCTTTGTTCCCCTTTATAGTTCCTTTACTGTTCCTTTTCTGTTCAAGATAAAACATCAGACATCACCTATCCTCTCCACCAGATAGAATAATAATGGCTGGTTCAGAAAAACCTCATGCCCAAAACGGCATGACAATGTCTCAACAAATACCATACACAACTTTCAGTCAAACCAGAAACACTACTTCATGTACCTGAATGGTTATCTCACCCTAGCATCTTCCCTAAAAGCCACAATATACTTCCCTCTCATTAATCTTCTCAGCTACCAATACAACGTCTCAACCCAATACATCAACCCCACCATCACCGTATACGTGATCTTCCAGGTAAGAAGTTATGAACCCAGGCATTTGTGCTTCTTCCTTACTTAGTGAATGAATAAGTAAATGGAGTAATGTGGGATAGAGGTGGTTAAGAAGGGGGCGGCGCAAGTCACCTCAGTCAGCGGCACTAAACCTTCCTATATAGAAAATAAATAGCCATACAGGTAGAAAACAGATTGCTGCAGTTCTCGAGTGATAGACTCACCCGCATATTTCTGTTCATATTTATACATTTTCGTATGGCGTTATCCAACTTATCTAGCTCAACAAGTCCAAACTCAACACGGCTAAATAACTCCAAAGTAACTCGAACTACCCAGGGGGTCTGAACTACTTGGAACGAAGATTTCAATTTCTTTCTTTAATAGGTCTCTTCGATCTCGGTCTTGGCCCTGGAAGGGTTCTGTAGTCCCCAGTAAACAACTACCTTGGCCTAGGGGCAGAACCAACTCCACGGCACGCAAACCGACCCCTATCTTGGTGGGAATCGAACTCGATTGTACTATCATTCTGAAGCGCTTGTTGAACACATCAACTCGACCAATCCTCCGGATAGCAATATTACTATCTATCCAATTCGACCGTCAAAAATCTGTCCCCGACCAAAAAACCCTTTTTCAAGGAGCGGGTACGTATATTTCTACCACCTACTAATGCCTACTCGGGCAGCTGGCAGCTACCATCACCACTACGGTCTTTATGCCCCAAATTTAGCAACAACGAATTCGCCTATAGTTTACCACGGCTTATATATCTCTGTGGGGACAAGGCTTCTAAGAACGTCAGTACTGTGTAAAATGGCCACCCACCTGGAGACGATATTAGACCTGGATGAAGAAGCTGAAAACATATCAAATCCAGACCCAGCCTGCCGATAGTCTTGGTGGTGCAGGACATAATATGAGGCAGTACTTGAAAACAATTGAATAATACAGCCTTATGTGGGAGTCGAAACCTCTATCGCCCGCTCCTCAACCAAGATGATTTTCCCTGAAGAAACTGCCCTATAAAATCCTCCAATATAGTTATCATTAACGCAACTGTTGAGTCAGTGAACCACTGAAAGATGCATACTGTCTTAGGCCGAGGCAGGTAGTATCTGACAACGCGGCTCTCATTGAACCTGGCCGCCTGGACTGGTGCCACCTCTAATGGAGACGAAAGGGCCTACCAGTTTATCACATCCAGACTCATCAACACAAAACTAGTTGGTATGAATAGGAATAGGATAGCATGTAATAGTAAGAATCTTGTAGATCAGGGTTCTGTTCTTCCTTCCTTCTTTTTGGGGGGCTAACTTTTGAAGGTAAGGGTCCTTTCTTTACTAGTCGTTGATACCAGAATTCCGAATTTGTTGTACACGAAGATGGCCATCTTTTGAGGTACTGCGGGTTTTTTCTGTGATGTGGTCACTGTACCAGAACGGCCAACTTACATTTTAAAGTGTGGGCCCAATATCAGTAATGCTGCAATCTAGTGGGGTGGTGTAGAGTTGACTCCGATGATGCAGATGCGAGAATATATTGCCATGGAGCCAGGCCCTTGCTACTAGTCCGGAATCAAGAACCGTGTTCTACTTCAGCATGTTACGAGCAAGTAGTAATGATCCCATATGAGTCACGCTGTCTGTGTCTAGTTAATATAACCGTGGCTCCGAAGTGATCAAGGAGTCCAGAGTATACCAAGTCGTTCGACCATGGTTGAAGGGTTAGTCGTTAATGTCGGCCACAGGCTTGTCTTGCGAGCATGAAGAAATACGTTGAAAAGGTCAGAGCCGTAATACCATAGTGGGTAAGCCTAAACCATGTCCGAAGCCTGGCCATCGGCTCCTTTGAGAACCAGCTCTTGTAGATCACTTTCAAGCTTGGCCAGAGAATCTCGAGCGGGCTATCTGGGCGTGATAACCGAGAAAGGTATGATAAGCATGTCTGAGCCCCTATTAGTTCGCGTCGTACCTCAAGGTCCTTACCCTTTGGACATTATCTCGCAAAGAGCCAGGAACATTGTCATGTCCTTCGACAGATGCTTGCGCCGAGACTCAGACTCTGCCATCTTTGGTATTCGGTGAAATTGCATGCTCCGCGAGAGAGTCGATAATATCTCCGTTGGAATTGTTGGCATGTCTTGGCCGCTTATCTATCCTTCCAGGCGGGCGGATGATGCTGCGCAGAATACGAAGAGACAACGACATGAATTGCACGATTAATCTTACTAACGTCTTCATTATTCGGGTTATGCGTATCAATAGTGATATTCCTTGCAGAGACAAACTGAACTTAATGTAGACGTACCAATGACGTCGGGACATGGAAACATACCAATCAAGAGCGTTGGGATCTACCCCGTGCCTCAAGCAGGGCAGAATGGCGTCCGAGCTACAGTTGGACCAAAGACGCAGATCCCATGAGCAGAAATGAATCATCGGAGAACCATCGAGTCATATCGGATCGACCAGGCATCGCTAGCCGTGATACGGGCAATGATCGAGGAGCAGACCAATCAGTGGACGTAATCTAGCATTGTGAGTCAACGAGTGGACTTTTTTTTCGTGCTTACTTGGGGAAGCCGGAACGAGTTAATCCGCGTCCGACGCGCTCTCGCGGTATCACTTATCTGTCGCGCTTCGTCCCCGCTCGTTCTCGTCTTGGGGCTCCCTCTTCCTATCAGGCAAACGACGCCTTATTAACTAATCCCAGAGGACGGGATTGTTCGTGCGACGATTCTCCCGCGACCGCTATCTCGGCTCGGTACTGCTTCACATTAATTGCCATTGACCATCTTCCCGGGTCCTTCAGCATGGCTATCCACCCTAGTTTTCCGTCGCAAAGGGACGGTAGAGGGCCATTGTCTCCACAGCAAGCCCAGGCAATTTCGGCTTGGACGGAGCAGGCTGCTGCGTCTTTAGAGGATTTGACAATCACGGATTCGGCGCCCACGAGCGCAGGAAACGCCACCCTGCGGGGGACGACTGTCTCCCTCTCGATTCCCCTTGATGACCCTGTTCCGGCTGCAGAAGGCGCTGCGCCTAGAGTCAAGATTCTGGGCCAAGGCACCGAGGAGGCCCGAAAGATACCGGCGGTTAGCTTCCGACGTCGTGAACCACTCCGCCGTGATAGTCTGAAAAGACGAGAAGCTCTGCTGAAGGGCAAGGATGGCAGTCGCCGGAGGCAACGCTGGGAGAACGGTATGTTTTTTGGGTGAGGATGGTGCAGTTAGGGCGATCTGCTGCTCTCGTCTTGATCCATGTATCACCGCCTATATCGCAGGTGGATGACTGACACGACTGCTTTGTTCAAAGATCGTCTTTTGCATAACCCCTGGGCAGAGCCGCCATCCCCTAATGATTGGATGCCGCAGCCCACCCATACCCGTCATGAGCCTATGCCGTACTTCCTCGCGCCCTTGTGGGATAAGCATTACGCGCACATTGAACGACGTTCTCCAGGCGATGCGAAGACCGAGAGACACCACATTCCGAAGGAACTTCGTTTGAAGCTGAAGCATGCTCGTGCTGCACGTGGTATGCTCCAGGATCTGGAAGAGGACATTCGGCAGTTCATTGAACGGTGGAACGAAAGACAACTGGTGCGTCAGAAGGACGGTCTTGCGGACGCGCCGTCATCGTCAGAGGAAGACTCTGAAGATGAAGTCGTCTTCGTCGGCCGGAATGGACAAATGCACGACTCTCCTGATCGTAGGAAGAAGCTGCAGAGTATGCGCGAGACGATGAGTTCCCATAATGAGCGCGACGGGGAGAAGATGGTGTTTGAGAGTCTTGTTGATGACCGTGCTGCTGGGTTTGGGTAGGTCGCTGCATAGTTGTAAAAGCACAAAAGGCCATACTAACTGTAGTCAGTCGCTGGCTCGTCCACTCAATTGCTTCTTATTACGGTCTCCACACATGGTCCGTTACCGTCGGAAGCCCCGCTCGACGGGAAGCCTATGTTGGCTTTTACCCACCGTCTTTAGGGTCGCGCGCGGGCTTGTTATCTCAGCCGCCGTCAAGGTGCCGTGACAAAGTCCTGATTCAGCCAGGCGAGAAACTCCCTCGGCCCCTGTGGTCGCAGGTGTGATCCGCCTTGAGAGGCACATCAAACTGGCTAGTACATACATGTAGCTTGTTATATACTTAAGACGGTTTGGATCTGGCCAATTTAGAACTCCAGCCTCAAGGCTTGAATCAGACATAAGGTCATTAATACCTCAATCAAACAAACTCGGTTCTCAGCGAGAAAGTAAACCGAACAAGTAAACCTCGGACTCAACGTTCCTTGCCACAGAGAGCTCTCGGCATCGGAACAGGTAAGTATCAAATGCAAGGGATACGAATGTCGATTGACATCATCAAGCGCCTTACCTGCATTATCCAATATCGTTACTAGGATGTTCGATGGTACCTACAGAAGATCTCCCTAGATGATTAATTCTTCTTGGACGCCGACGTACCCAATGGTTCCGTCGGGCCAAGCCCAATCGGTCAATCTATTCCAAGATCAGGGACTCCAGTGATTCTTCTTCTTTTCCTTCTGCCCCCTTGTAGACCTCCAGGAGGCCAAAGCGGTTCGCATTCTCGACGCCACCAAGGGCCCCGTTACTGTGGTTCGACTGGTTCGACAGTTGGCAAGGAGATAGGGTCCAGCAAGCCATACGTATTACCTCTTTTCCGAGCGCTGAGTACCGGTTTATCTGTCCATATCGAGTGATCAGGTAAGTCGAGTGCATTCTTGTAGTCACGGTACGACATATCTCGACCCGGCACTGTACTACTCCCGTGTTCTGTGGGGGCAACTATTGACTCTTTGGCGAGTCCTCAAGATCACGACTCGATTTGTCCCTTCTCCCGACCGCTCGTCACTCGTGGGGTAAGATGCAGCGTTGTGCAGACGAAATATATAGCCTGACTAATAAGCTTCTACCCGGGATGCACGGATGCCCTCAAGCCTGGCCTGATTGAACGCAGAGAGTAGAGTGAGGGCATCGTTGAATCATGAGGCATCATTGAATCATGAGGCACCGTGATATCGCTCGCTAGCAGCTGGACACCGGTCGACCACTTAGTCTAGCCCATGGGGAATCAAGGATTTTCTGAGCGGCTAGGAGGGTAAACAAGTATATCTGATCGATGATCGGTGGCGGGTGCCGGTACTAGACAGCGAGGGCTGATCTCCTTGGTGGATCGACCGGTTCCGAACTTGCTGGACCGCTGCTGGCTGTACCTTGTGAGTGCGGAGAGCCCAGTGGTTCGCGGGACTGTGGGCCGTGGCAAACACCGTAGCATTAAAGAGGAAAGTCTTGGGAATAGATATCTGAGTAACCGTGCTTCGTACTCCGTAAGCGTGTGGATGAATTCGGACCGGTCAATGGCGATCCAATGGCGATTTCGGAGAAATTGGGCTTGGGAATATCAACGCTAGGCAATCAGGCATCGATCAAACGAAGCCGTCCCCAATGCTCAAGACGACTGGCCCGAGTATATACCTCTCCTCCGGCGCTTCGCTCGGCGCGGCCTCTGAAATGCGAGCGCCTCTCATAAGCCTGCCCGCTTTTAGTCTGCCCCCGATCTGGGGGATGTCGCTGCATGTGAAACGTCTGGAACGGCTGGATTATGCGAAAGACAGGCACAAGATCGCTCCCTGCAGCGACTGTTTGGTTTGGGTCGGGTTGGACTGGAAGGAGAGGCGTGCATCAGGCAACCCTTGCTCTCCGAAATGCCCCGCGATTTTGGCCGGAAAGGATGACGAATGTCTCGGACGGTCAGACGGTGAGGCGGGAATTTTCAGGCAAGTTCTGGACCAGACGGCGGCTTGAAGGCTGAGCGATTTGTATCCTGTAGTATAAAACCCCGGGTTGTGGGGTGATGGAGAGAACCATGATGGAATGATGGAGGATGGTGGGCGGACTCTCGTCCCTGTGTTGCGGGGAATGCGTAGTCACTACCTGGCAGTCAGTCTACTCGCAGCATTACAACCACTGCTACTCAATACCAGTCAGTGAGAAAGTGGTAGATGATTATACTGAGTGATACCCATAGTATACTTGCGGTGATAAGCTTATGTTTCGCTATGCGTTGCTTGTGACCCTTATTGGTTCCATCCAGGGCCTTGGGTACTCTGAGTAGATCAGTAATGCCTAAACAGAAGACCAACGTGGCTCCTGTCTCTGCCCGTGTTGTTCACTCTCTGCATTCCTCCTTCGTTGCCCCGTTAGAACAAACACTCTGCGCCACTCTCTCTGCGCTCTGCGGTTGTGCTCTCCGTCACCAATGCCATGTTCCTCCCCCTCGCTTTCATCCATTCCTCCCAGCAATCGCATGCTCTTCCGCCTCAATTAGTTCCTTGTCTCGCTGCCCTTCCTTGACCTTATTTTATTTATTATTGTTTTCCTTATTTCTCTAGGCGGATTCTCATATGACCGTTTTATCATCCTCTCCCTCAGCTCAACTTGTGGCCTATGCTTTACTATTGAATGAGTGGTTCGACTACCAAGATTGTGGCTATGATTTGATTCCCGTCATTTTCCTGTATAACTTCTACCTATCTCTTCTCCTATTTTTCTTTTCCGTATTCTTTTCGTATCCTTTTCTGCAAATACTATTTCAACGGCCTTGCCTTGTTATTCTATCTCCCAATCGGGCAGCTGAGCAACACGTCTACCCGTCGACCCGAACCCAGCTGAGGGTCAGTCCTCACGAACTATTTCTACGCCTTTACTATCGCACTAGAGTCACCATGGTGTCGTACAGGACATGGTCGTGTCCAGAAAGGAATGCAGCGAGCTCTAGCTCCACCAACAGCGATACCTCGGACCGGTCTAAAAGCACGGCTCCAACTATCTACAGTGACCGGCCCATGTCGAAACGGCACGAAGAGGAAATGGATCTCTATGATGATGATGAAGACCTAGATCCCAGGAACTCCGCGTCGACATTCGATTCATCTACTTCGGCGGATGAGATTGACGAAACCCCGTTGTTCGAGGTGCCGGATCGCCGGCGGGTTATCTTCAGACCAGATGTGATCCCCTCGAATTCATCGAGTTTCGCCAAACTATTTCCTTCCTGCCGAAGGCTCCTTATTCGACATGACGATCAGACAGACGACGGAAATATGCAACTGCGGGTGGATACAAGGGTTCCGCATCGGGGAGGGTACCAGCAGGACGTAATTCTTTTTCATCTGCGCATGTATGACTTGTTTACCAGAAAGTTTTCTTTCCGTCGCTATTGTCGGGAATCTGGCCGCGAAGTCTGCCACTCAGAAAAGAGGGCAGCATCGTCGACATTCGTCGCGCCAATGCTTCAGCGCTCGTGGAGCAATATGCTGGCGAGTTTGCGACCTGGGTCTAGTGGACATGGTCATCACAAACGACGAGGGTCGGAACAGAGCGGATTCTCTGAAGATGGGGTTGCCAGTGGTCTTATTCGGCCTGCCGCACTCGCCGATAGCATCATGCTAGAGTTCTCCAACTACGCCCACGTAGAGTTGAAGCGAAGAGGCGCTGGGAGAACGAAGCGATACGAATATGAGTACTGGGCCACGAAATACCAATGGCGACGTAAATCGCGCAGAGAGGGCGGGCTGCGCGAGGTATCCTTTCATCTCGTTGACATGCGCACTTCCAAAAAGATCGCCCACATTGTCCCCGAGATCTTATCACCCCAGGAAGCGATTGAAGAGGAGGCCAAGGGGGGCTGGATCCCGCCTTCTTCAATGTGGATTAATGATGTGTCCACATACAAGAACATGCATGACGTCGCCGAGTAAGCGAAACCCCTGCACCCGAAGAACGCCTTGAGGAAACTTGAACTAACATCATGTAGTGTCATTGTAGCTACAGGTTTAGTCGTGCTCGTTGATGATTGTATCCGTAGTCGATGGCCTCATGGGACAAGCACGCCACGCCACCAACATCTCAGTACCGACCAGGCACAGGCAGTCTGACGTGTAAGTATATCGGACTGTCCCGTGCTCGGCTTAACGACTTTCCTTGTCACGTTCATGTACATGAGACTGTATTACCTTTTTTTGACCTTCATGACGATTTGAGCGCTGGCTTCACACGCTATGGTTGGGCTATATCGTTGACACATATAGTTAGTTCATGTATGCCTGAATGAATGGGCACAACATGTATATGAATCTAGGTATCGGCGGCGTCAGGCAGGGACTCAAGAGATGAAAATAGAATCTGGCTGTATATTTGTACAGAACTCGTGGCGAAGGTGGTTTCTGCCCGATCCTGGCCCAGCCGTTTACTTAGTGTCTCATTTTTATCTCTTTCCCCTGCTGCTATTGGATAGATTGCCGGCGAATCAGCGTGCCATCTGATGTGACAGGGAAGGTGCCAGGTATAGAGGGGAGTGAACCAGCGCTTTCCTAGGCATAGGAATGTCTCTATAACAGCATGTATGTACAGAGTATTCGAGAAGTCTTTATATGAGGTGGGGCTTGCGATGATCGAGGCTCGTCTCAAACAACCAAAGTGCGAATATGACATGCAGCAAGTTAGATACCCAACACGAGTTTCTTTCTTCCACTCCGCCCCTCCAGTTGCCATTGTGTTATCAAGCTCCCCCTCCTTATGCAGGTCCTTTCTCTCCTTGATGTGCTTCTCTTCTAATTCCTTCATCCTCCACCCCACCATTTATCTTTCTCCAGAGTCCAGACACGTGAGGAATATGATGCACAAATGCCCAACTGCCATGTACCCGAGTTTGGAGGCGACGAATTACCATGAATGCCAGCCTGTGACTCGATCAAACCACTTTCAAGCAACCAGCCTGATCTTCGTCATCAGGATGTTCTTTAGAAACTCTAGAACTTGTCCAGCAAACTGCCGCGGCCGGTCTAGTCTTACTCAATTTTTTTTTTCCTCTCTCGTCGAGTATTTCAGCACGCTGAGCGGAAACGCCCCTGATTTATGCGAGACACTTCAGCTCAGGCGACATAAAACAGGCGCTGGTCGCTTACGGTCTCATGCAGAGCGGCATGGCTCCCTGGAATTTGGGGTCAAGGGCTGAGGGAATCGGGATGGATTTGAGCTGCTTGCTGTGAGCTGGCACGGTTTTCGGGTCGCCTCGACCTTGCAAATGACCGTGAGTGGCCGGATGCCCATTATCAACATCAACCGCTTTTGGGCAACTAAACCACCCCTCCTTCACGGCCCCTCCATGGCTGGGTACCGAGCATTGTCACCTCTCTCCTGTTCAACCGTTCTTGCTTTACAAGCTCATGGCCACGTCCTCCATGAGGCGGCCTAAGGCTGTTCATACCCGATGCCACCTCCGTGCTCGCGGATTGTTAGTGGCTGCTGGAGTCACAATGATGCGAGCAATTAAATTAAAGTGCTGAAATTTCAAGGCGATCATTCGTCCCCAGCCGGCCCCTTCTCCTTTGCTGTACAACAACGTCATTCGTGTTGGCGCCCTATTCACTGG
This sequence comes from Aspergillus quadrilineatus, assembly GCA_013305525.1. NCBI lineage: Eukaryota > Fungi > Ascomycota > Eurotiomycetes > Eurotiales > Aspergillaceae > Aspergillus > Aspergillus quadrilineatus. The sequence continues at coordinate 188,753 of JAAXYA010000023.1, forward strand.
CAACTCAATGGATCTCCCTAGTCTTAGCCGGGGTTAGTGGTCCTCAGTCCTCCCTTACCTAGACTCCGGCGTTTCTTCAAGCCATATTCTTTGTCGGCTGCGTCGGCCCGTTCCCGTTGCAGCCTCAAGGCGATGATCCGCAGGTTCTCGTCCCTCGAGTGGAGAGTAATGGAGGGGGTTTAGCCTTACCTTGACCAGCGTAGCATGCATAAATATATCTGCTAGGTTCTGGTGATTAAATTCCGTGTTGTCATGCCAAAGGGCAAGAAAAACCGACAACTTGCCTGCACTACGCTATTTTAAAAAGCGGCCCACACTCTTACCTATAACTCCTTCCTCTCTTCCGTCTGCTACGTCTAAACATCAACTACGGCTACCTATAAAGCAAGCACTATCGTTCATCATGTCTGATCCAAGACTCGACATCAAATATGACTGGCGGTTGAGACTTGAAAGTATGCCCCACTTCCAGCTATTCTTTTGGTGGAAAACGTTGTGACGCTTAACGTTTCGTTTCCTATACCTTCTTTCCACATGCTTCCGCGGCGATTTGATTATTTGATGTGCTAATACAAGGCCTCATAGTGTACTGCAAGAAGGTGGGCTTTGGAGATCCCGTTTACCGTACGTACTCCGACCGTCGAGGTAAGAACCTGATGCTCAATTTTTTCCTGTCTTCCTTCTATTCTTGATGCTCCAAAGTCTCAAGCGCCGTGCTTGCAGGATTTCGCTCTCCCGCTTCATGTCTTTGTGGGATGATGGAGTGGGTACATTCAAACGAGATCAGGCCTACATTCTCTCTCAATATGCAGTGACTTTGTCTCAGCGGAAGAGTGGAGTCTTTTGTCCCTCACCGACTTTTATACTGGGCCGTCAAATTTTTCTTCGTTATCATGCTAACGGCGTTGTCTCCTCTTAGGAGGTCGCACAGCGTGGTCCTGTAATGTCACTGTCAACGAAGTAACATATGCCGCCCGATATTGGTTCGATGGTTCCTGTTTACAAAACGCCATGGAAGATGCTGCGGAGGTGGCTCTGAAGGAGTTGGAACCGTCCGACCAGTATCCGAGCAGAAAGCCGCAGGGAACTGTTTAGGTGGGTGCATGAGCTTTGTGCGCTGTACAATTGGCGTTCTTCTCTTCTCTCTATTCTTCAACTCCACCCTCGTGAGGAGTTCAGTTTCCGACTTTTTTGTCCGATCTTTGCCTTCCAACTTGACAACTCGACATTCATGCGACTTGCTCCGGATTGACGCCGATCTCGCAGACATGTACAACATTACCGGCTGTCGACATTATTGCCAATTTATTTCTTCACGATGCACGAACAATTGGTTACAAAAGGATGGACTTATACTGGGTACACATTCGGCAGGACAGAATGCGAGCCTTTACCTTTTACGATTATTATTATTGAAGACATGGCAGTTCTTGAGGCCTTCTTCTGGTTGGAGTTTCATGAAAACTGGTCTGAACAGCGTGTCCTGTGGATGGAGTGCGTTTAATGTTTCTACTCTATTTCCTTCCCAATGGCAAGCCGGTGCGACAGAACGGACCCCGCGGCATGAAACTTTGACCATTTATTTTTAATATCTATGGCACGGATCTTATCTTATACGGTGCTTGGGATACTTTAGAGTTGAGTCTGATGAGGCAACATATGATCTGTAGCAAGAACGCAAAGCAAGCCAGACTTCTTTATCACGCGTGAATAATTGTGACTTATTATCCTGACGAAGTCATTTTTCAGTGGCGCAATCTAGTCAGTAGGAGGGACAAGGATACCCCTACCAGGCGTTGAGGCAAATTGAAATGCACATTGCTCTTTACAAGAACAAATCTGGCCGATCAAATACCTAAATAGTTAAGCCTGTCGAAGGTGGATACCGGCAACAATAGGGGCACTGGGTAATATAATGACTTCGGAGTTTTATCTAATCGGTAGCGTAAAACCTGTTCGATGGGAGGACCGGATTGCATGTACTAATTACCGTCCTCAACAGTCTTCAACAGTACAACAGTAAGCGCAAACCTTCAAAACAAGTTATACTCATGCTCCTAGATCCGGATCTTGAAACGTCTGAGCTTACCGCAACCTTATTTCCCCAGCTTATCTCACGTGCTGAGCCCGTTCCATGGTTCAGCTACCGAACAAGCGGTTTCCTAACCCTTTTAGTCGGATGTTTCCGTCAACTCATGGCGCTTCGACGGCCGTCCATGGCCGACGACAACCAACAGCCTCCTCCTTTTCCGCTGCGGGTCCTACCGCACCAAGACCGCATCCCTGGGGAAGAAAGATGTCGAGGGTAAGGTTGGATTCGCATGTTGGCTGGCCTACTTTTCGGACTCAGCTTGCAATAAGGTGATCTTGACCTGTACATTTGGTGTAAAGAGGTCGCCAATTCCGGCGATAACAATTTGAGGTCCGTTAGCTTGTTTCGGCCGCAATGTGGACTCTGGACGAAGAGAACCTGGGGGCGCGCCCATGCCATACGTTTGACCAGGTGGATATACGGTCGAAGTATGCAAGGTCCTGAAATTCCAATCTCACCGAAGACAGCTTCTTCACGCCCTCTGGTGTTCTGGTCTCCGCACCCTTTTCTCCGGTATTATAGTTTGGATTGCAGCCTCGAACATTGATTGAGTAGCTGGAAGGAAGTAAACGTAGAATTGCCGGGTTGTATTGGACATATCGTGGACATAGCCGAATATGACGGTTCCTTCTACGGGTGCCTTCCAGGCCACTAAAATAGTATCTGCTATCGCTTGATTCAGCGGCTTGTTGCGGTTCACAGTCTTGATCGGCTTGGGGACAATATACCGTTCAGGTGCTAGAGCGTCCAAGTCACCTAACTCGCACATTTGTTTCTGGGAGAAAGATAATGATGACCTACACGGTAGATAAGTTAGCATTTGACATGGGGACAATGAAGTGAAGGTATCTTCGCTGTCACGTACTTACCAAGATAAGTCGGACTCCTGAGCACCAGGCTGGAGAGCGTTAGGTAGCTCCATTTACCTTCGGTTCTGCTGACCTTCTACAATGTCGAATAGAACGTAAGAGTGGAAGTGAATAAGACTGAGAGCCAGACAATGCTTTACTCATTGTACTGTGAATAGGTTGGCCGTGAACAGGGGATGAGTAGATAGTCACACTGCTGAGGGGAAGGCACAGCCATGTGCCTGTTGACAAAGATTTTTTTCGATCGTCCACTTTCTTCCCCCTGCCACCCCTCCTTTCTCACCTTCCGTCTATTTCCATGACACCTTTCCATTCTTCAACTCAATCATATCACCTCTCTTAGTACCGTTGAACTGATCTCGAACCGGGCTTTCAAGCACAACTGGGACATCTCTGTCCCTCCAACAACCTAGTCTCCATCATCTCATCCTCTCCGATTCTTCGACCACTTCCGAATACCGTCTTTCGCCATATCCATCCAGGTTCCGAGCCTCCTTGAAAAGAATGATAGGTTTCTACCCTGGAGCAAACTTATAGTCTCCTTTCACTTGCAATGGCGAGCACCAACGTCGAGAATTCCAATCTGGGCCCGTCGTGAGACTTAGGACGCCGAATGCCCCTTTCGTCGTGATGCTCTGCATCAATCATCATATTCGATTATTTCAAACCCATGAACTTAGGGCAGTGTCTGAAGGCGGGATATGACAAGTGCGGGCACTTGTATTATTATGTGCAGAACAACGAGTCTGGTGCACTGATCGGAGCTTCTGGCTCTAGCCTGGTACTCAACGTTGCTCTAAACGCGGACGGGGTCTTCAACATGATTTTAATCCCAGAGCCGACAAATCGAGCAATAGGATGGTAGGCCCCCCAAGATCCTGGGCTTACCACGGGATACTGACAACTGAGATAAGAACCGGTATGGTCCGGCAGCAAAAGTTAGCAGAGAGCCGCCTAGAGGCTTATTCCCTTCGCTTGTCGTAACCCCGATTCAAGACATCCCCCGGTCTTGAATGAGGACGCACAGTTTACCGTCAGCTCCACCTACACCAACAAGCCATTGTCAATGTCATCAGAGCAGCAGCCGGTAATATTCAGAAGTCAGCATTGATTTCGAAACGGAGCTAGCGGTCGACAATGCGCCAAAACAAGCAGCAGAGGGTTGATGGGACCTGCAACCAGTCAAGAGTCAAATGTCGAAGATGGCGGTTTATCCGATATTCTGCTCTGGTATTCTCCCAAAATGAAGATGGGGTTGCAATTTTTCTCCCCCTATTGTTTTTTGAGAAATGAAGAGACAAGAAAAAGCGCAGAATGCGTGTCGTGAGTGGATCATAATGAGGCATTTTTAGTCGTCTTGAAGCACATTACTCCAGGTACAAACCTCGCACATTATTTTCGCGTCAAGGAAGGCTCGACTCTCGATCTAACCTTCGCTGCTTATAGTTTTCTACATCGAAGATAAAATATTGAGGCGTATTAGTCCCATGTATTTTCTAACTTTGTTACAGCAACCCTTTTTCCTAATCAGAGCAAGTTTATTCGCCGATTCTAGCCTTTCGTCACGGTGCCGGAGGTCCTCAGATTCGCACGCGCGAATTACGTCCAGAGCCCCTTACAAGGACGCTGCAAGTTAGATTGACGCGGTCAACATAACAACCGGTTCGGAGCCGGACGCAGAGTTTATAGACCCAGGGTTTACGGTCATACTGAACTAGATCCAGGGCTTATGGACATCGTGGATACAGTCAGTGTCAATAATTATGGATATACAACATTCAAGCAGTCTCGTCAAACGCAATCTCACTGTCGACCGACTAAAAGGCGTGCCAACAGTTGTGAACTTCCTCGACATCCGGCGATCTTGAGTTCGTCAATGGTGACAACCTTGCCGCTTGGCGAGTGTATACCTTGGGAATTCGCAAGAACCTCGAGGAATATCTCTCCTACTGGTACTGAATGGATTTCTTGGAAATGACATGCTGTGAACTCGTAAGTTCGAAGCTATGGTCGACGTGATTCCTATCCATGTGGGCACTGGCACGGGCATCAGAGAACGTCACATTTCTTCAGAATAAGGGTCTAGTCCGGATCACCACTTGTGCAATTTGCTCAATTGCGGCGAGCAAGGAGAAGGTGTTGTGATCATCATTACATGGAGTACCGGGTGAGTTGTTCTACTATACCTTTAGTTTGCCTTGGGTTAGAGTCGCCCAGGTCTCTTTAGCCAACGCTGAGAACTGTATTCAGGTCTTGCTTATAATTAGTCGCAGTAAGCTAACCGCTCAAATTGATTATGTTATGGTAAGATTATTTTAAGTACTTAATGTCAGGCATAAACCGCCGTCCCACCACCTTCATTCACATCGACGCAGTAGATCAACAAATCAACAAACCAGCCAAGACAACTCAATAAGCGAACCTCTGGCCACTCCCACCAGCCTTTAATCTCCTGTTTCTCCACCCGTAATACACCCTCAATGCCAAACATCCCACCGTAACAAGTAGTAACAGCGCCGCATTTGTCCAGTGACCTGTCGGATATCCCCTCTTCGCCTCATTAGATTTATAGATCCATACCCCTACAATCTGTCCCGGCGCGCCAAAGGACACGTTCAAAGCGATAGCGAGACCCGTTCCGGCTGTGGATCGGATGTTGGATGAGAGCCAGCCCAGAAGTGGCGGGATGCAGGCAAATGAGCCGCTTGTTGCAACGATTAAGCAGCCGTAGCGGTGCTGATATGTTGTTAGTCCCATTTACTATAATTGAAGGATGGTTGCAGGGTTATCGGTGGAGGGACCTACAAGGTATGCGTCTGCGGGGAGAACAGCGGAGGCCAGAAAACCCATTGCGCCGACGAAGGAGAAGACCGCGGAGTGGAGGCCGCGGCTGAGGTTCTAAGTTAGTTTTGCAATGTCCTTACCAAGGATATACGAGGGTACCTATTAAAGTGATCCGCAGACCAAGCAACAGCTGTTGTGACGACATAAGCTACCGCCCAAGGAGGTACCGTCATAAGCTGCGCGTTCAGACTAGTATAGCCCAGACCGCTAGTAATTGCCGGGGTAAAAAGCGAGAGACTCGAGAATGGCGCAGATATGCCGAAGTAGACCTGTGCACAGAGTTAAGAAGCTTTCCCCTTTAAATCACGGCATGGCCGGTATCACTGACCAGGTAGTGAGCGTATAAACGCCATTCGAGTAAAATCTCTTTAGCGTCCTGCCATGTCATTGCTTTCGCGCCACCTTTAGATCCCTCGACCGCGAGCCGCTGCGCCGCAAGTGCCTTTTCCTCTTCCGACAGCCAGCTTGCGGATTCAGGGTAGTCTGGGAGGATGAACCAGACCAGGAAAGCGGACGCTAAGGATGGTGCGCCCTCAATGATAAAGAGCCAGCGCCACGCTGAAAGACCTTGGGCCTGGTTCATATGTCCAACTCCGTAAGCTATGGCGCCGCCAAAAGCCCCTGCTAGCGTCGCGGATGCAAGAATCAAAGCTACGCGCATGCTTCGTTCTGATGTGCGATACCAGAAAGTGAGGAAGTAAACGAGTCCGGGAAAGAGACCGGCTTCCAGGACTGGTTCGCGTTAGTTAAGGCGTATATTTTCGCAATTCTGGTGGGTAGGGTTTGTGTATGTACCTCCAAGCAGAAAGCGAAGACCTGTTACTTGTGCATAGTTGTGTGCCCCACCGAGCCCCATTGTCACTGCTCCCCATGACAGCATCAAGAAAGCGATCCATCTCTGTGGCTGGCGTTAGGTTTGACGTTGGAAGGGTATTAGGAAGACGCACGCTCGGTTTGAGCTTCTTGAGAAAATAGTTGGATGGAACTTCGAAAAGAGCGTAGGCGATTAAGAAGACCATCAATGCGATCCTGACCGACTTAGTGCTAAGTCGGGCGACGGTTAAGGACACCTACGTATACTCGTACGAGGACATGTTCGTCTCGATCAGGAGATCATTGCCAGTTTCTGAGTTCATAATCTTGGCGTTTCCTGAGATTTATAAGCCCACTGACCCTAGTCATTATACAGAATATAACGTACCGATATTGGACCGATCCAGATAGCAGAGGAGGTAGATTGCAGCACTGAGAGGAATAATATGAAGATCTTGCTTCCAGATTAACGCCTTTTCTCGAGCCTGGACTGCGGCATCTCCGCCACTGTTCTGGATAATAGAATTAGCCGTTTTCTTGCAAGCCAAGTGCTTGAGCCGCTCACTTGTATAACCAATTCCGCGTCCGTTGCATGGACGACGCCATCCGGAGCGACCTCTTTTTCCATGATGACGGGGATGAGAACGAGAGTGGTGTAGGACGATCAACAGTTTTTTGGGGTCTTGCTAGTTATAAAGACAAAGCGCACGCCAATAGGGACTTTCTCCCCACATATCCGAGTTGGGCTAGATTCTGCTCTTGGGGTAAGTCGCAGCCGCTGGGGTTGGGGTTAAGAAGTGGCCCGTGACTCGTGATTGTCCTGTTCTCGCGGATGTCGGTCAATCTCCGAATGTTTTTAAATTCTGAGGTTGGTCCAGAAGACACCGCCGTACATTGGACGAAGTAACCTGAGATCGTTAAGATCGGCAGTGGGCCAAACAACATGAGAGATTCGTTGTGACTGGTTTAGGCTGATATTGATTCACACTGCAGTCATGCTGTGCAACTCCTGCAAGCTAGATTCTTGTCATGCGTAGGAGCCCAAATGGTTAGGCTAGCGTCAATCTGGCCCTGACCCAGCTCTGTCGGTCGTGGTGATCGCGATCAATGGCCGCTCGAAGCGGAGACTATATATATATAGCGCAGGAGCCTGTTTGGGGGGTTTACCCGGATGAACCAAATCGAGGATCTGTCCAGAGTTAATCCATATGTCAGTATTGACTGCTGGAAACTCATCTTACCCCCGAGGGGCACCTTAGTGCATTTCCTGCCTTCGGAAGCTCTCTACCGTGGCCGTTTGTGCCCCTTTAGAAAGAACCTCACGTTTGTTTGCTTTCAAGAGGCAGACTCGTAGGAATGGTTGGGTGGAATAGTGGCTGAGACCGCTGATAAGATAAGCGGTTTTAGCGTTACTGTACTGTATTGCTGATAAGCGAGTCAAACTGTGCAAACATCTCTCCAAATTATCAAGACACTGGAGCACATGAACAAACAGTCAATGCTTCCTCATTATTCCCCAAAGCTATACAATCACTTTGATGAGAAACATTACTACAGTGAGAAGATCTCTATATCTGCAATATCGTGTTCTGAACGCCGTCCGGCAGCCACTCGCTCGGTCCATGTCGACAACCCCGCCGCGGAAGGCCATGCCTTCTGCGCTTACTTTTGATTTGCATCGGAAGTGTTCTGTAGGTCGAGGCACTTCGGTTGTTGAATAATATGCTGATAGTGAATGCATAGACTACTAAAGCGCGCGCAAGCACCCTCCACCTCCCTCATGGATCCGTCTCGCTCCCAATCTTCATGCCTGTCGCGACACAGGCAAGTCTGAAGGGCCTTACATATGACCAATTAAAGCAAACAGGGTGCATGCTCTGCCTCAATAACACGTACCACCTTGGCTTGAAGCCAGGGCAGGCTGTACTAGATGAGGTAGGGGGAGCACATGCACTGCAAGGCTGGAATCGCAACATCCTAACAGACAGCGGTGGTTTTCAAATGGTTTCTCTTCTCGAGCTCGCGGAAGTCACTGAGGAGGGTGTCCGGTTTCTGTCACCGCACGATGGCACGCCGATGTACGTTTGAGTTTAGTATTACGGGCTTGTTCACTGACGAAAACAGGCTGCTCACACCGGAACACTCAATCTCATTACAGAATTCCATTGGGTCCGATATTATCATGCAGCTTGACGATGTGATAGCGACTACATCGCCAGATCACGAACGGATTCATGAAGCCATGGAGCGCTCGGTGCGCTGGCTAGATCGGTGCATTGCAGCTCACAAAAACCCAGAAACGCAGAATTTATTCTGCATTATTCAAGGGGGATTGGATCTGGAGCTGCGAAAACGGTGCTGCGCCGAGATGGTAGCACGCGACACGCCAGGAATTGCGATAGGTGGGCTGTCAGGTGGAGAGGCGAAAGAGGATTTCTGTAAAGTGTATGTGACCTGAGCGTTGTCAAGATTGGTGCTGACATGGAAAGTGTTGATACATGTACTGGTCTCCTTCCGGAATATAAGCCGCGATATGTGATGGGCGTGGTAAGTCATTGCGCAATGTCGTCAAAGGAGATACTGACGGTGATACAGGGCTATCAGGAGGACTTGATTGTGGGAGTGGCCCTTGGAGCGGACATGTTCGACTGTGTATGGCCGACAAGAACTGCCGTAAGTATCCTTTCTCCAGCACTGAAAACGATGCTAACCCCCAAAAGCGCTTTGGTACTGCACTGGTTTCCACGGGAAACCTCAACCTTAGACACGCTTCATTTGCGCATGATTTCAGGCCTGTAGAAGAGGGGTGCGACTGCATGACATGTAAGCCAAGGGAAGAAGGAGGTTCCGGCATTACGAGAGCCTATCTCCACCACCTGGCTGCTAAAGAGACAGCCGGGGCGCATCTGTAAGTGGCCTCTCTGATTGTTCTGAGGCATCAACTAACTTGGCAAGCCTTACAATCCACAACGTACACTATCTCCTAAAATTGATGGGAAGAGCGCGACAGGCAATTTTGGATGATCAATTTCCAGCTTTCCTTCAAAGTTTCTTTATGAAGCTATATGGAGAAAAGTCCAAGGTTCCTCTATGGGTGGTGAACGCCTTGCGAGGGGTAGGAGTCGACTTGCTAGAAGATTAAATCAACCACGTGAACATAGAAGGGTCCATACCCATCGCAGTAACAATAATAAGTAGGACGTAGTCAGGGCTGTACTCGAGATTGCGATCTATATGTCTCGATCGAGTAATAATCACGTGATAACGTGACGCGCTCGGGACGCGTTGGAATTCCGATTTCCAGAGTTTCTGGACAACGACCGGGGTAAATTCTTCATTTCTTCATCTACAACTCCAATTACCAGAGATAGAGTCAAGCACTACAGGTTACAAAATGACTGGCTCACTAGACACTCCCAGAGAAAATGACACCACCGTCACCGCCAGTCCTCAACCCCCAGCCCACAACCCCTCTCACGAAGAACACCAATACCTCAACCTGATCCGCCAAATCCTTGCGGAAGGCGAGCACCGCCCTGACCGGACGGGCACGGGGACACGCTCAATCTTCGCCCCAAACCCTATGCGCTTCTCGCTCTCCAAGCCCAGCCGCACGAACCCATCTACAAAGATCCCAATCCTCCCCCTCCTCACCACAAAACGCGTCTTCTTGCGCGCCGTCCTTGCCGAACTTCTCTGGTTCATCTCCGGCTCAACATCAAGCATTCCTCTCTCCGAAGCGGGCATCAAAATCTGGGATGGGAACGGATCGCGTGAGTTCCTCGACAAAGTCGGGCTCTCGCACCGCGAAGTTGGCGACCTCGGCCCCGTGTACGGGTTCCAGTGGCGCCATTTCGGGGCTGAGTATGTCGATGCCCATGCGGATTATACAGGGCAGGGAGTTGACCAGTTAGCGGACATTGTGAGGAAGATTAAGGAGACGCCGTTTGATCGCCGGATCATCATGTCGGCGTGGAATCCGGCGGACCTGAAGAAGATGGCGCTTCCGCCTTGCCATATGTTTGCGCAATTCTATGTTTCTTATCCTGAGGGCATTGAGGATGGGAAGGGCAAAGGCAAGGGAGAGTTGAGCTGTTTGTTGTACCAGAGGAGTTGTGATATGGGGCTGGGCGTCCCATTCAACATTGCTTCATATGCGTTGCTGACGCATATCATTGCTCATGCGACGGATTTGAACCCGGGGAAGTTGATCCATACTATGGGTGATGCGCACGTATACCTGGACCATGTGGAAGCCCTGGAAGTGCAGTTGACTAGGGAACCTACGGATTTTCCAGAGTTGAAGATCAAGAGGGAGGACCGGGGGAGCGGGGTTATTGACGGCTGGAAAGAAGAGGAATTCGAGGTCATTGGCTATGCGCCTCACAAGGCGATCAAGATGAAAATGAGTGTTTAGACATATACTTACTATACCATGTATATAGAGGAAGCATATGATACACCACCAGTCGAGCCAGAATTTAGAGATACATAATTCTCTTCTTTTCCCCTCTTTTTTGTCACTCATATTTTCCTTCCCTTCCTCTTTTAGTTTTGAATTCAGCAGCTAATATACAATTGGTACCAAAGCAACATGACCTTTGTGCAAAGCAGAGAAAGAAGCGGAGCAACATCTATAGCATTTGGAATGCGGTCAAACAACGTCGTTCGAAGGAATACAGAACAAGGAACCACCTGTAAATGGTCTTAAAACCAAGCAGAGGACCTCGGAGCTTGTTGTGGTGGAATCACATCTACTGGGGACCCTGAACTGTATGGTGTCCTAGGCTGTCCTGACGATCCTTGATATCGGTACCAGGGAGCTAGTGGCAATACGCATAGGTACTGCATAGTGCTTCAGCGATCCGTGTCTTCACGACTGCTCTGGGTATCATGGTGACAGATCCAAGGTCACCGGGTCTATCAGTATAGGAAGCGTTACACTTAACGATGATGGGCTCACCGTCTCTGCCTTTCATGAAAACGATGGTCCCCACATGGGAGTATTCGACTCAGACAGGCGGTTACGAAGCTTGAGAAAATATTGCCTGTATATGTTTCGTGGACAAGCATCTGGTGTGTTGATCTCTGACGTCCACCATAACCATTGCCTCCTGGCTTTTGAGGATCAACAAGATATCACCTTTGACATATGATGCGTTGAACTTTGACCCCGATGCTTCATCAAGTTCGCATGCGTTACTCACTTATACCTACGATAGTGAAAACTATTCCAAAAGCCCGGTGTGATCTCTGTCTTGTGAATCCTAGAACCCTGGCCAAGAGCGTCGTCATTTCGTCCATGACTAGACTGCATTAACTCTCATTAGCAAGTATACGAAGAAAAGGGCTCAAGTAAACGGGGTATAAAGCTCACCGAGTCCCAATACACAGTCTACCTTCACACGAGTACACCCAAAACCACCGATGCATATTCGCTAATTCCGCATTTCCCTTTTCGACCACCGCAAAACCCTAACTGTAAGACATTACCGTATGTCTGAATTCTCTAGATCAACGAGGCCATGACCAGTGGGACTTGACCAACTGAAGACTTGAATTGATACCGAAAGGATAGCTTGGAGATCTCTAGATGCATGATGCCAGGAAGGCCTTTATATAGCCACCACTACTCCTGGTCGGATGCTCCAAGCAATGCCGCTGGGTTCTGGCCGTGCTCAAGTATGAAACAACTGCAAGTATTGGCCTCGTCTGGCGCCAAACTAGAGATGGATAAGCATAAGGTTGCATGCCGGTTGTTGATATCAACATATCTTATGTTACCTGTAGCCCAGCCGACTGAAGACACTTGGAATAACAAGAAATTGACAGAAGGACCCTGGGGGAGAGGTGAATAAAGAATTAATGTGAATAGCATCGACAGTCTTATGGGCATAGAGCTGAAAAGTCACGGGGCAAATGGCAATGTGCAGCCGTGGTATCCAAGCTAATAACCACCGGCTGATTTCTGAAGGCTTAACAGGAAAGAATAAAGCTCCCCAAAGGCGAAACTTGCCGCATGAAAGAGAATAAAGCCGGTTCCCGCAATGCACATTCAGGGAACTCTGACGGAGAGCAGATAGCCCACACGATGGACGCAGTGTGGTATTACGGCCTTAAGTCATGAAGTAGCATATGAACGTGTATATGAAGAGGTATATATACTCTATCAATGTATATACAATGGAACCAGAAATATCTAAACAAGCTACGTCATGCTTCATCACACAGCAGGACAGGCCAGCAAAGAGAAGTATGGCGATAACATAACTTACATATTATCCTCAGACCACCGACTCCTCGCCTTTAAATAAGCTTCATGCTCGTTCTTCTCCTTCTCCTTTCCTTCCGCATCCAAGCCGCTCTTTCCAACCAAGCCCCGCTCGACCCACTCCTTACTTCCCATCTCCGACAACCTCGACAGTGCGCGCGCGAACGCAAAGCGCTCCTCGTCACCGCTGAAGAGCGAGGACGTTTTGAGCGCCTTCATTGACAGACCTAGGTCGTCCATCATCATGCGCATGGCATCGGAAAGGTCCGTGTGTTCGCCGTTGTCATCGAGGGAGGTTTTGACTTCGGATTCAGAGATGAAAAGGTTTGTCAGGGGGGTGGCGGTTGTGAGGACGAGTTTTGCCTGGTCATATGTCAGTACAAGGGGGTAAATAAGCGAGATGATGGGTTGGGAATATGTGCATACCCGACTCTCATAAACCGCATCAATGAACGTAATAAACCTCCTCGCCAGATCCCGCTGATGCAGGGTCATCCCTGGCACATCGGTTACGATAAACGCCTCGTAATTCCTCACAAGCTCCAAATAATCTGCCGCGCCTGTCGCAGCCCCAATAAGCTGCTGGAAGCTGAATTTAGCGGCCTTTCCACTAGCAAGAGGAACCTGAATCTTGCGGCCCCAAACTTCCTGCGTTGTGGGGTGAGGAGGGTCATTGATGGGATCGCCGAGATAGTCAAACCACTTCTGAGCGTGTTGGTCGGCTTCGGGGCCTAGCGGGTGGTGATAAACACCAGATGGGGGACGGGGAATTTTCCGGTAGTCGGTGGGAGAGTTGAGATTTATAACTGTCAGGACGGTCTTGAGAAGGGTGATGCAGGGGATGAACGATTGGCGCTGGATGCCGTTTAGGTAGAGGTCATCAGGGTGGCGGTTTGAGGTTGTGACGAGGACGACGCCGTGAGACATGAGGGATTCGAGGAGTCTGGACGAGTGAGTAGCCTGCCAAACAATCAAGATGGCGTAGATAATGCGCATACCTCCGCAAAATCATAGCATCAGCAACATCAGTACACTGGAACTCATCGAAACATAGCACACTCGACTTCTCCGCAATATCCGCAGCAACCAACGGCAGCGCATCGAAATCATTACCGAACTTCATTTTCACCACATGCATCCGCCTATGTACATCCTGCATGAAATTGTGAAAATGGATCCGCGATTTGGACGAGATATTGCTCGGCAGCGTCTCGTAGAACAAATCCATAAGCATCGTCTTCCCGCACCCAACATCCCCATACATATACAGACCCTTGGGCAGGTCCTCCGGAATCGACGACTCCGACTTCGCCGGAGCCTTACCGAACAAGGAGCTAAAAAACGACTTCTTCGGAGCGGCGTCGAGAGACTCTATGCTCGGGCGCACGACAGGAGGGGCCTTATATGATTTGAGCCGTTCGTACAAATCTTGTAGCTGCTCGATGATCTGCCTCTGATAAGGATCATCTCTCAGCCTCCCCTGCTCAACCCGCGCATTATACTCCGCCAATGGGCCGGCAGCCTCCGCAGCGGATGCCTTCACAGGAGCCGCAGCTTCTGCAGCAGTCGCCGCGGACCGCCGCTGATGCGTAGGGTTATTCACGAACCCCGGGTTGCCCCAACCATAGCCATTATGTCTGCGTGACGGTGCTGTCCTCGAGCCATGAAAATTTCTCCTGCAGCCTGCAACGAAGACTGGTCTTGAAGTGCGCACAGCGACAGGGCGTATCAATGCTCGTCTACTCGGCGCGCCAGCGATGTGGTGGGCGCAAAGCCTGGCGGAGGGGCCACTCATTGGCGTTTAGATCGCGACAACTCGACACCGGATGGGGTTAAACAGACATTCAGTTTCCGTGCAAGGAGCGAGTGGAACTAGAAAGCTCGTATAGGGGTCGCCGTAGAGTCGCAACGGCTTTGACGGTCCTTGATTGTTTCCACCTGCCCGGCTGGGTTCCGTAATGTCGGACAAAACGCGGGGACGGGAAGGAGAGTAAGTAACACGGCAAGCGCCCACAGGGCTGAATAGAAAGTAAAGCAAGGGTATATGAAGCGTCTAGAATCAAAGCGACGAACAACGTCAAATTGCAGCAGAAAAAGAGCAAGAGCAGTTCGGGTCTCAGCCAGGCGAACCTAAGGCGAAAAAGAACCGCCCCCGTTGCCGAGGGAGAGACCGAAGTCATGTGACCCTGGACTCGGCCGGCAACCAAATCTGACTCCGACAGGCTTGGCCCCGAGAAGATGGAAAATGAGGCACCGGTACGATGTACCAAGGTTGGAACCAGGTGAAGAATGGTAAAAGAATGGTCAATTTTTGGTAGGCTGTTGTCGTTCCGAGGTTGGGAAGTAACGGAGTCAAGCTGAAGTTAAAAATCGGTATATATGCATGCTAAATTTTATGTACAAATGACGACAAATATGAAAAGGGTATGAGAACAGTAAAGGTCAAAAAGCCAACAATGTACATAATCGTTTAACGTTTCAAAACGTCTCAATATTGACTTCCGATGTCACATCCATCAACCTCATGAATCCGGCAAATGCACTCGTGAGGCTGGTGGTCAAAGCCGAAGCCCACAGACGAAAATACCTGAACGCCACGACATCGTATCCTGAATACCCAAACAAAAAGAAAAAAGAAAAAAGAAATGTCGGGCTGAGCTCCCTAGAGCTGACACAAACAACACAAGCAAAAGAGACGGCAGCGAGAGGCGAAATATGGTGGTTGAAAACGGCGGCAGAAAATGATAGACATGACCAAGACTCTATCGCTAATATTCTATGCGAGTCCAACGTAGAGGGTAAGTTTGGAATTCCGCTGGATGGCGGTATCGAGATCGCTGTCGCTGATAAGGTCGACGTAGGCGCCCGACGCCTCATCCTTGTATTGCACCATAATCTCGTCATTGATCTTCAACCGGTCCATAAGCTTTTCTTTTAGCTGTTGGACATTGATATCGCTCGGGACGCGGATAGCAATGAGATCGTCTTGGAAATTGACCTTGACTTTCAAGGCACCACCACTTGAGGTTGAGACTTGAGTAAGAGAACTTTGCTGTCGGACCATGGGGGGCTTTCCATTGGGGATAGAGCTGGAAGTCTGAGATCGCTGGTGCGAGTGGGAATGTGAATGGGAGTGAGAGTGGGAGCTTCGTTCCGAAGGCCCATTCTGTTGTTGCGACGATTGCCTTGAGGCGCTGGGAGAAAGCTCATGGCCAGACGAGTGCTGCGAGCCGCCTGAGAACCGGGCATCTTCTCCAAAAGCACTCGGGTCAATCTCGAAGTCGCCAGGACGAGGCGCGAAGAGCTGACGGACGAGAGCGCATCGAGTGATGTGTGGAGGCATAGCTAAGAGCTTCTTGATATATTCATCCAAATTATGCCGGCGGCCGTCAGAGATGGCATCGGTAACGTGAGCGACAGGACCGGGCATGAATGGCAGGGTTCGGGGTTTGCCCCGATTGCCTGCCTCCTCCTCAAACTGGGTCAACAGAGCAATCTGGAAATCATAAAAGTCGTGGTAGTATCGAGACAGCTCCCAGCAGCGACCGTCCTCCATCTTAACTTCAATGATGTACCAGTACTTATCATTGTCGAAGCAGTACCGAGGGATCGAGGCAGCAACGGGTGCGACTAAGGGTTGCTGACTGTGGGGCGGCGGGTGTTGATGGGTAGACGGGGCGATAGACGCCTTGCTCGCATTTCGGTTATGGTACGCCTGTACAGATTCTGTTAGGTCGAAGATGAACCCCGCAAAGAGTATTGACTTACATTAGCATGGCCGTTTTGACTCATGTGGCTCACATGGTCCGCGCTCTGTCGCACTGACATCCTCTCCATACCCGAAGTAACGGATTGCATAGAGCCAGTCGTCTCGATTTTACCTAGACTGATGCTGCTGTTTTTATACTCGGCAGTCATCTTTTTCCACTCCTCCACTTTTGGAACACCAGCGCGCCTGACAGCCTCGAGCGGGTCTGCAACAGCCTGCCCACTCTGCATGTCGCGAAGCTCGATAAACGAAACGGGAATCAGGCCGGGGCCCCCAAGGCGACCGATGGGTTTTGCGACAAACCATTCGGGGTTCGACTGGGCGATAACGATGATGGCCTCGCCTGCTTTGGCATCTAACTCATCGGGCCGTTCAGCCTGGAAATCGTACTGAACGACCCCATACACCATGGCGCCTCCGCCGGCTTTGCCCATCATGGAAGTTCGGGGGAATGCGGGGTGCGACTGATAAGACTTAGAGGAGCCTGAACCGAATTCAGAACCTGAAGAAGTAGCGCGATCAGCGAAGCCAGAGTCGTGCGGTTCTTTCTTCTTGCCCAGGTCGATGGATCCGCTGCTGTCTCGCTGGGTTTTGCCAATAACTTCGAAAAAGGTCACGGGAACCAGCCCCCTGGCGGTAGGGATAAGGGGATTGCACGCTTCGTACCAGTCCGAGTCGTCCTCCCTGCTGATAACGTGGAAGAAATCGCCCTTGCTAAATGCCAATTCCTGTGTGTTCCCTGGTTCGGGTTGATAATCGTAGAGAGCCTTGATGACCTGTACGCGTTCGACGGATGGTCAACACGGGATGAAGGAGGGGAGAGTACAGAGTAAACAATGAAAAAAGCGTAAATAGAGAGGGACAGGCAACAAAAGACTGGATAATAGAAAGACAGAGCGAAAAGAGAGATAAAGCGCACGCACCTTCTTTGGAGGCAGAATGGCAACGGCGGACTTGGGCGTAATGGACAGATGGTGGTGGTGGTGGTGGGGTTTGGAATCCTTCTCCCCTTTCAGCGAGCGTCGGAGAGCCTAAAATTTGTGGTGTTAATGTTGATCGCCTAATCAGGCACAGGACCAAGGCGGTGATGCTCTGCAATTTCCTGGAGGTGTGCCCCGACAATCGCAATAACCATCAGAGAACAGGACACTCTACCTTCATGTTTAGATTATCTCGTATGTAGATAGTCGAGAGTCGTCGAGTCTTTAGTGAATGTGAGATCAGGAAATCAGACTCGACTGGTCACCGATACCCATCCAATATGAACCGATGCAAACCACCGACCCGCAGAACAAAGGAGCGATCGCAGGTCCCGACAAAGAGAACGTAATCCTCAAGATCTGGGCTTGAAAATGTGAAAGAAGGACCGAAAACTTGAAAGAGCGTGAGGACCTTAGTTGAGCGAGGGGAGGGGTGTGTTGAAAACCGAAGAAGAAGAGGAGACAAAAGAAGAGGACAGGACAGGAACAGTCGATGGGGAGGCCAGTCCGTTGGGTAAGATTAAGGCAGAACCCAGGGATTATTCGAAGTAACCAGCAAGCTGTTGTTTCTTTTTCAAGCAAACCCGGTATTGAGAATTGTGTGTTCCAGAATATTTGCTGCCCTCGTGCGTCTGAGTTACCACGGGATGGGGCGATCAGAACTCTTGTGGCTCGGAGGTGTACCCCCGCCTCCGTGAGTGGCTTGTCGATCCAGTGAATCGTGAAGGAGGGCCCACTGGTCGCAAAAGTGATTGTACAAAGTTCCTTAAAGATTGATAAAGTGGCTGAACCAGAGGATTAAAAGGGGCCGTGGGGCTGGCCTGAGATCAGAGGCCAAAGTAGTATTTGTTAGTCTGGTGCAATCACAGGTGGCGGAGGAGGTGCCAGTCGGCTGGGACACGGCAGTCTGTATTAGCTAGGCACTTAGGTAAGGAAGATGCGTCGAAAATGCAGGAGAACACTGGTGCTGCTGAGCTGGTTAATTCTTTGAGTTATTATTATCCTTATTACCTCGTCGAGGGGTAGAAGCACAGTCACAGTCACTGCAGGTGCAGTAGTTAGTAGTTAGCTCTATGGAGTCAGGCTACTGGAGTGGGTTTGAATGACCAATGAAGACATTTACAGCATAAAAGCAATAAAAAACTGCCTAAACTATTGAAATGTCAATCAATGTCATTTATCTATTTACCAGATGTACCGCTTTTCAACAGGCTTACATTGTATCAGATATGGACTTATAAGTTATGGCGCTAGCCAACGCTATCCACCGGCTCTGCTTCCCCGCTGCATCCCATGCTTATCCATCGCTCCTCTGCGCATATTGCACTATCTTCCTTTATGGAGTGCGGTTCTATGCTTCTGGTAGTTGTGGGTTCAGGGTTATGAGTTCTGAGTTCTGAGTTCTGACTCATCGAGGTTGGGCAGCATTTGTCGTTAATCGAGCTCTACTAGCTTATCGAGCGTCGAGCCACCACCTTTTCTAGCCGCCAGCTGCCAATAATTACCCAGAATATTCCGCAGGGTGCAGGCAGAGTTGCTTGCCACAGCGTTATGCTAAAAATGTACCTTGCCGCACCTTAAATCAGGTGACTGGCGCTGGCACCCACACTGACAGCCATCGCCAGCCAGCCTTCCGCTATATTCAGAATCTGATACCTCAGCCACTGATTCCTTATGACGTTATTCCATTAAATCCTTTCTCCCGCCTCTCAATTGAGCCAGACAAAAATTATCAGGACTCACACTATCGCCTACCTGCGTCAACCTCCAGCCAAGCATGCAAGCCCTCACTTGAGCGACTTCGGACCGTCAGAGAGTCCAATCAGTCCCAAGCCATGGTTCGCGTTTGCCTGGTTCTTCGATTCCATTTCTTCACCCTTCTTTCCCCGCCTTCAACAGTGGGCTGGGGTCGAAAATTGGATGAAGCACTGACGATCGGGGGTTGAACCATAAGGCTGGCTCGCGTGGACGGTAGACGTAGCCTGTGCGTCAGTTGACAGATATTCTTTCTTGGACAACGGTGTAGGTATATATCGCAAAGTCAAAAAACATAGCTCAAATCAACGTCCTAATCCCGAGCCCGACGCTTCATTGAATCGCTGGACCCGCTATGTTCGAGAACGTTGCTGCGGGGCTGCTTTTCCACTCCCGATCCATCTGGAGAACGCGGGCCAGAGAAGTACGTAACAGCTACTACGATTTGCTGTTTAACACCAAGGGCACCCCGTACACGTATACCTCTACGTGTCGGCAGTCCTAAGACCATCAAGTTATTCCCTTCAAGTGATTGGGATTTATCTTCGACTGAATAGGCAGTATGTACGGAATAATGAATTCGCCAGGTTAATATCCTGCTGAACTAGGTACCGTATGCCAAACTCCAAAGCGCGAAGATGAAAGACGCCAGTGCTTTTGCTATTGACGGGGTATATCGGACCGCAAACGCAGGCGGTCGGAGGATGAGTTTGAGCAGAACAGACAGGGGAGAAAGGAAAAGAAGAGAAACGAGATAAAAGATAATCAGAACAATGTGTAGGGTGATCGTGCGGGCGGAAGGTTATTCAATGATGGTGACGGTGAAAGCGTAGTTTAATGAGATAGGGAACGGAAATGAAACTTAGATCTGTCCCTTGATATCAATCACGCGATGGGCGTCAGCTTTTGCCGCCTCGAACAGTTGGGCGGCCTTTCCTCCTGTGAGTAATCTCACAGATCCATCTTTCTCCAGGAGCATGTCCTCCGAACTATGGTCCAGGATAAAGCGCGCACTCTGCTCGTCGGACTCAAAGCCTAGCTCTTCGGTGATGAATCGGATCTTTACGTCTGGTTTGTATCTGTGGACTATTAGCGGAAGTTCCATGTCAAAGAGAAAAAGGAAGACTCACGCTTTACAGATGGCCGAGAGGGCGGAAAGTCGCTCGCGATCCACAAACATATCCATCAGGTACGCTCCCATGTTCGGGGTATCGAGATAAAGCTGGAAAAACCGGTGGTAGTTGCCAAGAGCCAGAGCAGACCGCACATCTAATGCATGTTTGACGGCTGCACTCCGCTTGTCTGCTGGGGTTAGATCGGCCAGGGCATCGTTCATTGCCGTCCAGTTGCGCGTATGGATAAAGTAAAGAATACGGTACGCCTTGAACTCGGTAGGATGACCTCCCAATTGTTGCGCATATAAAGCCCGCAGCTGTGTCTGACACTGATTATACTCACCAAGATCTCCCTTCTCCAGCGCAATTCGGGCGTGGATCTCGTAGACACTGACCGTGAATTCATTCCTGATGTGCTGCACTGTCAAATCCTGGCGCAGTGACTTGAATTGATCACAGATGTATGTGTAGTTGTTGTCCTTCTTCCACTTCTTCTTCAGCAGATCCAGTGTCTTCATCAGGACAGGAAGAGGACGGACTGTATCTGGATTCGGCGCCGAAGTCAACCGGAAATAACGCTTCTCCAAATCCTGGCACCTCCCAACCACGGGACCAGTTGGGGCGGGGGTTGGAGATGTACCGCGTGATGAAGGCGAAGACCCATATCCTCCTCGGGGATTCTCAAAACGCTTCTTCCGCATTTCCAGATTAGCTTTAGACTTACTATTTGAATTCTTGAATTCTAGGCGTTGGCGCTTGTCTGTGGGTGAATAAGTGACTCGATCTTCAAAGACATTGGACTTGTTAGTTTGCCTCCACGGCGGACAGGCATTTGACTCCGTCTGGTACTCAGCCGACTTCCGCTTCCTCGATGCATCATCGCTTGCAGTACGCTTTGGTGATTGGGCCGCAAAAGAAGTTCCCCAGGTGGAAGCCTCGGGGTTGGCCAGTATCCTGAGTTTGTCATTCTGGACCATGACCTGCGGCAGCGGTTGGGCTTCCCAGTTAATCTTGTCGAGTGCGTCGGATTGTGCTGCCTCGGTTATGACCGATCTTAATTTGGCCTCCATCTCCTGTCTGCTGACTCCGGGAATTTGGTTTTCAGGAGCGAAGCAGCGTTGTACATACATGCGGACGGGTTCCGGCCATTCTACTCGCTTTCGATTACCCGCATCTGCTGCGGTTGTTTTCGGCTGAGGAGCAGGGGTCGTGGAAGTGGAGGCCGGGGTAGTAAGGCTACGGCGTGCTTGTACTGGTATGTATGCTGGGGTTGCTTTTGACATGATCAGCGGGATTCTCCAGTAGATCGCAGAGAAGAGAAACTCACCGTGACTGGGGTAAACGGCAGTCGTAGCAGTCGCCGAAGCGCTAGCACGCCAAGGCGGTATGCCAGAACTCATATTGGATTCAAGATTAGGGCAAACCCAGAGAGAAGTGAGAGTAAAGAAAGGAAAAAGGAGGAGAAACGCGAAAAAAGAAGAAAAGGCCTTGAGAAGATGACCCGAGGTGAGGCCTCAAATGAACTACGTTGTGCGACTCGAAGGATTAGGAGACAGAGCCGTCTATACTCCAAGTAGTATCGACAGGTCTAGAGTGATCTCAGATACAGGACGAGACAAGTAAACGAAATACAAGTAGAGCCAGGAAAAACTTGGACTCAAAACAAGTAGTTGATCATAGATGAGATTGAGGTCCCTGTTAGAATTCGCTTCGGGGTCCTTTTGGTGGCGGTGGGCATTTTCGGTTTGCGTGAGTGGTTGCACAAGTGTACCGTAGGTCCACATCACGTGATTTGCGTTTGACGCCCAGAGCTGAACAAAGAAATTCAACAAAGGCTCTGTTGGTAGTTCATCATATTCAAGTCATATATGTACATATCAACATCCATTATCATTCCAGTCGTTTATGATCAAAGCAGTTCGTTGGGGATAGGGGGAATCAGGATCAGCATAAAATACGTCAAATTTGAGAAACATTGAAAAAACACCAGAAATCACTTCTTCCAAAACATAGCCTTCTGCATCCCTCTCGAAATAGCCCATTTAGTTTCGTTAATCCTGTCCGTCATGTTCAAGCCTTTGCTGCTGTAAGACACATTCGACTTTGTCCCGAGCGAGCTCCCAGCGGCACTGGCATTGGCACTCGCAATATTGCCGGCTTGGAACTTGGCCTTGCCCTCGACGAGCTTCTGGATCAAATACAGAACTGCGTACGCCGTTGAACCTATGGCACGTATGATAGCTAAAACCGCGACAGACCACAAGATGATAGCGAGGTAGACGTTCGTACCACTCGAGCCGACACCGTACACTTCAGAGACAGCCATAGCAAGAACCACGTTGGCGACCATCCAGACGGAGACCATATACGTTCGTACTGCACGGTAGTAGTCTTCCTGTTGCTGGCTCTCGGACACTCCAGGGTCGGGGACCTCAAGACGGTCTCGGAGGTTGCGAAGCGCAGCATCGTAGCCACTGTCGATATCAAGTTGTTCGGATGGCATCTCGACCTCGACAATAGACCCATTGATGATTCGCGCCGTACCCAGGTCAGTGTTGATTGTGTTATCACCCTTGGTTCCCCAGGTGACGTCGTGGGTGTTACAGAACGCATAACACTGCAGTGTGCAAATATAGCTGGGCAGCAAGGCGAAATACTGCGCAGACGACGTGAACATATGCCAAGGGTCCAGATACATGAACGAAGTGAAAAAGTACAGCCCGACCGTGGAAAGTAGAGAAACCACGATGTTCACGAAAAGCGTATCGCTCATAGTTATGGGAACATCGTGGCCAGTCTTAGCCATAAGCTCCAGCACGATCAGATATAGTGTGCAGAATGCGGTATACGCCATGACTATACTATAGACAATCATGCTTGAAAGGTATAGCTTCTTCGCTCTATAGACCGGTTAGTACGCCTCTTATCTGGAGTAAAAAAGTCTTACCCTTGCGGTCGATTGCCCATGGAGAAAATGAATTGAAGACACATAACAAGAACACAAGCATATCTCAAAACGATAAATATATACTTGCCCATGTTGTGGCCAAATGGGTCAATCTTCTCATCGGTAAGCGAACCCGCAATGAAGAAGAAAGCTAGGTAGAAGTTTGCCTATCGTTGTTAGCCATGAGTTCTGGTATTTTAGAAGTAGGGAACTCACGAGACCAAAATATGTAAAGATAAGCTGCAGCAGTTGGTAGACAGACTCGATCTGAAGAAGTATCTTTCGTGCGAGGGAATGATCGGTTTTCCACAGCTGCTTTGCATTCACAAGAGAATAAACAGCTGCGAAAAAAGCACCGTTCAACCATCGACGACGCTGAGAAATGAATTCAGGAATGGAATCTGCCATCCATTAGTGGGTTATTTCTAGTGCCGTGCAAGGTACGTACCAGGAACATCAGTCTCTCCAACAGCACTCTTGACGAATCGTAAGACCCATCTTTCCTCCCGCTTAGCCACCAGCTCCCAACAGAGAATACGATCCTCCGCCAGGTACATATTGGCCGTGAATACATCTGCATCCTTACCATGCAGGGTCTCTCCCTTGAAATACTGGTTCAGAGGACCGTTACCTTCGGCGTCATTTTGCAATGCGAAGAATCGATATGCACTAAGCGCACCCGGCAACACAGTGATATATCCAAATACAGACTCCAATGGCTTGTCGAGGATGTTTGACATCTTGTATTCGAAGTTCTGACTTGCGACGAGCGGATTCAGGAGACCTAGCATATTCTTGCCTTTACTGGCCTTGATTTCACCGGCTGCACCAGCAACATTGGAATCCTGATCGAACGCTTTCCAAAGATGGTACAATGCGGTGGGCTCCGGCCGGGTACCGACGTCAAGGAGGATGCAAATGTTAGGTTGCAAAGCGCGGCCAAAAGCGTTGAAGAACCAACGATGCGAGTTTAGCTTTTTCTGATTGTGCTCCTTCAGACAGAAGATAACTTGGCAAGGCACGATTCCTTTCTCAGCCCCCTTGAATTTGAGGTCGGAGTCAAGCGACACTTGTGTGGTATACTCATAAACGTGAGCATTGACCTGTTTCTGGTTGACGACGTTCTTCGCAATGCCTTCTTGGTACACACCCAGCGCAGCCAGAGCATTCAACGTCCTAGGATGCACCTTCTTTCGCCCGTCCGAAATGATACAAACCACAATCTTCTTCCATCCATCTTTGCCCCAGGTACGAGACTTGGATCGAGAACAAAAATGGCTGATATTCTGCATGACGCCGTGCATGGTCCTCGTAAAGTGAGTTTCGTCCTCGTTATACATGGTGATACATATAAATAATTCGGTCTCGCGCATCGTCCTTCCAATCTGTTGGCGCAGTTTATACCCTCTTTGCGTAAAATCGTCGGGATCACAGGTCACAGCAGTGTATCTCATGTGCGTAAACTCTCGGTCGTCTCGGCGTGGCAGAAAGCTATGCAAAATCGTGGGTATCTTACACTCCAAAATCAACTCACCGTTGACCAGCTGAACTTCTTTCTTTGCCATCTGCGCGTTGCGGACACCTCGGCGGCTCTGCTTCTCTGGAGCAGGTCCGTAGTGCAGATTGGGATCGACCATTGATTTGGTTTCGTTACTTTCTTCGTCGTACTCATCCAAATCAACCTTCTCCAAGTCCCTTTCGTCCGCGATGAAAGTCGATTCGCTCGTAAACGATTGCACGCTGCCCTGGGGACCGTGGCGGGAATTTATTGTTTTTCCACCGCCGCCGAATGGGTCTTCATCGCCGTCGCCAATATCGATTTTCATGTCTTGAGCTGTGGTTCCTGGTTTCGAGAACAACGGAGCTGGCGGAAGGGGCCTCCTCGGACTCCCACCATATCTTGAACTGGGGGTCCCAGGTCGTGGACTACCATTGATGTCTGCTCGCTCGTAATATGACGCAGCCGCTGATGGTGGTCTTACCCAGTCTGCTGCACGAGTAGGAGACCATGGCCGAGCAGGCGATGCAGGGCGAGAAGCAGTATACCGCATTTCGTCTGCACCAGAGGCCGTCGGCGGAGGGATCGTGGGCGCATTGCGCATGCTTGGAGCGGCTCGTGACAGCGTTTCCTCAGGATCATATTCGTAGGAGTACCGCTCCGGGTATCTGCTCTCTGCGGTTCTGGCGAAACGGACAGTGCGGTTAGCTCGTCTTCCCTTGTGATAATCCATTTTGTGACAAAGGACACAATCTCGCAATGGCATAAACTCGAACTATTCGATTTTTGAAAGATATATACGATGAGAACGACGGATGACTGAGCCTGACCCGCAGCCTCTTTCGGCAGAAGCTCCGGCATAGCAACCGGAACGTAGACCAAGATACCAGCTGAAACACGACATTCCATGTGCGAGAAAGTGGAGGAAGGGGGTCAACGGGTCACTTACTGGTTCTCATCGCCAAACGGATCTCCCTGCCGGTACGTGCCCAAATCAGTGCTCAGATCTGAATCGACATGAGAGCTTGCTGGCAGGAGCCGCATTGTCGACCCAGCATAGCGAAGGTCATTGTCTTCGTACGAGTCTCGGTACCCGCCGTAGCTGTATGCCGGAGGCTCCTCCTCTTGACCGTACGGTAGTCGAGGCTGACTCATTTCTGTTTCTGAGACGGCTCACAAGGAACACGCCCAAAGAAAGTGAGGCGCTCGAAGCACTGGGGCTTTGCAAAAATCAGGATCTCTGCTTGCGGATTCCTCTGTATTCAGAAAGAATGATGCACTTACTGCGGGGAGAGCACGGAGGCCCTTCAGTGATTGGTAAACAAAAGTCTACCCAGGTTATCTGCGAGGAATGTGGTCCAAAGTTATTGAAGTTCTTCAGTGTTATCTTTATCAGAATGGTATCGACGTCACGATAATTCTCGTGTATAGGATGAAGGGCCGTCTGTAAACAAAGACGAGGATCAACAATAGACACTTGACGAACTGATTAGAAGTAGACTGATGGAAGCACTAAGTACAGCATTAATACATCGTCTTAGATGTTTTCTTCCCTTGCTGACGGCGCTTGGGGTGATCGAAAGCCCATCACCGTGGAGCTTGTCGCCCTGGGCAACCAGCGGCTGGGCGGGGAACCGGAATCGGCGTTCCTTGCATGTTGTTTTTTGGATTCTAATTCCAACCACTTAGCCAGTCGTGCTTGTTTTTATTTGCCAATTGCAGTCTCTGCTGACGATTCATATTTTTAGTCGTGTTTCACTGTCCATCAGGATGGAGAGAAACGAGGAAGACGGTGGCCTAGGCGGCTCTGCTTACTTCCGCCGGCGTTCCTGGTCTCTTCATCGTCAACCTTCTGATTCATTTCAAGCCCGACAGAACAAACTATTGATTGCGTTGAGTAGAAGAGTTCATAACATCACAATTTCTGAGGCTACAATATTACTACTCTGAGCTCACTCATCTGGACCATGCATTGGATCCTTGCCGCGCAGTAAACAGGCCCGTGGGTCTGTGGCGATCATCCGCAACGAACCGGGAATAGTAAAACGACAACAACCTCAACCATATCCTGTCCTCGAAAAGCATTATCCCGTTAAGAGTACCTGTACGTTATTCATTGTCTCCACCAGCTCTTGATTGGCTCTCATCTGGCTCATCTGGTTCTCATCTGGCTCTCATCTGACTCCATCTCATCAACCCACTCGTCGCTCCATTAAGCCAGTGGGGCAATTAAGAGGTCGATGCAGGTGCCGTAGCGTCATTAAGCAAGGGCGCGCGCTCAGCATCACTCGACTCTGGCTCTCTCGGGCTCCGGAACAACACATTACGACCAACGTACTTGGCGGAGGTCACATAGAGTGAGTCCAGCAAGAAGACTCCAAAGATGACCCATGCAAAGATCCACTGCAGATGAAGATGGCTCTTGCGACTAGTTTGGGCCACGGCCAGGCCTGCAATCAAACATGAAATCAGCATATATCTCAGGACGGTGAATGACTACGCCGGGCTTCACATGAAACGTACCGAAAGTCAACAGACTAAGACTGTAACCCAGGAGATCATCGACGGCCAAAAAGATGTGAATGGAGCCGATCAAAAAGATAATCCAGAGGAAGACGTTCGCAGCGATATTCGAGGCCAAATTATGAGACCTGACGGCAGCAGCTCCTGTCCAGAAGAGCGTAATCAATGTCCAGGCATATGGGCCTGCGACAACCGCGATATGGGAAATCGGTGGCAGAGTGCGAATGTGCCAGAACAGGAGATGCTGGTTGATAAAGTGGGCGATCACAATGACCTCGGCGGGCCAGAAGTGGTTTCTCGTCCAGAGGAGGATCCACGCAACAACGAAGAGGTTGTTCAGGATGAAGTGCGCCGCTGAATTTGCTGCTAGAGCTACGATCGCAGTGTCTTTGTTGAAGAGCTGGAACAGGTAAAAAATCTGGGAGAGGAGGAGGACGACCCTGTACAAAAGTAAACGGGTTGCCAGGATAGTAAAAGAACCGACAGAAATACATACCAGTAGATCTCGACTACAGTAACATTGACGCTGAATGCAGTAAATTGTCGCCCCAGCTGCGACCAGATGGTCCAACCGTTCGAGACATCGGATGGTTCATGGATGGAGTAGTAGATACCGACGACCACGACCAGAGCCCAGGATAGAGGCGCGAGAACCCGGTATGCTGTCAGCGGGTATTGACCGTGCGACTCGCGCCTAGCGAATGGATTATAGACTGAGCGAAGTTACAGTTAGCCGGTGATACCAAGTTGAATGAGACCCGCGGGTTCAGCGGAAATAGAGACATACAGGCCATCGTGAAAACCTAAAGGTATTTCTCAGAGAAAAGCCGACCAAGGCAAAAGAGACCTGACTAGAGATGAAAGAATCTTTGACCATGCAGGCATGTACGTAAATATATGGCCAAGGTGCATGAACTCGTCTTGTCCTCTCCAACGGGAGATGACGACAAAGCACCCCGCAATAGTCTGCGTAGTCTCCTGACACGGCACCTCAAACGCCCACTGGTCCGAATATAGTCCGCCACTGCGTCTCGACTGTTTAAGTATAGCCACAACAGCCAAATGCTCTCAATGGCTCAAAGTAGCTCTGATCACCTCCGTCTGGCGGGGCATTGCTGATCCGTGCACTGCCTACTGTCTCTGTTAGTCTGCTACAATCTGTGCCAAACCTACACCAGAAGTACAGAGGACAGAAGGGAGTGGACGAATCTATTGGTTTTGGATGGGCTGATGAATAGGTAGACAAGATTAAGTACAGTACTTCAGAGGGTCATAGGCTAGAGAAGCCGTCATCATGCAACCAAATGGAGAAGTCTAATGCCCAGGTTAGCTCGAGTTCGTACAGTAGTGTCGCCATCCCTGCACGACCGATCGCCCTGCTCAAGTAAGAACCCTGCGAACAGGAAAGATGACCTCGCAACTTCGTACAGATAGCACTAAATAAATAATGGGGAAAAAACACAAATCAGAGGTCTTGAGGCGGGGTGACTTGAAGCTGAAGCTGCTCGGAGAGAATCTGCTTCTATCCAGTCGCTACGATTCCCCCACTGCATGTGTTTCACAGCCTTTACAGCATTCACGAGCCGGCCGTTGACGGACGTAGACCAACCCAGCATCTGCAGACCTTCGTAACGAATCTGTTTCCGCCGTGCTGCTCTCACTTTATCTGTTTCACAGCCTCCACGAGCCGGCCGTGGATGGAGGTGGGCGCGATGATCATGCCTTCACATCCTGACAGTGTTCTCCCCAGCGTCAGGTCAACAGGCTTGCCCTCCAAGTCGCTTACTGTCAACCCCAGCTCCTCCACAATTAACATCCCTCCGACGTGATCCCAGACTTTGGAGCGATAGGAGGCCTTGCGCGGAATCTTGATAAGTACATTGCATCCACCCACGGCGATGGCGATATATCGCAACTGCGCAGACCACAGATCCGCTGCCGGCGGCCATGGAGCTCCTAAGCTGGCGGCAAGGCGCTCATTAAGTTCATAGTTCGACGAGGTAGCCGACTTGCAGTCGACAAACCGAATATCTTTAGGGTCCGTAATCTGCTCGACCGGCTGAATCTTTGTCGCAGGTAGGAGGGACCCGCCTCCCATCGGCCTTGTCCACGCGCCTTCATCGGCGACGGCGAACACCATCAAACCGCTCCCTGCCACGTCCGCAAGGTCCTCCTGGATACCGCCAAACTCGAGGTTGAGGTTCGGACACCCCGTAACCCCAATGATCTGCTTCCCGTCCTCCACAAGGCCCAGGCACACGGCGTACTGCTGGCCACGCATAAAGGTTGCGGTTCCGTCGACCGGGTCAAGGACCCACGTCCGGCCTTTGGGCTTGCAGCTCCCCTGCGCACCTAGATCAATCAGGCGAAGCATCTCGTCCTTCGAGCTCGGTGCCGAGAGGAGTTTCTCACTCTCATCATCCTCAAGTCGAGTAGACGAGACAAGGTCCCAGGTGCGTTCGAGCAGTTCCGGCTCGGCACGGAGGGTCTTTGAGTCTTCCTCGCCAACGATATCATCTTCAGGAAAATGACGATGAATTGCAGCGATGATCAGGCTTTGCGCCCCAAAGTCGGATATAGTGACAGGAGTGTCATCTTGCTTATCGAAAGAACCCTTGTCAACGGCCTGAATAAGTTTCTTGGTCAGAATTGCGGCTCGCTGGACCGTTAAACAGGCGATTTCCAGCTCCTTGGCATAGGGGCCAGTGTACTCCATTCTGATGCGGCGTTGGCTCGGTCGGAGATGCAATTGTGCTAAAATTGCGAGGAGAGTATTAATATTCAAAATCCAGATGGCAAGAATAACGTAGAAGAGGTCTTTTGAGTCATTTCTCAATTGAGGTCGCGATTACGTAGGGGTCGAAGATTCTGAGTGACTTGCGAGACACGGCGAGGCGGTGCCAAGCTATTGCAATGGGTCCGGTTATCGTCACTCTATTGGCTGCTGTGTTCTCTACCGAGCCAGTTCTCTTGCCCTAAGTCATCTATATGAAAGATATTCAAGCACTCTGGAAGTACGAAGCTTGTTGATTTACTGTATGTAGACGGCAAACACCACAGAATCCCATGACCTTCCCCAGGGGATGGCCACCTGTCTTTGATCATCAAGCCTAGTGGACCATGAACCATCAAAAGCTAATAGAGACCTCTTGAAGACGGCAAAGCAGAGAACTTCGATACATCTATCCGTTGTCCCTCACTGCGCTGCTCAGATCTATCCCTAAAAGCGTTACTGCCTTCAAAGCGTTGCTACATTCAAGCCAAGCAATCACTTAACTTCATCCCACCGTCCGTCAACAATATGCGTCCTGGCTTCTCTGCCTGGTTCACCCACGTCCAGCTCTTTCAGAACCTTCTGCGCCGTCATTAAAGCATTCGTAGCCCACTACCTTTGCAAGGCATACGAACTTGGACCCGCCGCTGGCTAACACTCCATGTTCCAGCATTTCTGGTGCAAATGTAGCCTAGGCACTGAGCGCGTTGGCGACGGGGTTGAGGCAGCGGACCTGCTGGTCGAGAAAGGTACAGAGATTCGAACTTAGAAAAGGCTAACTCTAAGGGTTATTTGTCTGTAATCGGTTATTTGTCGGCTTTAGAGTTATAGCAGCTCTTGAGAAGGAGGGGAGGGGCTTTGTACTGTAGATGCGTTGGAGGCATTTGGGAATTATTTCCATCTGAAACTCTAAGGAGATTCGACTGTCTAGAGCAATTGGTATCTTACCCTTATTCGCAAGTGGACAGTCTAGCTCGAGAACTATGGGGATTCTATGACTGTCTGGGCTAAGGTAACCGAGGAAGAAGGTATAGGGTAGCTTGCGAACCGACTTCGGCACTGAGAACCACCAGGTATCCCTACTTTTGACAATGCTTGTCTAGAGAAATTGGATTTGAGCAAGCAGAATAAACACGGGATTTCTATCCGCATTTGAGGTTGATTCCTACATTGGATGCTTGCAGCCATGAATCCGAAATCCAACTACTGCTTAGGGACGAGGTGAAAGGATTACACTCCCATTTTGCTAAATACTAACTACAAAAACCGACTACTCATCAACTTACAACAGTAGGCACTGACTCCTGAAGATCAGCGACAAGCAACAACGGCGTAGTTGTTAATCAGTCACTTCATGTTTCAGCTGTCATGGTGGGGAAAAAGCCGGCGGAGACTCCATAAGACTGCTGTTTCAGGGCGCACCAGCCTCAATATGAGACAATGATATTCCTCACATAGATGAACATTTCTGGTATAAGGCCAGCGCATTTCCCCTCCTCAGCTACCTCACCATAACCCATTGCCTATCTCCTCACCCCTTTCAATTGCCTTCCACCACCAAAATGAACCTCAAACTACTCACCACCCTTCTCTTTCCAGCCCTCGGCCTCACCACGCCCGTGGACTCCACCACCGAGACTACAGTCACCAAACGCGAAGATACCTGGGGTGGCAGCGTTTCCCTTGGCCCCACGAAATCCACTATCGTCCATGCCGTAACGACGATCATCCCGGGGCCAGCCCCTGAGACTCAGAACGGCGTCCTTTTCCTCTGGCCGGGCATGAGCAACGGCACGGGTGACCTGATCCAGGCGACACTCGAAAGCTGGCAGAGTAATGACTGGTGCGGTGCTGGCTCTGGCGAATGGTGCGTGCGCGCTTCTGTCTTCGGCAGCTTTGGACAGCTTGATGGAGAGCCGGGCGTTGCGAAGGGCGATGACCAGGTGAAGATCGAATATACGTTGCAGGATGATCAAGATACGTGGGTGCAGGATGTGACGAATGCGGAAACTGGCGAGGTGCTCTCGACTTACTCGCATAAGTCAGGGCCTTACATGACTGGGTAGGTTGCGAGAGTTTTGAAAGAGTGGGTAGATGAATGCTAATGGCTCTATAGATACGGCACTGGCACTGAGTGCAATGAAGATTGCACCGGTACATCTTCCGAACAAAAGTACATCAATACCGTGATTACCCTGGCTGAGGCCGATTCTACGTTTGGAGATACCATTGCCTCGGCCGGTGGCGCCACCTACAGCGGATTGAGCTCGAGCGAGGGTGGGAAGGTGTGGACGATCGAGAGCATTGTTATTCCTGCTATGATCTGATGCTCTATCTCTTTTTGTACATAAACTGTGCTCGTTCGCGGCTTATCTGTGTATACTCGAGGATGTATATATTGTTCATTCAAACTGAACATGCGACTTTGGCCTTCAGCTTCATTTATTCCGGTCCTCTTTTCCCGAAAGTAGTTAAGACCAGTTAACATTAGATGCAGTCCGTGGCGAATGCCAGCTATTGCCATCTCTTCTCTTACGCATGAACGTGAAGCCGTTCAAAGCAGGCAAATGCTTTGCTCACTGCACGCCATTGAATATACAGTTTGTAAGATATTGAGCCGACGGTAACAACTGGTTGAGGCCCAAAGACGTGGAATTGTATGGTAAGGATCGCATAGGTCATACGTACAACCAAGCCTCGTTAATGATACCAAAGGGAAAAGGTCAAGGGAAGAGGTCATGAGAGGGAATTTAGGTGACATCAATATCGGACTCAAAGCGCAGCAAAAGCAAGCTCATATGCAAATCCGAGCGTGAGCTTAGCATGTTCCAGCATGTGGTCGAAGCTCAAATAGCTGATCTTGTCGTCAGTGGTGTGGATATGCTTGTTACTGTTTTCCATCGTGGATTCCGTCGCCATGGCAGATGGATATCCGTATTTGCTTGCTGAGGTGTGGTCAGAGCAGGCGTATCCGCACTTGGTCTCAACAAAGGGGATGGCGCAATACTGGTAACTCGGATTAGTCAAACATCCAACAGTCGAAAAGAAGTGCACTTACGGTGACGATGGTATTCTTGAGGAAAGATGTGAGTGCGGGGTCAACATAATCAGCCATGACTCCAATAGACTCTTTCTGACCAGCATGTTTAGTGCCTTGAACATAACCGGTCATATCCTGCTGGAGCATGGCTTTGACATCCGCCTGGTTCTTGTTATACTTGGAGAAAATGGCCTGCGAGCCGAGCATTCCACCCTCTTCTGCAGAGTACCAATGGAACTCGATTGTGTTTGGCGACTGGCCGTGTGCAACGATATCAGATTTCAGCAAGCCACGCAGGGCCTCCAGAATGGTGACGGTCCCACTACCATCGTCGTCAGCGCCTGGAGCGCTTAGAAAGGACGGAAGGAATAGGTTGATGCTGTCCTGGTGAGCACCCAGGACAACAGTCTTTTTCGACAGACCAGGGATACGCGCGATGATACTGAACTGGCCCCAAGAATGATCGAATTTCTGAACCGTCGCGCCGAATTTGTCGGCTCCCGAGTCGCGGACCACCTTGGACACCTGATCATATAGCCACTGAGCGGATTCCACGCCGGACGACGATTTGTAGTATCTCGTGTGGAAGGAGGTAAACTTCTCCAGGTCCTTACGCATATTGTCCATCGATAACCCCCCGATGAGCCCCTTAACTGTGTCAACATGTCCCATCTTTTGCGGATAATTGACGTAGCTGCCAGCGTCTAATGTTGGATATAGTCCGTAGTTACGATCTTCCGTAATATCGATGAAATTCACCCCGTCCTAGCCAGCGGTTAGCAGCCGAAAGAGCGGGGAACTCCAGTGCACCATACGAGTTTCAGAGTCCATTTCTCCTCCTCTGTTACCCATCTCGTCTGGTATGGTGACAACTCAATGAGATACTTCTCTTGCTGCTCGAAGTGAGTTTCTGGGAGCTCCAGCACCTCTTGCTCTTGCTGTGGAATCGCGTACGACCAGGCACCAGTGGCGGTCGCGCCGAGAGCGAGTGCCGTCGAGAGCTTCATAGTGACCAAGACTTAGCCGATCGCTCGTTAAAAATAGCAATAATAATAATGAATCCTAAGAATATGGTAATTGAGGACGGAATTTCTAGTCTATGCGGAGGGAGGAGAAGGGCGGACGTTGATCTGATGGCTGCGAATAGCTGAGGGTGGGGTGTGCGGCAGAGAAGTCGAGGAAGGAGGTCACAGGTAGGTCACCGTTACCGATGGACCCAAGACAGGCGACTGCACTAGATGGTAAGCTGTCGTAAAAATGATATTTATCCAATTCTGAGGTCGACCAAGTTCGAAATTTCGACAGAAGCGCCTCACGGTCGTCGTAACGTCAGACCTGCCCAGGTGCTTTATATAAGCTGCCCAATGGCGTCAGGTACGGTAGTTCTCCACCAGGCACAAGCTGTGCCTCAAAGACCCCTGCTCCAACATAGCCTCACACCCACTTACGGTTAGCATTTCTCAGGGACATCCTCCATACCCCTTATTGTCGCTTCTGGGACCAAGGGGAAGAGCTAGATTCAGTGTGATGCTATTTTTAGGTGGTCAACGCAGTTATTCTTGATATTTGAGAAAACAGCAGAACTCAGCTCTGAATCCCCGCAGGCCCGCACACTGCCGCGGATCCCCAGATTTCGAAATCCAGATCCAACTCATGTCATTTGGAGACGCCCCACTGAGTCGCGATTCAATTAATAGGGTAATACTACGAGGAGCACAAGCGGCCATCAATTCTTTTGTCGTCTGTGATAGTTCCGACAAGCGGCAATCTCACAGCATCAGAATGACTCTGGCCCAAAACTCCAGTCATCGAGGGAGATAGCCCATTTTAGCAGTCCCAAGCGCATACCTAGGCTTAGTTACCACTGATCTCAACTCTACGCTTCATTCGTACAATTAGTAGCCTATAAGGCTCCCAGGTTAATATATCTCATCGAAGCAGGTGGCACACGAAACAAAGCCCGGTTACAAGCAAAGCCTATGTAACCTAATCAGTTCATTCTACTTAGGCATGAGGGCCACTTCATCTCTTGACACCGCAGGCTGCCGAGTCCGCCTGTATAATATGTGATTTCATTAGAATGTCATTAGTGTGAGTTAAGGAAGCGTACGGATGCGTATGTCGTAAACAGACATGGTCCATTGAGACAGTCATAGCGTCTTGGTTGGCTCAGTGGCTAGCTCAGAGTCGAACCAGTCGCAGATTGGATCGGCATGCGATCTTAAACGATGACACCGTACATAAAGCATTAACAGGTCATAAATTAACAGTTCATAATCAATCCTTTCATTGGGATACACTTTTGATTCTGAACCCAGATTTAGTGCGCTGGTACCTGGCATAAATCTGATCTTGTTACCGGAACCAACAATCAGCGGCGCTGACTCAGCCTCCGCATAGCCAGCAGCTTCCAGCACCGTCTTCTGACTCTCATTTCTAATCGCCTCACCATCTTTTTTCTTACCCTCTTTAAAA
Source organism: Aspergillus quadrilineatus (assembly GCA_013305525.1). Taxonomy (NCBI): domain Eukaryota; kingdom Fungi; phylum Ascomycota; class Eurotiomycetes; order Eurotiales; family Aspergillaceae; genus Aspergillus; species Aspergillus quadrilineatus. The sequence continues at coordinate 224,517 of JAAXYA010000023.1, forward strand.
TCCTGGAGGTTGGATAATCGTCCACCTCCCTTTCATTTTTCTGTTATTTCCTTCTCTTGCCCTCGTTTTACGCAAATATGTCGCCGATATCCGTCAGCCGAGGCAGTGGCGCTTCCGAGTCTTTCACTCAACTAGCTGATGCAGATCTCGAATCCATAGGCCGCCACTGCGAATACTCGTACTGCAACCAGCTCGACTTTCTTCCCTTTAGATGTATGTCCTGTCGAGGGACGTTCTGTCTGGATCACAGAACCGAGACTGCACATCGCTGCCCAAACGAAGGCGAATGGGCGCGCCGTCGAGACGGTTCCGCATCCGCAACCAACACGCCGACGCAGAAGCCTACTATTTACAACTCCGATCAGTGCGCGCATATCTCTTGCAAGACGTTGATAAATACGCTCAAGGATCCCGGTGTCAAATGCCCGGAATGCAGGCGCGAATACTGCTTAAGACACAGGTTGAAAGAAGAGCATGACTGCGCCAAGATTGCCCCGCGATCAGGCACCGGCGGTGCCGCCACTCCAAATGAGACGGTCCGCTCAATGTTTGCAAAGGTCCGATTGTGGGGGAAGGATAAGAGTCAGGCAGCTGCTGCTGCCGCCGCTGCGGCGAAACCAAAACCAAAGGCGAATAGTCCTGCTGCACGAATGGTTGCGGTAAATGCTATGAAGAAAGCGGCCAAGGGCGACGCGAGCGTCCCTGCTGACAAGCGGATATATCTGCATGTTGTTGGGACCTCAGAAACGCAAGGGACAGACCCGCCGAATGGCGATTTTTGGTTTGATTCCCGGTGGAAAGTGGGTAGAATCTTGGACGATGCCGCGAGACGATTAGGTGTTGAAAATCTGAATAACCGAGTTGGAGAGGAAGCGCGGTTACGGATCTTCCATGTGGAGAGCGGGGATTTCCTAGAGTTCTCTGAAACTCTTGGAGGTGGGAAAGTCAAGACGGGCGATACGATCGTGATGCTGAGGGGAGCCGGTGTGATTCTTGGGAAGTGATATTGATCTTTGGGCCATTTTATGATAACGACGATATTGCATAGCATGATACACATTATGTTGGCGTTTGGGAATCTGACACTGATATTTGAAGCACGAAATTCTCATGATCGTACCACCAAGGTCGTCTAGCCCTAGAAAGTACGAGACCGGCGGCGACCTAGTTCCTGCAAAATAGAAAAGGGACCTGAAGGACTTACTGTCAATTGCATACCTCAGTTGCTTTTCCCAACTTGAATCTGCTGTCTAGGTGATTTATAGAGCGCGTCCAGTTCTGTTGCGCCATTTATGTCGGAAGTCGTAGGGGATGCAAGATCGCTTAGATCCCTAGGCAAGGCGAGGGCGCCAATTCCGCAGACTTCTCGCGAAGACCATAAGGAGTATAATCATTGATATGCGCATTGATTTATTGATATCTGCATATTAAGCAGATCTCGATGGTTGCGTACCATGCGGGAGCTGTTGGACCTGCTACTGAAGGCATCGTGGTCATAACGTAGGGTTCGGCCTTTTTGTACATGCCCACGTCAGGTCAGTGGGAAGGTTGAAATGCAGCCAACGCTATACTGATTCGAAATCAGTATTGTACCATGTTTTTGACTCCTAACGCAGTTCTGGGAGTGCTGCGCCTCTATTCGGGCTTATTTTGACGCATATTCCCGGCAAGAGCAAACACCAGACAAAGAAATGCATATAGCATGCATGATATACTACAGCTTGCGATGTAAACAAGATCATGCTATATGCAGGAGCAAGGCTGGGGGCCCCTCATTTTAACTCGTTGTGGTTTCCTGTACCTGGCTTGGTATGCCTGCGGATTCCCAGGCCCCTTTACGGAGTGATTTATCCTGACTTCATCCCCGCATTCCCCGTGTTGCACAGCCAAGGCAGAGATTCCCCTTACATCAATGATCGGAGCTCAGGTTGAAAAAGAAAGCGTTTAGCATAGTACGGCCCTTTTCTGGACAAAAACGGCGTTGAAACACCCAGACGCTGCTTGGTTTTTTTTTCTTTCCGTTGCGTCTGCTTCGCGACTTAGGGCAATGCATCTCAGTATAACACGGTCTCAGCGGCTTGGGGCAGCCATTGGAATCTCGGCTGCCTTCTTTCTCACAGAGATCTCAGGTAGGCAGACGCGATTTTGCGACTTGTGTGGTCTCCTAACATGGGGTTTTGCTAAGCCTGCAACAGTTGGGTTTTACACACACTCATTGGCCTTGGTGGCGGATGCCTTCCACTATGTACGTGAGCGTCAGACAATGTATGGCATTGCTAATGAGACTAGCTAAATGATCTCGTTGGATTCATTGTTGCATTTGTCGCTCTCAAGGTCCGTTATCTCGTTGACGCGGTCAATTATGCGCCGGCGATGCTAACCAGGATACTCAGGTTTCAAACTCCGAGCATTCACCTAAGGAGCTCTCGTTTGGATGGCAACGAGCTCAAGTCTTGGGCGCATTTTTCAATGGAAGTCTGCTATTTGCGCTGGGCATTAGTATCTTCCTGCAATCAATTGAGCGCTTTATCACGTTGCACCGTATGTTAGCCGAATCCGGCGTGGCCCTTGGCTTACATGCATTAGATGTCGAGAACCCTAAACTTATGTTTATTATTGGGTCCATTGGACTGGGGCTGAACATCATCTGTGCCACATTCCTACATGGTAACTTACCTTGCCTGCCAATCCGGAGACACAAGCTTGACCGGCTTTAGAACACCATCATCATCACGACGACCACCGTCACCCAGATTCGGAGGCAGAACCTCAAGGGCAAGTTGATTTTGAACAGCAACGTGAGCTTGAAAATAAAGCCAAGGTTCGAGCTCATCTACATGTTCTTGCCCGGTCCATTGACATCCCGTACAGCATCATGATCACAGGCACATGGAGCACGAAGAACTTCCCATCTTTGGCGGGCATGATTTGGGCATGATGGGCGTTTTGCTTCACGTTGCCGGCGATGCGGCCAATAACCTGGGGGTGATGGTTGCTGCACTAGTCATTTGGCTGACGCGTTATGAGGCGAGGTATTATGCTGATCCCGCCACAAGCATGGGTATTGCTGCAATGATCTTCCTTTCTGCACTTCCCCTCAGTAAGTCACAGCCTTGTCTATCAGCTGATTCTAGAACTGACAGTTCTAGTCCGGCAATCTGGTCTCATATTACTCGAGAGTGCTCCAAACAAACTCGACCCTGCAGATGTGAAGCATGACCTTGAAAAGGTAGGATTCCCCAATTCATGCTGCATGACTGTGACTTATGCTTTGATAGATTCCTGGCGTCCTAGCCGTCCATGAGCTGCATATCTGGCGTCTCAACCAACATAAGACGCTTGCATCAGTTCATGTCGCTATGCTGAATCACTCGATTTCCGAGTTCTCTGCAGTATCACGTACATTGCAGGAGTGTTTCCATGCGTGGGGGGTGCATTCAGTTGCGATCATGCCGGAAATCGCAACTCCCTTGACTGCTGGGGCCCTGGCCCAAAATCAAGGTGACATAAGTGGGATGGAGGTGTCAGAGAAGTACCTAAATATTTGCCAGTCCCAATGTAGTTCGTTCTGCAGAGAATTGGCTTGTTGCGGGTAGGTGCGCAGAGGGGATTCTAGAGCGGCAAAGATGGGCTTGACCTTTGCCGTCAATCAATCCAGCCCTTTTCTTCCCCTCTTTACACTTCTCTTATATCTCCAATTAGTTTGACCTTGGCTCAACCCACCGTCAAATCCTCGAACCGGGGCACTACCCCTGCGGAATGATTCCGAGGATCGGCTGTTTCTGTTCATGTACAATAACGACTCTGTGCAACAATAATCGATCACAAATTCCGCGACGGAAATTCTCCCAACTCCAACTAAGCTGATCTAATATCTGCAGAGAAGCCGCTGAGCTTGAGAATTACACAAATCTGCCATATAAGGAAGGTAGACGCGCATTTCTAGTACTGCGATTTACTCCAAGTCTCCAAACTGATAAGCAACCTCCACTGCATTGCTGGGTTGGTAGTATCTATAAGCAGCTCGGCTGCTGTGTATCAACCGCCAGATGCGGGGTATATATACGGGTGCCTCACTGATACCGGGTCTTGCTACATCGCACCTTCCCACAAGGCTAGAAGTGGTGTGACACCGTGCAGCAGAGAGGGAAGAAGAATATAAAAAGCCTAACCAGCACTCTTTGGTTGCTCTGTCTCTTTCTTCGAGTGTCTCTCGCAGGTCTTCCATATTCTACACTCGATCTTGAATTATGTCTTCCACCTGGGAAGCCCAAGCTCGCAAAGCTCAGTATATCCTTGAGCAGTCCATTCCAAAGCAATGGCTGGCACCTGCGGACCAACTCCCTCCTGCGGACCAGCTGAATGTGGTGGACTTCCCGCGCAAAAGTGGGATGCTTACTGATAAGGAACTCGCCATAACGGAGTCGTCTGCCACGGCTCTTGTATCCGCCATGGGTGAGGGCCGTTTCAGCGCTGAAGAAGTGGCCGTGGCTTTTCTGAAGAGATCCGTTATTGGGCATCAGCTGGTACGAGAAGAAAATGATAATTACTGAACCCGGCTAACTGCTGTTAGCTCAACTTCGCTACTGAGTTTATGGCCGAGAAAGCCATCTCGAGGGCGAGGGAACTAGATAAGTACTATAAAGAGACGGGTCGGCTAGTGGGACCATTGGTATGCTAGGTACCCTATTGAGTTTACAGTCTTGGACTGACTGTCGCAGCATGGTGTTCCCATTAGTGTCAAGGAACATATAGGATTCAGAGGCCTGACGCTGAACGCAGGCTACACTACATGGTATGTCAATTCCTTCTCTTATCTGTTAACTAATGGCTAAGGAACACGAAGGGTCGACAACATCGCAACAGACGACGCGCTTGTCCTGGAATGCTTGGAGGAAGCAGGTGCAGTTTTCCATGTCCGGACGAATCAGCCTCAATCTCTCATGGTAATGTTCTTTACGGCCCAAATTGCAGCAATTACTGACTGGACAAGCACCTCTGCTGCAGTAACAATCTCACCGGTACCACTTTGAATCCTTACAACCGCACTCTTAGTCCGGGTGGTTCCTCGGGCGGCGAGGGAGCGTCTATGGGATTCAAGTGCGCTCCGTTAGGCATTGGGACAGACATCGGTGGCTCAATAAGATGCCCAGCAGCGTTTTGTAACGCGTATGGCTTTCGTCCGACAATTCATCGAAACCCAAATAAAGGGTCGAAAGTGCCTGTACCGGGCCAAGAATCTATCCTAGGCGTAATCGGCCCCCTTGCCAGTCAGTGCGTCGAAGACCTAGAGCTGTTTCAACGGGCACTCCTTGATCAAGAGCCTTGGGATGAGGAGACGTCATTGGTGCCGTTGCCTTGGAAGCAAGTTTCTTCAACGGAAAATATAACAGTGGGCATCATGTGGGATGATGGGTACGTTCATCCCATGTTTTGATCATAATTTGCAATCTGACGGAGCTAGATGTGTTCGTCCTCATCCCCCAGTGACTCGGGCCCTGTCGCACGCTCGAGAGCGGCTCCGAGCCTTGGGTATCAACGTGGTTGACTGGGAGCCCTACAATCATGACCATGGTTGGAAAATCATCGTATGTGAACCACCTCCATATACGAGGCGGCCGTGAAATACAACGAAACGACGCTAACCGAAGAAAGTCCTCTCTCTATTTTGCCGATGCAGCAGCCCGCAATCGTGAACTCATTGCAGAGACCGGCGAGCCAACGCTTCCTCTCACCGAGTGGGCCTTCCAGTATAGCCGGTCAACGCCACTAACAGTGGCCGAAAATTGGGAGCTCAACCACCAGCGCGACATTTACCGGGACGACTATCATGCACTTATGAAATCTCACGGTGTAGACTTCATTCTCTGCCCTGCATATGTGGGTGTCGCAAGCGTCCTAGGCGAATCCCAATACTGGAACTATACGGCTATCTGGAATATCCTGGACCAGCCTGCTGCAGTTTTTCCCAGCGGGTTATACGTGGATCCGCAACTCGACCCGGAAGACAACTCCTATCAACCACGAAGCGCAGAAGATGAGCGTGAATGGAAGAAATATGCTCCTGGAAGATATGTCGGGGCTCCAATTGGGCTGCAGCTTGTTGGGAGGCATTTCAAGGATGAAGAGACTTTGGCAGCTGCAAGCTTGGTCTCAAAGGCACTAAAGGGCACTGCAAACGTATAACTCCTAGCTGGCTTATTGGGCGTTTTAGTATAGACACTTGAGCAGTTGAGCATTAATTTTAATTGATACATCATGAGACTATTCCCAAACAGGCAACCTAAGGCTCTCCAACATTATGTCAGCCAAGGAGTCTCCCGATGATGATTCTCCCGACGAAGGCACCAAACTCTCCCCTCGTCTAATCCTTGTTGCAATGCGCAGAAATGCTGGTCGAGCTCCTAGATGTTTTTCAAGGCTCTGGAATTAACCACCGCTCTCCGTCCTTTACTGTTACCCGATGAGACTTTACTTTTTGTCCAGGATGCGGTGGGGTTATACGATGGGTGAGTATTGAACAAATACAAACTGTGCTCATCTGGATTTCTCAAGGCTCATCCAAAGTACACTTGCTAACTTCAACCCTCTTCAACTAACAGCAAATATAAGATCGCCAACTACCAGAACGGCCATGCGTATCTCACGTCACACCGGGTCTGTTACGTAGCCGTTGACGAGCCGCGGAAGTACTCTGTCGGCATCGACATAAAAGACGTCGACAGAGCCGAATATCAAGTAATGTGATTCCTGCACTGACTTGCAGCTCCTTGCTCATGTATACCAGGCAGGCTTCTGGAAATCATCGCCGAAAATCATCATATACCCAAAGCCTGTGAAGAACGCGGGCGGACCTCGGAGCTCGAGCGCGAGTCCATCACGGCTACCGTTGAGAGCGCAATTATCGGGAGCGCAATCACCTCTTTCGCAGACTTCAGCCCAAAATTATACACCGCCGCCGCCAAATCTTCTGAATGCGACTTGGGTATGTCCCATATGTTCGTTCTCCAACCCGGTGCCGTCGAACTTTGATCCGTCTACGGCAACCAATTCTACGCCAATACCTCCGTGCCTCGCTTGCGGAATAAAGCCTCCGTTTACCACGGTCTTAAAGGCTGCTATAACGGCGGCGACTAGCCGGGAAGCTCCTCCCATCAGCCCGGCAGTGTCTCAAGCCGAGCAAGAATGTCAATCGGCAGGAACCGGGCAGGCAAATGCAGCGAATGGTGGAGGATCAATAATGTGCCCGCGATGTACATTCCTGAATCATCCTTCGCTTTTAGATTGTGAAATATGCGGCGCCTCTTTGGCGAGTGCAAACTTTCTGCGAGTTTCCGGTCAGGACAGGTCGGATTCTCCAGCACCGGTCTTTGAGGATGGGAATATTCGGAATTCTGCTATCACCGATCATATAAAGCTTTCCTTTAGAGAAGGAGGAGAAAAAATCTTCCTTGAGAGGCTCAAGGGGGCGTTAATCCAGCGGAAATGGCTGCTCTATAATGCACCTCCTGCGCCACAGCGACCGTCGCAGTCAACACCCACGTCAGCACCGGATCAAACTGGCCTGTCAACTGGTGTGGATACCCAGGCTCGCTCACCCGGGGTTGGGATTGCTGGTCTGGAACGGCGAGGGCTTGAAGCTCGCAAAAACAATGAACTCGTGATCGGAAATGCTTTTGAGGACCTTGAGGCGCTCATGGCCTCTGCGAAACAGATCGTAGCACTTGCTGAGACACTGGCGCGAGAGTCGGGCATGGCCAGTGGTGAATCTTCAGCAGAAACCAGCGCGGTACTCTCCGAAAGTGCTGCCGCTTTGGGAATGATCACCACGAAAGATATGCTCGGATCCAGCGCAGGAAACCTATATCTCTCTGAATTGTCACGAAATCTCGCAGAGTATCTCACCGACGATCGAAAGGGTGTTCTTCAGAGAGAAGGTGGTATAATGAGTCTGATTGACCTTTGGGCAGTTTTCAATCGCTCTCGAAACGGCGTTGAGCTGGTAAGTCCCTCAGACTTTAAACGCGCCGCCGAGCTCTGGGAGAGGCTCAAATTGCCCGTTCGACTTCGCCGGTTCAAAAGTGGCCTTTTGGTTGTTCAGCGGTACGACTGGACCGATGAAAAGACCCTTCGACAACTTCAGGACTGGATGGCCGATCTGCGTCGCATTCCACCTCCGGACCCTGTCCCTTGGGACTGGCGCCATTTTGGCCGTCCAGTTACAGCGCAGGAGGCAGCCCAGCGCTTTGGATGGAGCGTTGGTGTTGCAGCTGAGGAACTGGAGATGGCGGAGGACAAGGGCGTCTTCTGCAGGGAAGAAGGCATTGAAGGCTTGAAGTTTTGGAGCAATTTTATCACCTTTGACCCGACACCTGATGATCCTAGCAATTTGGCTGTTTCCCTCTTGGAAGTTTGAAGAGCTAGCTGGTTATAGATCTGATGATTTAATGACTTATAGAGTATTGCATGACTTGCTACCTAAAAAGCTCTTCCGGTGGTGCTCTACGGAGTAGAATATCCCATAGACGTCATTCGCGAGTGACCCCGCATTCCCGTCCACTGATAAGCGACCTCTCCGCATCGAACGGGCCACCTACAGCTGCAGTTATGCCTAGCCTACACACCTCAGCTCTGTCCCAGATCATTCTATTCCTTCCAACCGCCAATGTGAGCTACTATTTGTTCGCCGTCTGAGCACGTGCGACTTCACGTTTAGATGAAACATGGCCGTGGCTCAAACGAGAACAAGCATACGCAGGCTATCGAAAGCCTCAGGCGTAAACGCCCAACACCGATCTCTTTCAGCCCAAATCCGCAGACTCTGGACCTGTTCTCATCGATATCACAATAGCAACGACCTCCATAGGAAACATACCCGCCTTATATTCCACAACCATCATCGATCACTAAGACCCCATCATCCCCCGCGAAGTCAACGGATTATATACCCAAAATACCAGTACCAGTCATGGTGGAGTCCTGGTTGGGGCTGGGGCTGGGGTGGCTTCAACTCCAGCTTTTTTGGCTTCCTGGACAGGCCAACGAGATACAGATATAGGCGAGATGATGATAAGGGTGGCTGGGAAGACCGCGCGAAGCGCCGGATGGAATGGATCAAAAAGGAGATCGAAGCTGATCCATACGCAGCTCTTTTTGGGAGGAGGCCTCAACCGCTCGGATTAAATTGGGGCAATAAGCTTGAGAGTGGGCTTATGTCCTTGTGGCGGTCGGTTTTCGGGCTCGGTGAAGATATGTCGAACACGAATAAAGGTAAAGGCGCGAAAGTCATCGATTCGGCGCTGAAATTACGAGATGACTCTGGCCGCGCATCAGTTGATGAGGATATGTCGAACACGGATCCCGATAAAGGGGCGAAAGTCATCGATTCGACGCTGAAAGGGCAAGATGACTCTGGCCGCACATCGGTTGATGAGAAGGTGCGAGAGCCAATGACCAGAGATGGGGATATGCAGCGTCGGTCATCAACGGACTTTAGGGGAGCTGGGTTCGAGTTCGATCCTATCAGTGGCCGTATGGTTCCCGTGCGACCTGAGCCTTGGGGGACGCCCGAAGAAAGAGGCAAGGAACGACAAGGAGATGGACAGTATGTTGATAATAAGTCCATCCCTATGGGTGACAACTTACCTCGAGAGAAAGCTGAGGCGGATTCAAACAATCTTTCAGAACCGAACATCGTCGACTCCGCAACTAAAACGGACTCGACTGTACCTGAATCTAGTGAGCGGTTCCAGGGCGCTTCTGAGCCTTCGATTGTCTCTGAAAGTCAAATCTACGCATCGGCACCGACTCAGGAAGCCTCCAACTGCCTAGATGAGACTGTGCAGGCCGCCAAAGATGAAATAAATGCTGAGACTCAAACACATGTTCAGGTTGAGCGACCAGTACCACCACAAAATGACAGTCATGACGCTGTATTCCCCGCTACTGTGCCATCTACGCAGAGTCCCTACTCCCAAAAGCACAACGTTACTGAAAGATTGTTGGCCGAGCATTCAGTCTCTAAAGCTGGGCCTGACCGGGCAGGGTTTCTGTCAAGGCGTGAGAACGAAATGCCCAAACTGGTCACGGGTGAAAGTCAGCCATGTACTGCAGTTGATAACAGAGACAAAGATATTGAGCTATTGAGTGCGCGCGATATCCGGGCCGCCTATGAGCCCAGACGGCTAAGCATTGAAGCCGAGATTGAAGCCGAAATACCTAAACAGTTGGATGAGCCCTCAGCTTCACAAACCGATCTTGAGGATACACACGCCAAATCTCCAGTGAATAAAATGGGTGACTCAGTCAATATGCCTGGCGAGTCGACCGCCTCTTCAGCCCTTCCGGACGGGCAAGCCTTAAATGAAGATCTATCACAACATAAACCATCAACGACGACAGCCCAGTTCTCAGTCACGGAGACGTATCGCATATTCGCATATGATCCATCTTCCGCGAAAGTCACCGAGGCTGAAACGATCTCATCACTCCAACAGCCGAGCGAGCATCTTCATCCAACGGAAGTGCTCACGCGCCTAGCAAATCCCGCCAAGTTCTTACCATGTCTGAACCAGATGCATGCAAAGGGATACGAGATTGTGTCGGGTGGAGGAGACATCCTAGTATTCCGAAAGGCTCCGGCAGGAATCTTGAAAACTATTGATAGGCTGGCAAGTCCTTCCCAAGAACATTCCACTGAGTCAGCTCAACTCGCAGATAAAGACGCCCAAGGTGGAAGTTTGTTTGATCAAGATGCACCCAGCAAACAATCTCGCAAGAGCCCTCAGAAGGCCACAGTTACAAAGGTACTCCGGCGAATGCTGGTGGGAGGACTTGCCACCGGAGGTACCTGCTACGCACTGGGTGTTGTGAGTGAGTATTTTAGAACCGGGGGGAAGGACGGATTCGGCATTGATGGGTTCACGGAATTCGAGTCAGAAAGACGACATCTGGAGCGATAACCTGAAGGTGTATGGATGTGCAAACGCGTTGGTTATTTTTTGATTATCTCCGCTACTTTGTAAGTAAAGACCAATCTCAACTTGGACTCTCCTATCCACTTCAACGCGTGCTCCAATATCCATAGCCCCAAGTATCAATACGGCCCGCCAACTATCAAGGCTTCCTCCCCATCTCTTTCACCAGTATCAGACCCTTTATCCTCCCAGACCCAGTCGCACCAAGGCTGTCTCAACCCCTCAGCAAGGCCGCCAATCTTATCCTTCATGGACCCCTTGATTGCCTCGAACTCAGTCAGCCGTGCCTTCTCCTCCTCCCTCTTCTCTCTCTCTCTCTTCCTCAGTCTCTCTTCTTCCTCCTCGATCTTCTTCTGCTCCTGCGCAGCTTTCTCCATCCCGGCTGCATCGCCTCCGACATCACTCTCTGGCTCCATCCCCTCATCATACGGATACCGCTCAAAAACATCCTGCAGCACTCCGCACCGCGCCTGTCCACTCATCAAGTACATGATAAGCCCGGCTAGCATCTTCATCGCAGCCCCAAACTCGCACTTCAGCCACAGGTCATATTCACAACTGCCCAAAACCTGGAACGATCGTGGATGAACTTCGTTATCGGGATTTGAGAGCTGATTCCACTCTACCTGCTCCATGAAACGCTCCAGGTTGGTCTTGCTGTAAAATCTGCCATCTTGGCCTTCCGGCCCGATACCGCTGCCGTCACCTCTCCTTTTGAACAGCCGATTCGTACTCTGTACTTCTCGGGGATTGTGTCGGCCGCTCCACAGCTTGCTGGTCTTCTGGCCAGGGAAGATGCCGCGCAGGATATGTAGCTTTGAACCGTGTAGGCCTATCAGAAAGGCTTCTTGGTCGGGTATCTTGTCGCCAGGTGGTGAGAGACGGTGCACGTTTACTAGGAGTTGCGAGAGGAGTAGCTTAAATTCACCTTCAAGGGTTCTTTTCAGTGATACGACGGCTTCGCTTGTCTACGTAACCGATCAATGCATGTTAGCTCTAGCCTCGACTCGCTATCTATGTTGCTGACAAGACTCTTACCGTCGTAACAGGCATTACAGCTCGCGGCATTCCCCGGCTTGGCTCGTAGTCTAGCGATACTGAACCCGCGGTGAATGGAGTGTCTCTGTGCTTGACGCGGTATCCGGTCCAGTATTCTGGCTGACAAGAAACCAATCTCGGTCTTGAACAACCATTAGCAACTATTTACTCAGACCTCTGGAATGCAGCACCGGAGAAGAAAAGAGACACACCTCAGAAAAAACATCTCCCGATGACTTTCCGCCTCACGTTTGATTCTCAGCATATTCAGGACCTCGTCGAGCAGCGCATATATCACCTGTCCTTGCGCCTTTACCGCTTCCTCGAAGTCCACTTTCGACGAAGAGTCTTTTGACGAAGCTGAGCCGGAACCAGAACCCCAGCCAGACCTAGAATCGGTACTCGTCCGCCCACCGGTACTCACTTCCTCATGTTCATCGGCAGCTGAGCTTATTCTGGAAGTCGAACTCCCAAACAACCCTCCACTGAACACGGGGACCTTCTTCAGCGTCTTGAATACCCCGCGATAACGGATGTCAACCTTACTCCACTTCGCAATGTTCACAGACCGGCCATCTTTAGCGGCTCGAAAGATCCAAGGCGTGCGCTTTAGAATAGCTGAGGCATCAATTAGCTATATTATCTTCGCCTAACTCAGTCAGACCTAAGGGGTCTTTAGTATAAACTGTAGTGACGTACGCGAACGATCCGCCTTTTCAAGGTATCGCGCAGGGACAATGTCGACGTCAGCGCAGTTGAGGTAAACTTTTGCTCTAAGGCCGTGGACGTCAATTTCGAGTGGGAGAGCGTCGTCGTCGTGGTCGTCAGCGTTAGTGTCTGTATCAGACTCGGTCCCAGGCTCGGTTTCAGTCTGGATACTTTCTCTTAACCCTTTCCTCACTTTGAGGTCTTTGACTCTTTTCTTTTCTTTGAGAACTGGAGAGAGAGGGCGGGACCCGGGTCGATCCATGCTAGACACCTGCTTCGTCTTCGGTTGCTTGCTATTGCTATCGAAGAATGAAGGGAACACGGATGATAATGAGGATGATGCTGGTGAGAATACGAGTAGTAAGAAGTCATTCAGAAAGGAATAAAGGGTCAAACGAGGTTTGTGGGCTGGTGTTACTGCAGTGATAGAGTGCTGTGAATTGATTTGCGCAGATTATAGCGTCACAGTGAATGGTCACTAGGTCAGTTTAGAAGGGCTAGAGTGAAGATTGTACCCTTGATATCACTGTGTATAACAGTATTTGTATGCTTGAGCACATAAGGATCATTTGGTGGATGCTCAATGGCTTGGTAAGATATGAGATCCTTGTTGAGCATAGTGCTGGATAGTAGTGAACTTGTTGCATTCTACCATAGTACTCCCTAATGACGACGTTTCCTTGACCAATGTTTTCATATCTACATCTCGAATAAATTGTTTCGCTAGTGACTCTTCATACACTACAGCTTTTGAATAAAAGCACCTGGCAGGCCTAGGTAGCTGGGTATGAAAATATATATTTTCAGGGACTGAAATCTCCAACACACCCATTTCTTAGTCTATTCATTCCAGAATGATTCGCCTGATATCAGCAGAATATACTTGCTTGAATACACTACTACTAGTATCTTCAGCCTAAAAAGTTATCTTGACATAATGCAAATGAACGTCTTTCTGGCGTGGAGATCAGAGGTATCTTATCACAGTGGGGCGAACAGTCTACCCCAACTCAGACTCCAACCTTTTAAAAGCCCAGCTCCCCAAGACCTCTCCATCATCTCGTCTCTACAAACCACCCAAGAAGCCTACTAAGACGAAGCTGGCATTTTTCAGAATGTCCAAGATCCACATCCGTACCAATAACGCGCCGGCACCCGCCCCCTTCCTTTCCCAGGCCACGATCGTCGGTAATCTTTTATCAACTTCGACTCCGTATTCTGAGTCTAGCTTATTGATATGTAGGGGATATTGTCTTCTGTTCTGGCCAACTGGGCATCGATCCCAAGACAGGGAAGATGGTTGAGGGTACAGTGAAAGACCGAACTGTATGCTGCCCTTCTCAAATCTAGACCAAGCAGCGTTGTGTTGCTTTTTCTTGTCGGGAATACTGCTAACACGATCGACTTGCAGCGCCAAATCGCCAAGAACTTGTCCGCGGTGCTCGAAGCAAGCGGCTCGAGTCTAGCGGACGTCGCCAAGGTGAACGTCTTCTTAGCCGATATGAAGGACTTCCAAGATATGAATGAGGTTTACATGGAGAGCTTTCCAGAGCCGAGACCGGTATGTTTTGACGGATGGACTCCCCAAGACCATATTGCATTCTGTTCCAGGTTTACTTTAGAGAACCTTGCGTATCCACTGAGCTAACTTGACGACTATTACAGGCGCGGACGTGCGTGTGTGTTAAGACCCTGCCCATGAACTCCGACGTAGAGATTGAGTGCTCAGCTGTTGTGACGCGACCGACCAAGGCGAAGCTTTGAAATCCCATGGAAATCCAGCTTGAGCTGCAGAGCAAACATGAATGCGTCTGAAGTGGGAGGAGATCATGGAGGCACAAAAGCTGGTTCTAGATTGTCCTTATCAAGGGATGGTCAAGATAATCGGATGTGATTGATCAATGGGCCTGAATGATAGTTTGTTCAACAGCTGTGAGGGGTTAGAAAGGATTGGGCTAGGCGCCCAATTATCCGTACCTGCATTGATGTACATACCTGTCAAGGCTGCATATGACCGCGACACCAGTTTAATGTATACGTGTACATATCGTTGTACTTTGCATATGCGTCTCGCACGACAGGGTGTTGGGCAGAAAGTGCTCTGTCGGAATCAGTCATACAACCAATAGGAATGAGAGGGAATGCATGAGGCAGCCTGAATAATACTGAAGGGAGACACAGAGAAAAAGCAACGTGAATGTATAGTCTACCAGTCTGCCGGCCGGAGTTTTTCAAGGTGTCCGGTGAAAAATGAAGTCGGAGATGCTGAGTGACAAGTCTGCATAGACCTGGGGTTCGATTTGTGCTTACGCTGCGATGCAACCTACACCCCGGAACGATACAATTACTCCAAGGTAGGAACAGCCAGAGTGCAGTCATGTCTGGACTGTGGATTGATTGGCTGCGAGGCAACGGCAACAGTTCAGGAACAGGTTTAGCGTCGGGTACAGGCGCTGGTAGTCCATCCATGGTTCATATTATTATCACAGTACAGCTCTTGTTTAGCTCCTAGGAAATGGCAAGAGGCCGGTTCTGATATCGAGTTAGGAGCGAAGACCATATTCTACATGTAATTTGATGGTTGAGCATTGATGTCGATCAGTATAGATTGGACTCTGGATCAGGAAATAGAGCAGGACTCGGGAAGCAGGATTGGGAAAAGCCTAGACTAGAGACGACGCCAACGTTGGACGAACAATTCCCAGCGCAACGGCCTGAGCTTTGGGCACTCAGGAGAGCCAAGGGGTTCATGTTGGTTAGCATCACGGAGCGTATTAGCTCAGAATTGGGGCTAGCCACCATGACACCACTGCTACTCGCACGTCCTCTTGTACGCAGATGTCGTATACATGAATGCAAAGACATCATGTTCGCAATCTTGCTGGCAGTCTCAGAAAGGAGTGTTTCAGCCTTGCGCGGAATGTGGTTTAATAATCAAACATTCTTCATATGCTTCAGCCATACACGTGGTGACCCAGAAGATCATTTAGGCTCTTCGTCTTAGCCCGGCCGTCAGCCTTCAGACCAGTTCTCTTCCCAGTTATAGAGGCCGAGAAGGAACAAGCGAATGGCCATGCCAGCGAGTAGGGCGTGATAGCCGAATGGGTTCGAACTTCGGCAGTTAATTTAGTATGTACTCGTGCCCCCGTAGTTGAAACAAGGTGCTATGCGAGAAAAAGGGGGGTGTCATTGAAAGTTGGGTTAAAGGCTCAGGGCCGGTGTATTCGTCAAGAAGTTTCCAGCACTTCTCGCAAATATCGAACCCCAGTCTTTCACATTATTTCTTTCATTTTCTGAATCGGAGGGCCCCGAATTATGGGATGAGGGCGAGAGTTGGGACTGAGATGACGGTGACCAGAGCGGTATCTCGACGGGCGTTAGGGGCACGCACCGACCCCACATGAATCCAGGAACCGCATGCGCTAACAAGACGCCGGCGGTCTCGGCCTCGCTAGATGAGTGTTGGCTCATTGCGATGTGCGCCCTGCAATTACCCCGATCGACGCCACTGGCTGTTCTTGTGGTGCTGCTGCAAGCCTGCAAGGCCCGTCATTGTCGAGGTCGTCCAACTCCCAGCCTGTCTGCAAGAGGGGTAGCAGTATCGAGGACGGAAGATTGATTGACTGGTGCCTTTCAACCTCCGTGACCCTCCCAGTTCGAAATTACCGTTCTGGCCACCGTAAATGTACATTCAAATGTTTACCTAAACGTAAACTGAAGTTGGCGCCGCGCTGGAGACGAGTTGCAGATGACAACTGGGTCGAACCAGTCGCGATCAACTTAATGTGGTCTTCGAATCTCACGGACGGGTGTCGATCCAAATCATCAGCACCGAGAACTGCTTGGGGACCAACTTTCACAGAATTCCTGGACCAGTACTATCTTGTCAGCACTCTTGTACTATTGGCTCTAGGCTGGCGTCATTTCACTAGCTTTATTGAATCCTTACGGAATATTCCGTCAAAGTAAACGCTGATTCTGCAGGAGGACGACGCAGAAGACGCGATCATGTTGTACATTGAACTTGCTCCTTCAACTCGGGTCGAGAAATTGTCGCTGTTCAGTGTTTGAAAGAGTAACAAACCAGGGAAGTTATTCTTAGAACGAAAACAAAGACTGCCGTGTAAAAGTAAAACTGCTACTTTGTCAAGAAAGAGGCCGGCGTCCTTTGACTGCGTAACCCACTCTGGTCTGGTGCGAGGCTAGTCCACTCCGTGCTGGTAATGCCACGGCCGACCGCGGTCCCCGCCCACACACCGTCTCCCTCTCGGTGTCCCCTTTCTCGACTCATCATTCTCACTTCAGCCTGCTCTTCTTCTTATCCCCTCTCTTTCTTCCACCTTTTGCCTGATGATTTGCCATCGTTGGTGCTGTCGTTGACGTCGCCAGTCTTTGGTATTCCTTTCCACGTCAATGAGCCGTTGGGACTGACAATTTTGCTTGCTCTCTCTCTCTCCTTGCATCCTCCCACGGTCGCGCCCTCTCCTTAAGGTACCCTAAAACAACCACCTCATCACCGCCGCCATCTTATTTGACTGTTGTCTATCTAGATATCGTCGCTCGCTCCTTACAGCACTCACACTCGTTTATCAAAATACTCATCGCTCGGATATAATTAAAGGGGTTTCTGTTGTTTGACAACCGCCCCTGCCGCTCATTCACCTGCGTTTGTTTATCGCTCGACATTGTTCTACCACGCGTCTCGCTGCCAACCTCGCTATCCCTTGCGGAGGAAAAGAAAGGAGTGACAACAGGCCGTTTTGATAGATACACTATTCGAGACCGCCGCTGCCAGCCTTCAGCCGTTGAACCACCGCAGCCGCGTCTAGTATCCTGCGCTCGAACTAGTCCTGCACCCTTAACTTCGGCCCAGACCTTTTGAGCTCCTGCTCAGTCCACTCTTTTATACAACTGCCGTCGTATCTGCGACAACCCCCGCTTTCTGCGTTCAGCAGTCACCATGGTTTCCCAGACAGCTCTTATTGCGGCTGCACTGTCGCTTGCTGGCCTGGAGTTGGTTGCTGCGCAGCAACCCAACGCTCACCATGAGCACAAGCAACTCAAGCGTCAGTTATTTGGCTCTTCCGACCACTCGAACAACCTGGGTTGGCTTGAGTCGTTCCTGAGCTCAAACTCTGACTCTGGAACCACTAGCTCCACCACCTCCCAGAATTCTGGTGCTACTGCCGCTTCATCCAAGGACTCCGACCCCGATGTCGTTATTGTGCCCATCACCCTCTCTGTCGACGAGAATGGCAAGACACATACGATAACCGGCACCGCCAATACTGGTGTTGCTACGGGTGCAGCTTCGACTACCACAAAGCAGTCAACTGTAGCCGAAGTTACCGCCTCTGCAACTACGGAGTCGAAGCCAACCGCAACTAGTACCTCGTCTTCTACGACAGAGGACAGTGATCTCTCCGGTATTCTGGGAAGTCTTCTTGGTGGGTCAAGCAGCAGCGATAGTAGCGCTAGCACAACCCAAACCGGTATCTCCCGCGCTGCCACTGATTCGACCACCTCGGAGACAGAGACTACTGATTCTTCCACATCACCATCGTCAACTTCCTCGTCTGGTGGGTTGCTTGAGAGCCTTTTGGGTGGCAGCGACTCTTCAGCTTCCACTTCCACTTCCAGCACCACGTCTTCCTCAACCAGTACATCAGATGGTCTCCTGGGTCTTAACTTGAACGGCGATTCTACGTCCTCCACCAGCACAACTACCGGGTCATCACCTTCGGCAACCAGCACGGGCTCTTCTAATGGTTTGCTGGACAACCTCTTAGGTGACTCTACCTCCACTTCGACCTCCACTTCGGCTTCAACTTCTACTGCCGATTCTTCTTCACCAACCAGCACTAGCTCGTCCGGTGGCTTGCTCGACGGTCTTCTGGGAGGCGACTCTACTTCTTCAAGTGGAACTACCACTGCTACATCCCCTTCGGCGACCAGCACATCAGGTGGTTTGCTTGAAGATCTCCTGGGCGGTGATTCGACAAGCAGCACTTCCAGTGCGGTCATTCCATCCTCCACCAGCACCTCTGGAGGCTTGCTTGATGGACTTTTTGGGACGGATTCTACATCCTCGAGTGCGACTACCTCAGTGACAACCCCTACCAGTACATCCGGCGGTTTGCTAGGGGGTCTATTCGGCACTGATTCTAGTAGCAGTGCCTCGACTGCTGTCATACCCTCGTCAACAAGCACTAGCTCCGGTGGCTTGCTCGATGGTCTCTTCGGCACCGATTCTTCGACACCAACCCCTCTGCCAGGGGCTAGCAGCACTTCGGGCGGCTTGATCGGCAATATCCTGCCCACCATTTCTGTTAGCGTTCCTGAGTCAACTCCTACAGGGTCATCCGACGCTGTGGCTAGTTCGACCCCCACTCTGCTTCCCCCGGACCTGACAAGTATCCTTATTCCCTCTTCCAGTAGCGGTGCAACTTCCATTCCAGTCATTCCCCAGGTTCCTACCTCCAGTGTCGCGGCCACCCCCACTCCGTCGGTAGGCATCTCTGTTCCTTCAAGCTCCTCTGTTTCCGTGCAGCCCGCCCCTACCACGACTAGCACGGCTAGCTCGGAGGACTCCACCACTACGGTCGAGACAACTACTACCACCACAGTTGAGGCAGAGCCTACCGATTGGGTGCCGACCAGCATTATCATCGAGCCTAGCCCCACTGAAACTGAGACGTCGAGCGAAGAGACCACAACCGTTGCCCCTACACAGCTGCCGGGATCCATCTCCCCAGCTGGAGGTGTTCCTGATGCTCCTGAAGGGTCTACTCTGATCCAGCTGGGTTTCACCCGGGAGCTCCGCTACTCGTTTGTCGCGACCCACTCTCTGTCTTCCTCGCAAATCTTCTTGTACATTCCCCAGGGTTTGGTGTATGCGCTGGAGGAAGCTAGTAGCGACATCGCTATGTTTGCCATTTCCCCCTATGACAGCGAAGCCACTACTGGTTACATTGCTACTGTTGCCCAAGCCTACATCCCTACCGAGAAAGTGGACGTCCTCAGAAAACTGCTTCACAACCCGATTTCTCGACTCTACGACCAGCCTAATGAATCCGTCAAGACCCTGATGTCAATGATTGATCCCTCTATTCCACTTCTCGTGGGCGAATACGATGACTCATCATTTGGCGGCAGCTCAGGGTCCGGCGACGGCAGTGGCAGCGATGGCGACGGTGACGACTCCAATGACACCTATGATGACTCCACCGCTGGCGCCAGCAGCAGCGGCTCTACGAAGGCTAGCTCTGTCGGTATCGGTGTTGGTGTTGTGGCTGGTGCCGCCGCCTACGGTGCCGGAATGTTCTGGGTCGCCCGCCGCTACCGCAAGAAGCGTCAATTGCACCGTCGCACCAGCTCCACTGCCGATCAGATGAGCGACCGTGGCGGGTCCATCTTCACTGGCGGCGGTCGCTTGTCTCGTGGCAGCGGTAGCCAACGCACACAGATGATCAGTGCTCCTGTCATGGCAGAGAACTCTTTGGGATGGAATTAAGCCCTGGAAACGATATATAAAAGGAAATGAATAAAAAACCGCATAGTCTTGGGTCAAGGCAGGCCGGGGCAATGTAACCCAGGAAGAGTGAATGGGAGAAGCAAAGCTCTCTGCATCACTTTCACGTGTCCGTGGGATATATCTGTTGGTATATTTTTGGCTTCTACCTGTATCAAAGCTTCTATATGGCGGTGTCGTCACGCGCGTTCTATTCTTTTCTACATATTCATATTTTCAACTTATTCCCCATAATGTTTTTGCATTTGTTCTCTTCTACTCCTTGTGACAGCGCAGAGTTCTGCGAACACAATCCTTCTCTCATCACTTTCAACTCTTTCTGGATACCATTCTCCTCGTGGCAAATATGTGCCCATTCTACCTTGATCCGACTCTATCTTTTACCATTTTGTTTGTACAGCTGTATAGTGAAGTGAATGTAGAGAAACGATGAGCCATGGTTGGCACGAATTAGACGTTAATATTGTTCCGACTTTAAGATATATCTTTACAAATATGCCCCATTCTCGTCAAATTGATGCTCACTCGTAGTATGTCTTATGCATTAAGTGAACGCAAAGTGCAGCTGGTGACCGCAATCTTTTGGTAGCACATAAGATAAGCGAAGAACGGGCGAGAGGGGTAACACCGTACTCCGTAAATATATCCGAAATACATTCGAAGTCGAGTCGAGTGGAGTGCATCGACGTTTCAGGGTACTTTTTATATGGCAACCAAGCCCCGTAAGAAGGTACTCACTCCGTTTTACCCTTTTCTTCCTTCTGTTTCGATCCAAACCCCAACATAGCCAGGATCCCTGACTCTCCTCTCTCCTCTCGTTCACGCTTCCTCCTTTCCTTTGCGCGCCGCAGTTCTTCTTTGTATTCGTCCCAGCTTACGTTCGCACTTGCCGCATCTGCTACCTCGGGTGCTTTGATATGGAAATGGCTTAGCGAAGTAGAATCCTCCTCGTGCGTCGTTGCCCCTGCAGCATGTGTGTGCTGCGGTAAGGGCTTGACGGCGTCTTCACCACCGTATATGCGCAGTCCGGTCCGGAAACTCCAGTCGACCGCCTCGTCAACTGGATGGTCGAAGATGTACGGTAGGAATGGCACAACAGAGAGACCGAGCTGTTACAGTAAGTTATGGGCCTTCATACCAGGCTCTGAGAATCATGTACATACCCCGATAGGAACCCATGTCCTCGCAAATGTACTCTTCGCCCCCTTCAGC
Organism: Aspergillus quadrilineatus; assembly: GCA_013305525.1. Taxonomy (NCBI): domain Eukaryota; kingdom Fungi; phylum Ascomycota; class Eurotiomycetes; order Eurotiales; family Aspergillaceae; genus Aspergillus; species Aspergillus quadrilineatus. The sequence goes on from JAAXYA010000023.1 coordinate 245,982, forward strand.
GCGCGCCCCGAATATCTCACCACGCTGTGGATTGTGAGCGCAGGAAGCCCCATACTCGCAATACTTTGGAAGACTGCCCGCTTCGCCATAACGACCCGGTAGTCCTCGATGAGCGGAATATGCGCAGTCGGCCAGGGCGTGAGCGTATCCGAGTCTCCCTGCTTCTGGCCTTCACCCCAGTCAGCAGAGCTCAAAGAGCCCCCGATATTTCCGGTGGCCATCCCCATCACGATCTGCTGGTGCGTGAGATCCCTTGAATCCTTGTATGCTTCGCAGGGCGGCGCTAAGACGCGGCGATTGCGCAGGTACGCCTTGTACCCCTCGTGCCCGACATCACCGAGAAGGTATGCCCAGGAGACTGCGTATGCAGAGCGTACGAGAATGGGATGCGCGACTGGGCGGAAGGACTCGCCTACGTCGGAGGTGTAAGCTACGTAGCGATGAGCTGAGAGAAGGAGCGTTCTGATGCGAGTTGCGTAACCGGCGTAGCGGTAATTGGTGTCGGTCGAATCGACGGAGCTGTTGGAACTGTCAGCCATGGCTAGAGGATTGAAGTGCTGCGGTAAAATTGAATCGAAAATTCGAAGCCATAGCCGATACTCTTAAAACAAGGAGTTGCGGGGGTGGGGATGTGACGACATTCAGGGCACACGCGACACTCACTAATATGAATACACATCATCATACGGATTAGTATCGTCGCTATCGACAATCTTCTGTAGTTGGGGCGAGAGCTTGCCCCGTTTGACAGGTGGCAGAGCTGGAGGCTCAGAAGGCTCCTCTTTTCGGCTTCCCCAGAACATGCTGTCCGGACACGTCGGGTATTGTTAGTCAAGATTGAGGAGACCAAGTAGGTAGAGCTGTTGTTTAAGTAGTACGAAAGGAAGAACACGAGAGACGAGAGCAGGTAAAAGGCAGGAGCGGCCTCAAGGGGAATATTCCAGCAATAAGAATGAAATTACTATTCTGCTACGAGCCTAGGTAGACACTAGACAGCCATCCTTGCGTCTCTGCCATATCCGCGTAACCGGCAGATTCAATTTCCAGGGATGAGGAGGCACTGTTCCTTTGGTTTTGGTGAGAGATGATGCCACGAAGCTGACAGTTTCCGGCAAAAGCCTTATACAGCCGGCCGTCTTCTTCTCTTATTAGTGAAACTGAAGGATTAATCCTTCCTGACTTTGAGTCCAGCGAACCATAGCCGAGTCATTCTTGTGACATACAACTGCAGCCTTTCTTCCGACGTCATTTACTCCGGAGTAATGGCGGGAACTACCGGGAGATCACGTGCGCTTACATAGCTTGCATTTGGCTTACTCATCTTTCCACCCGTGCTACCAAATTACATAAGATTTGTCTAACCGCAAGTAGTAAGCCCGTCGCCCGGCCGCAACTTCATCGCTCGTTTGGACTTTGAACGACTCCAGCAGAAACCAGCACCTTTCCCTTGTCCTGCCCCGTTCATTCACGAACCGATCCCTCCTTAACCGCGAAAATGGTCGTCTACTACAACATTGCTGGCCGTCAGATCGGCTCCCACCACGTACGTTCCTGGCGCTCCGCCACACCGAGCTCCTGTCCCTACCTGCATCGAATCTGGAATATACCGGCTACTTTGACGAGATAACCAATGCTTACTTGTTGATTGTCTAGCTTTCTCTTGGTATCCTGAGCTCGCTTTTCGGCGGTATCTACCTTGCTACCCGTGGCGGTGGTGCTGCTAAGAAGCCCGCTGCTCCTCCGATCCAGGCGTCTTCCAAAGATGAGGAGGTTTTCATTCAGTATGTTCCTCGTGCTATACACCACCCTACTCAATCCACCAAAGCTCGATTAGGGGTTGTTAGACCTCATTGGACTTCTGCGAAAGAGTGGGAGGTATGGGCAATTGGCTGATTGTGCCTTCTAGGGACTTCCTGAAACAAATGAACGGAGAGGGCGACAAGAAGGCCGACCACTAGCGTTCGGCCAGTGTGCCTGATTGAGCGGAGCATGGTCCGGTCTCGAGTCTCGCCGCAAGAACATGATGCGTTCCACAAGGAACCTATGAACGATTTTATTGGAACCGAGGCCGGAGCCGTTGGAGGGTTCCTCGTGGCCGCTTGCTTGACTTGACAGAGTCAACAAGCAATGCGGATATGTACATATAGAGGTATACACTGAAAGGTTTATCTTCCTTTCTACTTGTGCGATTTTGTCGTGGTCAAAGCAGTAGCGAGACGGCTGCTCCGTAATGTCTGGCATCATGGTCTAGTCTGTATGCTCAGTTATAAGACACAATGTAGCTCTCACTTACAAACCGTAAGACTTTGTGTACTTTTTAAAGATCGAGCACTTTGGTTTTGGGGCAATTGTGGTTATTGCTCGATTAGTCACCCACGGTTGTTGTCCGTGTCCGAGGTCAGAATTACGAGTTTACTTTGGCTTCAATTCTCATTACCATCACCACCAAGTCACCATGAAACCTAACCCCATCCCTTTTCCCCTTGCCCTCAATATCGGCACCGATATCGTCCACCTGCCGCGTATAACCCGCCTCATCTCCCGCCCAGGAGGCTACCTCACCCGGTTTACGCGCCGCATCCTCTCCGAGCAAGAGCAGCGCGATTTCCGCACCCGGTTCTCTCTCCCCCCGCTTGACTCGCCCATCTGCCAACCGAATATGGCCAAGAAAATGGATATCACAGTTACACCAGATATGGCGCGGTGGCTCGCTGGACGATTTGCAGCAAAGGAAGCGGCGCGGAAGGCTGCGAGGGGTGGTGCCAAGGGGGTAGGTTGGAAGGATGCTGTGGTGAGTGTTGCCGACGATGGCGCGGAAGGAAGACCAGACATTATCCTTTTTGATCGTGGTGAGGATGGTGGAAGGGGGAGGGTTGGGCGGTTATCCATTTCGCATGATGGAGAGTATGTGGTTGCGACTGTGCTTGCGGCGGGATGAAAGAAGAATGGAACGGGATTGACCGACACGACGCAACTCGATGCGACTTGCATGCCATATGCCATGCGACTGCGGAAAGCTTGATCTGGTGTTGGACCCGGCACGAATTACGCAACATGTTTGCACGATGAATTGGCTACAAAGCTGAAAGTGCAATAACTGCAGCTCGTGATCCCAGACAATGACTAGTGTTGAACGGTGGCTCGATGTCGCTACGGCCGATTTGCGCTCGATTGAGCTGTATCTCGAGCTTACTCGTCTCTATGCGCAGCACTTCGGGGCATTGTGAGAGCTGTCTGAATGGATGGTTGATACTTGGGTGATGAGCTTCTCAAATGAAGTTTTGTGCGACGATTTGTAAAGCGCTCGATTTTAGAATATAAGAGCTCAACGTAGAAATATATATGTATATATATCTATATAGCAGTCGATTTGTTTACTTTGTGCATACCATAATGCTGCTTCCCAAGCAAATGTTTATATATGCAATGTAGGCCAGACCTGCGGAGTCGGCGGAAAACTTGCCGCACAAATATTGGCTGTCTTAGACTCACTCTTTTTTCAATATATATCCCACAAATTCCGTTGACTATCATGCTGTAGTACTCCGCTCATCTCACCGCCCCTTCACCCTATCTACGTCCGATTCCTTATCTCAGGCGGGGCTTCCTATCCTATCGCCCTTGTACTGTAAGTCTTGTTCGAGCATCGCATGCTTATACCGCTCTTTCGCGCAATCTTCCCTGCATTATCGTTGCCAGTTAATTCTTAGCTAACCGTGTCTACAGTGTGGGCTCTACGGATTAATCCCAAGGCTGTCATGCCCTTCTCTCACCACAGCCACTCAGGGCAGTTCTGCCCCGGCCATGCAAAGGACTCTCTCGAGGAGGTCATCCAATTGGCCATCGCTAAGCACTTCCAAGTCTTTTGCTTGACCGAGCACATGCCCCGCGGAGAACAGGATTACTATCCGGAAGAGGTATTTAGTCCCTGGTCTGCATTGCCTGTCTCTGGCGTCGATGAAAAAGCAATATATCGTGCAGAAATTATGAGCAGTTGAAGCATGACCGCACAATATTGAGCGCATTCCGCCCTAACACGTGTGTAATGGACAACCATAGATCGAAGCCAACCAAACCAAGGCATGGATGATCGCCAACGAAGCGAACTATTTCCGCGAAGCCACCCGACTCCGAGAGAAATACGCAGGCCAGATCAAAATCGTGATTGGCTTTGAATGCGACTGGATTCGGCCAGAGTCGCGGACTTTGGTTGAGACATCAATGCGTGCGTTCCCGTTCGAGTTCTTCATGGGCTCGATCCACCACACCAAGACCATACCCATCGACTACGACCGGGAGATGTACGAGAAAGCTCGGGATCTAGCAGGTGGGTCTGACGAGAAGCTCTTCGAAGCCTTCTTTGACGAGCAGCTGGACATGCTGCAGCAGTTGAAGCCTGTCGTGGTCGGGCACTTCGATCTCATCCGGCTGAAGAGTGACGATCCCGAGCGCAGCTTCAAGCAGTGGCCGGGTGTTTGGGAGCGAATTCTGCGGAATTTGGACTACGTGGCTGGGTACGGGGGCATTCTGGAGCTGAATTCTGCAGCGCTGCGAAAGGGCATGAGCGAGCCTTATCCTAAAGCTGAGATTTGCCAGGTCAGTTTACCTGCTCTTTAGGATTGTCTGGATGATGGTCATGCGTCAGCTGGAATACCGCAGCGGATATATGCGAGATAATGTTCTAATTGAGTGGACAGGAGTTTTTGGCGCGTGGTGGTCGGTTCTGTCTCTCGGATGATAGCCACGGGCTAGATCAGATTGGATTGAATTACACCAGGATGCTGGAGTTCATCGAGACGAAAACGGACATCAAAACATTGTATTATCTCGATCTCGGAAGCGAACCCGAAACTCAAACATCGGTGGATAGCCGGTTTCCCCGGACGGTGGTCAAATCCGTCTCCGTGGAAGAGGTGAAGAAGATGGCTTTTTGGCAGACGAACTAAACTGGATTGGTGGCGGACTAGTCTGATTTGCGGACACAATTTTCTCACAGTACGTATACGTAGGATGCAGAGCTGCAGCTTATCCATAGTGATCTGCCAATATCATGACCCTGCGCAAACATACAGCTGCAACATGCCAGCCAACCACATCCCCTTTAGTGGATGGGACCATGAGAGTGGACTAGACTTTCCTCGTGGCACTTGGTCCAACTATTCAACGTGGGGACCCGTTGACCACACCGCAGGATCACGGCATCGCATCCTTCCGTTAGCACCTCCGGCCTCGCTCGGTAGCAAGCCAACCGCTATCTGCATGGGTACCAGACGTGGCTACCACCCACCTAACCAAGTATAGATGGAAGGGTTCCTATCTCTCGGGCACTGCCGGTATCCCTCATAAATTCATCGCGCCATATTATTGCACAGGGCGTTGACGGTGTCCCTTTAGTTAAAGAAAATATAGCTTGCCGAAGACCAGTGCCATCTCCCTCTATAAACTAGCACATTCCAGCCCTTCTTAGTCTCTTCTCCTTGATCCAGACTTGTCCAACCCCATCTTGACCCTCATTATTTTTTCGTTCTCTCCCTCTCGCCTGATCGACTTATCTATACGCACTGGCCCCAATATAGCACAGAAATGAACCCTCCCCAAGGCGTAACAAAAACCATTCTGCGCCCTGGAAACGGCCGCGATAGCCCCCACACCGGTGACACCGTGATCATTGACTACACAGGATATCTTTATGATGAGACACGTGGGGAGAACGAGTACTTCATGGGGACACAGTGCGTACCCGCCAACGCAAACAACTCGCCTATCGACCTTCCACTACTAGTCCTAGCGTGTATTCTCGGAATTCCACGCTTGGAGGGCTCGGCAAAACAGCTAACTGATTTGTAATGCTGTAGATTCGATACCTCGCAAGGCCGGGGCCCACTGAAAACGGAGATTGGAGTTGGGAAGGTTATACTGGGTATGATCAGAAGCTCTGTAGTCGTGGGACAGAGCATGGTGCCTGACAATATTGAGGTACTAACGGATGCAATACAGGCTGGGACAAAGGCGTGCAGCAGATGACTCTTGGTGAGAAGGCTATCCTCACAATATCGAGGTATGTCCGTCAATACCTCCTTCTCATCAGGTCACCGTATCTTCTCATCGAAGACTCGGTGTTGAACTGGCATTGTCGATAGACCGCGGACTGATGTGAATGCAGCGATTACGGTTACGGCAAGAGAGGGTTCCCTGGGTTGATTCCCCCGGATTCTGGACTTGTCTTGTACGTTTGCTCGCCTGCTGAATGAAGCTTTCAAGGTCGCTAATAGGGCATTGAGCAGCGAAGTCGAATTGAAGAAGATCATCCCCAAAGTTGCAGGCACTGAACTGTACAGCTGATGGAATAAGATCATCAGGTCTGCGTTGGGAATTCGAAGCATCCGCTGTGCTTTCTTTTTCATCTTTTCTCTCCATATTTTTTTCCTTCGTGTTCTTATAGGACTATACCCTGTATTGGAGAACATTTTCAGAGTGAGTATGGTTCATTTATCGCCAAGAGTATATACTGCATTAGGGACAACTGGCTTATACCACAATGGCGATCGTGCGTAATGACAGCTGTAGAATATAGTTGTTGCGGCATCAGCAAGCTTCCTTGGTATTGCTGTTCAATGTACCTCTCGCAATCACAGATAACTCATCTGGGAAAATTCTATAGAGCAGGCAATTCAGAGAATTTCGACGCTAAAAGGTGAGGCTGTAATGAGCGGGAGACATCGCTCACTGGTGACAACGTCGGTCGAGGCTCAATGAGGCTGCATCAAGAGATAATTATAGATGTTCTGCAGCATTCAAAGCGTCGGCCTCCAAATTAATAGATTGCCACTGACGTTGTCGCGACTCCAGCCCTATCTAGGCGATTGTTGGTTTGAAACGCCGCGCCCCCCCCCGCCAGAGGTAAACGAAGTTAGGGAGTCGTCATCATCTCCAGGAGGCTACCCGCAAAAACACTCCTGCCGCATCCCGCTCCCCAACCTCCACACCACCCGTACTGCTGCTCACCTTCTTGGAGCTCTCAAACGCTCTCTATCTGCTTATAGAGGCTAATATTTCGGTCATTTCCTTCCTCAGCTACCCCAGACGCAACAATCCTGGCCTCCGCTTTCACGGGCGGAAAACCAAGCCGATAGAGGACACGGATGCGATAGAGACACCGCATGACGAATGGTCTATTATAGGGGCGTCCGATGGCAAACCGTGCCCCGGCAGTCTCTGACACAGCGATAAACGCCTTTCCCGAGTGCTAAAGGCACTGCCTCTCTTTACAATATCCGTCTCTCCCCTCTCGCCAGGAATGAGTTCTCGAAGCGGCTCCGCCGATACCTTCACTCAACGATCCGATTCCAACCTTCGACCCCGCCGTCTGATCTCGTTAGATGATGTCAGAGATAACAATGGACGACAGCCTTCGTCCTCCGGGCTCTCCACAACGGGCTCCTCGGAGCTGCCGACCCTTCGCTCGCGTGGCGCGACACCCTCGCCTCGACCGTCTCGGAACGTTTCGCCCATCCCCATGGGCCATCCTTCACGAGCTACGCAACCTCGCAGCAACTCCCGACCCGGGAATTCATTAGGTGGGTTTACGCCTAATGGAAAATACCAGGGTCCGTTCACTGAGTCGTCGCGGGCTGCTGTAGACTTTTTAGATGCATCGTGGTCATCGCTGCAAGGTATAGCGTCATCGCTCTTAGGCAGTGATACTGCACGGCCGACTTCGAACGGAGCCACGCGATCCCATGCCCGAAAGCCGTCACGGCCTGATTATCTCGTCAAACACCGAGCAGTGTCAACATCCACTTGGGGCCCTTCGGAGCCGACCACACCGGAGATCGGCGCCGGCACTCAAGATGAAAGACAAGCCATGGTACATGCGAAGAAGATGGAGGCATTGCTACTAGCGGATACTGACCCGAGCTGGAATCTTAATTCTCGACACAAGCGGCGAGATTCCAATGACCGGACAGTTCAGTCCAGAGCGGATACTGATCAAGATGAAGAGGCGCTGGTCTACGTACATCAAGTTCAACCCACGGACACTATCACCGGAGTCACTATTAGATATGGATGCCAAGCAGCAATTTTTAGGAAGGTGAATGGATTTTGGCCTAGCGATAGCATCCAAGCTCGGAAAGCCGTTCTTCTGCCGGTCGACTGCTGTTCGATCAAAGGGCGACCTGTCAAAACCAGGGAGGAAACCGATCTCCTGCAGGACGTCCCCAGTCGCCCATCTATAGAGGACCCAAGTGGGAGTTCAATTGTGCCGGCACCATCGCCGGAAAAATCAACGTTTTCGTTTTCGAGGATTTCCGAACAGCCTGGTACGGAGCCCGAAGCTGAGAGTGACCAGATATGGAAACACGAGTCCTGGGTGCAAATTGATGGGTTTGCGGAGCCAGTGGAAATAGGTCGTGTACCCCGACGTGCGCTGGGGTTCTTCCCTCGCACCAGGCGGAAATCAGTCAGTTATAGCGATTCCGAGCCTGTACGAGGCAGGCTACAGACACCGACTATCTCGACGGCTTCTTCGCCCATTCAGCCAAGTTCTTCGCCTAATGCTGATCAACATGATGCATTACATGCGGGTTCGCCAGCTTCACGGGGTCCCGGCAGCAAGCCGAAAGGTCGGCATAGACGTCGGCCAAGTGGCCTTGAGCTTTCGGGAACCGGTGTTGGCACTCTTGACCACAATGTTAATCTACCCGGGCCAGCCTTGGATGGTCTCAGCAAGTTCTTTGCCCAACACCTGCCGACGTTAGCACCAAAACAAGCCCCGCCGAACTTTGACAGTCTCAGCGGGAATTCATCAACTGTTGCCTCTAGCAATTCCACCAGTCTTGATAGCATAGGCGGTGCCGTTGAAGGTTGGGTTCGAAAGATCACTGCACGAGCGAAATCCAGCATCAACGACCTGCAGCAGGGGACTTCAAGCTCTCAGAATCAGGCAATGCCGCCGGAGACCAGACGCAGGGGGTTTAGTGACTTAATAGAGCTTGAAGACGGAGTGGAGTCGCGGAATTCATCCGGTCTCCTTGCCGGAACAAGTTGGAAGCCAGACTTGACAAGATCGGGCTCCAGCTATGTCAACGGAGCAAATCTGAGGGAACGATTCCCAAGCGCCTCACCTAGCACGAGCAGGACTCGTACTGGACTGGACAGAACTAAGGGCGATTAATACACTGCGTCCTAGTATTCGTCATGCACGACGCCTTAATGTATTGTCCAATACCATGCCTCCGAAATATCAACCCCTTTCACCCTTCACGCATAGCACGGCGTATCAGGACCTGCTTTGGTTTGTCTTGCCTTGATATCAGGATATATGCTTTCTCTGTTTCATATTGTGTACCTAGATGATGAGGTCAATCCTCGGTGGCCTCAACCCTTCCGTCCCTCGTCCAGCATTATCTTGCTGTGGAGATCCAGGAGCCGCCGGTCGGGCCAGCTGCTGAGGGCGTGTACGCTAGCTAGAATAATCCGTCTTGTTTTCACTGTCGAGCTATTCTGCATCTGACAAAGTAACTCGCTAAGCCATCGGTCTGTGGACAAGCTCTGGCGAGTGTTGATCCGGACAAATTGCTCCCCGCAAACCACTAGTCCCCCTCCGCCTCTCATCCCCAACTTCTTCCACCTATGATCTGCTTTTTCCCACGGGCTCGGACGATTTCTTCAGTGTCTCCCTTCACTTTATGCGGAGCTTCTCATCAAAATGAAATCGTTTAGCTTCCAGAAGCAGGATCGCTCCCCAGGCTTCCCCACCGGAAACCAGTCAATGTTCTACACAATCCACTCAGAATGCACCAGAAATACCACATAAATACCCATGGATCGCCGCAGATTCTCCTCCATTGTTCAGGAAGCAATACAAAACGATAGGCATTGGAAATGCGGCATTTCAAATCAGCATTTCCCTGGCTAGCCCATCTGGCTATCGGAAGCCTTCTTCTGCCTCTCCAAAGCTCCGCATACCAGTCGAATTCCACACCCATAGTGACCCTATCCAATGGCCCCAAGAGCAGCACTACCTTCATTGGCCGTTCCCTCCCCGAGTTCGACCAAGAGCTGTTCCTCGGAATCAAATACGCAGACAAGCCAGTACGCTTCACGCCTTCGTTCTTGAAAACGGTCTACGCGTCTAATGACAGTGACTTGGGGCCTGTTCGTCACTCGTCTGTTTCTACACGTGGGACTGTGCTTTACAATGCCACCCAATATGGGTATGACTGTCCTGGCTATGGGTCTGACACGACGACACTGCTGAACATGGGCTTAATTGAAATGAATGAGGACTGTCTTAATCTGAATGTTATCCGGCCGAGAAGGCACGGAGATGAAGAGTTACTGCCTGTCTTAGTGTGGATATTCGGGGGCGGGTGGCAACAGGGTGCTACGGCCGATCCGAGGTATGTATTGACGATTTGTGTGGCAGCGAATCGATGTCTGATATGAATGGAAAGGTATAACATGACGTATATAACCCGACAGGCAGCATTGAACGGCAAGCCTATTCTGGGCGTCTCTATCAATTACCGTCTTGCTGCATTTGGTTTCTTGGATTCGGAGGAGGTTCGGGTACGTCTTGTTTTCGTTCTCACGTTATCCAGTTGGCAAGCCTGACATATCATTTTAGGCATCTGGAAATAACAATCTTGGGTTGCTAGACCAGCGGGTTGCCATGCGATGGATCAAGAAGAACATTGAGGCTTTCGGGGGTGACCCGACCAAGATCACGATCTGGGGCGAATCAGCGTGCGTATGCCATGTTACCTGTTACTGATAATTGATGCTGACCGACAGCAGAGGAGCATATAGTGTCGGTGCACATCTTGTCGCCAACGATGGTAATAATGAGGGTTTGTTTAGAGCAGGTACATACTTCCCGTTCAATGCAGGCGAAGGAGCAAATAATGACCAAGAACAGCAATCATGGAGTCCGGAAACGCAGTCGGTCCACCCTGGAACGGCACAGACTGGCATCAGCCGATGTATGATAGGATAGTGGATGCAGCAGGGTACGCTCGATACATGAATTGCTAAGAGCATCTGCTAACCAACCTAGATGCTCAACCTCCTCAGATACCCTCCAATGTCTCCGCGAGGTACCCTTCGACACTCTTTACGGTGTCGCCTACGAAGGCTTAGAATGGTTCGCCGCTGTTGACGGTAAATTCATCAAGGAGTATCCCCAGACTAGCACTACAGAAGGACGTCTCGCCAAAGTTCCTATCCTTCTCGGATCAAATACAGACGAGGGAGTCAGCTTCGGGACTACGGGCGTTGATACGGATGAAGATTGCGTTGCGCAGCTTATTTGTATACTTCTTTCCCTTCCCTACTTATCCGTTATATGAGGATAACACTGATGAGGCTAACTAGCATCCAAACGATGGGTCCTAACAACGGAACAAGCAACAAAACTCATAACTTATTACCCAGATGACCCAATCGGATCCCCCTACGGCTGGGGCAATGTAACCTGGCCTGAGAAGGGGCTAATGTACAAACGGTACTCGTCCATGGCCGGTGATATCACCATGGCTGCGCCGCGACGGCTCCTCGCAGAAACTATGGCAAAGTACGAGCAGCCTGTTTACTCGTATCGGTGGGATGTCGCGGCTCTGAACACAACGAGTACTATTGGGGTGAACCATTTTGCTGAGGTGCGCTGCTGCGACGCTGGCAATGTTCTGATTTTCAGTTCAGCCAAGTAGATTAATTGCACGAGGCAATGCTGACTGGGCACTTAATAGATCCCATTTGTTTTCGCGAATCCAGTCCAGAATATCACGAAGCTGGGAGATGACCCTTCTCGTTTGGAACTAGCGAATCTAGCAGCACGCATGTGGGCTTCTTTTGTGACGGAACTGGACCCGAATGGGCATGGCAGTACGTATACGTCGATCTGTGTCATTTTCGCAAGGTTACCCTAACCCTAAGCAGTTGTTGATATCCCAGAATGGCCGCGATATTTGACCTCGGTCAGCCCGTCGAATTTCGTTTTCCGTCTTCCCAGGAATGAAAGCTATATTGAGGCTGATGATTATCGGGTTGATGGTATTGCGTATATAAATACTATTCCGCGGTAGACGATGTAGGTGCGATATATGTAGAAAATTGTGGTGGCTCAGACCGGACAATATCATTGTGCGTCATTAGAATCATCCCAGCGAACTAGACATTCTATTATAAGTCTAATATGTTTGTCTCTTGTATGAGCTACGGTGGACTTATACAAGGGGTGGATAGATCCTGCCATTGGGGGTATTATTATAGGCAACAAGGCCGTACTCGTGGAGATATCATATCCAAGCAGAAGTAAAGCACAGCACACAACTTTCGTCGGCAATATATACAATTGGCGCAGACTGATAATAGAACAATCGCTCTCATCAGGCTTCAGCCTGGGTGGTCCGGGACCGCTGTGTGCCATTCTCAGAGGCCGCTTCATCTTCTGTGCTCCATTCCTTTTCGGAGCTAGTCTCTGGTGGTATGTTTTGCGTAGCAACTGGGATGAACCTCTGAGCTCCGCCGGCGCTAGCAAAGAAATCCTCAGTCCGCAGGCCACGGACTTCGCTTGGGTCAACAGAGGTAATTTTCAAACCCTGTGCTGTCTTCTGTCGGATGAATTCCCGGACTGGAACCATGGCAGCGTCACGGCAAGCTTCCTTGATATCACTACCGGACATCCCTGCCATTGCTTTGACCAGGTAGTGTAGGTCGAAGTTCTGGCGGTCAATCTTAGTATCCTTGAGTACCAGGCTCAGAATCCCTAAACGCTGCGCCGCCGGCGGTAGTTCGACGGGGAACTTCTTAGGCATGCGACGAAGAATGGCCTCGTCTATATCGTGCATCCGATTCGTGGCTCCCAACACGACAACCCGCTGGGGCTCGCCCAAAGAGTTTGCCGATGTTAGCCCGTCCCAGTGTGTCATGAACTCTGCTTTCACCATACCACTCGCTTCATGCTCGCCGCTCCGCCTTGTGCCAAGTACCGCGTCTATCTCGTCGATGAAGACAATCGACGGTTGCAGCTTCCTGGCTAGGGAAAAGACCGCGTTCACGAGTTTATTCGAATCACCGTACCACTTCTCTGTCAATGTCGAAATATGGAGGTTGATAAAGGATGCGCCACTTTCGTGGGCAAGCGCTTTCGCAAGCATGGTTTTTCCACAACCGGGAGGGCCGTATAAGAGAACACCCGAAGGCGCTGTGAGAAGTGAAGATGTCGACGAGAAAAGATGAGGCATCGTCAGGGGATATATTACAGACTCCTTTAGCTCTTCAATGATATCTTCAAGCCCGCCTATATCCTTGAAGGATACGGGTATGTCCTCCGGGGCCACGACATCCATCGCAATCGCTTGTTCGTACTGGTTGAGGACAAGGTCACCTTTCCGCGTCTTCCCCCCGGATTCTCCTGATGAGTTCTCATCCAAATTTCCATCTAATTTCCGTAATATGGCCGCCGATTTACGTTGTTGTTCCTCCTTTTTCTGTCTATCTGGGTCGAAATCGAGGCGAGAGAGGAGATGACGGACCAGGAAGTATGCGGTGGCAGACTATGGTGAAGTTGTCAGCATGACCCGCAGAAAAATGCCAACTGTAAGTACTCACTGTGCCAGCTATCATGATCAGGTCTTGGATTTGCTGCCATCGTGGACTGCGAGCCGAGGCCATGATGGAGAGCGTAGTTTGACTCCGACACCGCTTGTCGCCTAACGGAGGACTAAAGTGGTATACCAAGTTAAACAGTGATTGATCTAAATAAGGATAAGGGGAGAAAGCTCCGGCTCCGGGAAACGCTCAGATACAGCAGCGACGAGTTCTCAAAACCAGCGCGCGATGCTATCTGGAGGAGATGCCGTCGTCGTTCGGCGAAAGTAGGTGTGGCGGCGCTCCGCAGTTCCCACGGGCCGAGAGGTTCAGGTGTGGCTTTGCGTGTCACATGCTTCCGGTGTTTTGGTGGGCGCGCTCAGCTTCCTCTGTTTGTCGCGTAGTGCCGCTGTCTGTGTATAACTCCACGCCCTGCATTTATAAATTTGTTTAATTCTATTCCAGCATTATATACCACCTCAATGCCTAAACGAAAAGCCACTGCAAGACTTTCTGGTTTGATTGGATCGGACGATGAAGATGTGATGCAGCCCGGTGCCGATGCCGCTCGGAACCACGATGAGCGTCCGACGAAGAAGTCGAGGGGGAGACCGCGATCGAAGTCGGCCGAAATGAAGCCTACTGCTGAAGCGGAGATTCCAGCGACGCAGGAAACTGAAGCGACGACGACGAGGAGAGGGACCAGGAGGGGGCGTCCTAAAGGAAGCAGAAATTCTGGACAAATGGCGCTCGATGCGACGGAGGATCAGGACGGATCTGTGCGCGCAGGTCCAAATGCTGCCGCACAAAATACAGATGTTGACAATACCACTGTGCCTGATAAAACCGCGCAGACGATCAAACCCACGAGGACGACGAGAGGTGCTGCGCGCGGCAAGAAAAAGACTACCGCGCAGAAGCAAATCGAAACCGATGGCGAGTTTCAATACACCCCTACTGGCGCGCGACAGCAGAAAGTGATTGAGGAGCCTGAGGAACAATCCGAACCTACCGACCGAGAACGCCGCAAGTCCGCGACAGCAGCGAGTGAGGAGGATATCCCGGACGCTGAGCCTACAGTCAAGGAAGTTGTTGAAGAAACATTTATTCAGGAGGAAGCTTCAGAGCCGGTGACTGCGCCGCCGGAGAAACAGAGGCAGTTGTCCTCGCGGGCTTCGCAAAGCTCCCCGTCAAAGAGAAAGTCCGGAGGAGATGAAAGGGGCACCGAACCTGAGCTGAGGCGGAGGCTTGGTGATTTGACCAAGAAATATGATACTCTAGAGAACCGATATCGTAATTTGAAGGAGATAGGGATTGTTGAAGCGAACGCTAACATGGAAAAGCTAAAGAAGCAGTGCGAGTCCATGGCAAACGGTATGTTACGCTGATGCTCTTGCTACCACTGATATACTAAACTCTCCTCAGCGTCCAACAACCTTGTCAACTCCTTGAAAGCCGAGCTAGAGGCACAACGGGCTCTTGGTCAAAAAAGCCGCGCGCTGCAGAAAGAACTCCGTGAGCGAGACGCAGAAGTGGCCAAGCTCACAGCAGAGGCCGAACAGTCGGCCAGTCAACTCGCCGCTGCCCAGTCCGAGGTCAAGGCGCTGCAGACTAAGCTTGCCGCCGCCCGCAACACCGCCGCCACACTCGAACAGGCTGCGGTCAAAGTTCCTGGAAGTGCTGTCAAGGGCGGCGGCTTAAACCGGGCGGCTGCTGCCGCCAATGCTGAAGCTGCGCAAGCTGCACAATACGCGCAGCTAAAGGAGGACCTATACAGCGATTTGACTGGTCTCATTATTCGTGATGCAAAGAAAAGGGACGAAGATACTCTCTATGACTGTATTCAAACAGGCGTTAATGGGAGTAAGTGCTGCTTTGTTCTTTTCTCCCTTACAATAGAAGCTAATCTCGAGATAGCCCTTCACTTCAAGCTCGTCGTTCCTCATTCTTCGACAGCGGATTTTGAGACAGCAGAATTCCAGTACATTCCTTTACTGGATGCGAATCGAGATCGAGGACTGGTTGATATTCTCCCAGAATATCTCACCGTGGATATTACCTTTGTCCGCCAGCAAGCTTCGAAGTTCTACACGCGGGTCATGGATGCGCTTACAAAACGACGGCAAAGTCAGGGCTAGATAAGTGATTCATCTGGGTTGCTCTACGTCTCGTTATATTTAAGGCTTGGACAAGCCAGCCTGGACAATTGTGAAAGCAGGACTTGCATTGCCAGGAGTTGGTGGATAGGCGTTTTTGCATATGAGGTTTGGCAGATTGAACTGCTGTTATGTTCAGTAACTCTGCGTAGGAGAATGGCCGGTTCAGTGAATCCATCCGGCGTCAAGGTACCATCACTTCCGTACCACCAGCATAATATCATTTTCTGGTTGCGCCGTTTAGTGTTTACTCTGTAGTGTACGATATTAAGCTTCGCAGGTGGATGCGCCGTGCCGAGTTTTGCGGGTCTCATTGGTCCAGCATCAGCCAACCCCCAAGTTCCCCGAAGCTCATCGACCAACCTTGGGAAAATGTGTCGTCTGGCTTAAGGACAAACAACCGAGCCGATGCACTCTCCTTTCCCAGTTGCTTTCTCTTCTTGATCAGATCCTGGTACTCGTTCCTACGCACTGAACTCGTCACTCAATTGCCATTCCCTCCTGGGAATACTGGAGAGAGGCATCATGGCGCGTCTCGGTCGTACCGGGTTTCTCACCCTCGCGGTAGTGTTTCATCTAATATATGCATACTCAATCTTCGATATATATTTCGTCAGTCCGATTGTGAGTGGAATGAGGCCCTTTCGTGTGGAGCGGGAGCCCGGCTCTGAAGCTCCAGCGAAGCGTCTTGTCCTCTTCGTCGCCGACGGATTGCGCGCCGACAAGGCGTTCGAATTGACACCGGATCCAGACCTTCCTGAAGAATCAAATGGCGACGACCTGACATTCCTTGCTCCTTTCATTCGATCCCGCGTATTGTCCCACGGTACATTCGGAATTTCCCATACTCGAGTCCCGACAGAATCGCGCCCTGGTCACGTTGCCTTAATCGCTGGATTGTACGAGGATGTTTCGGCCGTTACGACAGGATGGAAATTGAACCCGGTGAACTTCGATAGCGTCTTCAATCGGAGCAGGCATACGTGGAGCTGGGGAAGTCCTGATATTCTCTTGATGTTTAAAGAAGGTGCTGTTCCTGGGAGGGTCGATGCGGATACATACGGGGAAGAATTAGAGGACTTCACGAGTGACGCAACGGCCCTCGATGTATGGGTATTCGACAAGGTGAAAGAGCTATTTGCATCGGCCAAGAACGATCCGGAATTAAATGCCAAGTTACGGGAGGATAAGAACGTTTTCTTCCTGCATCTTCTTGGATTGGATACGACGGGCCATGGTTACCGTCCCTACTCGAAAGAATACCTACGGAACATCAAACTAGTCGACCAGGGAATCAAGGAAATCTCGCAGCTTGTGGAGGATTTCTACGGCGATGATAAGACAGCATTTGTGTTCACCGCGGACCATGGTATGAGCGATTGGGGCAGTCACGGAGATGGCCATCCTGATAACACACGAACGCCTTTGGTCGTGTGGGGATCTGGTGTTGCACCACCAAAGCAGCCCCAGCGTGGCGTTCCTTCAGGACACGAAGATGGCGTCTCAGCCGACTGGCACTTAAATCAGGTTCAAAGGAACGATGTCGCACAGGCTGATGTTGCTGCCCTTATGGCGTATCTGGTCGGACTCGATTTCCCCACGAATTCTGTTGGCCAGCTGCCTCTGGAATATATCGACGGGACCCCCAGGGAGAAGGCCTTGGCAGCTTTTGCCAACATACAGGAGGTCCTGGAAATGTATCACGTTAAAGAAGAACATAAGAAAGCGGCTCTTCTTCGGTACCGTCCGTTTGAACTACTTGCAAGCGACTACGGGAACTCTGCTGAGCAGCGTCTCGCGATGATCAAAGATCTCATTGACCGTGGTTTTTATGAAGATGCGATCGAGACATCTGCGGCTCTGTTTGCAACAGCCCTAGAGGGCCTCCGCTACCTTCAAACATATGATTGGCTCTTCTTGAGGGCCATTGTCACTTTCGGATATGTGGGATGGATTGCTTATGCTTTGACGACCGTCATTCACCTCCATGTCCTGCATGGCGCCTCGGAATCTGACAGGTCGACTGCCAGCATCAGTTTCTTCACCTCAGTTCTCGTGGCGCTGTTCTCGGTTTTCCTTTACCAAGGCTCTCCCTGGAGGTATTATCTTTATGGATTCTTTCCGATACTTTTCTGGGAGGAGGTGTTCGCTCGGAGAAAGGCCTTCCACGCAGGGCGTGAGATACTTCTGGGTCATGTGCGCTCAGTGGGAGATCATTTCTCGTTTGGATTCCAGCTGCTGCTTTATGTTGGTGTGTTGGAGGCGCTGGTAAGTTGTCTTCTATCTGAACGGGAAACAATCACTTACTCATGATTTTATAGGTGCACTCCTACTTCCAAAGAGAGATTTACACTGTCTGTTTCATTCTAGGAGCATTTTGGCCTGTCTTCTATGGGCTTGACTTCTTACAAAAGCATGCAGCAGTTTGCGGCACATGGGCTGTTGGCTGCCTTCTGATGAGTACGTTTACTCTGCTTCCTGCCAACAAAGTCGAAGATATCGACACAATGTAAGTGCATTTTGGTTTGCGTAGCTGGCACCTGTCTCACAGAATGTTACAGAACTTATGGTGGGGCGTTCATGCTTCTCACCGGCTTGCTATACCTGCTTTTTGAGGACGAAATTCTTGGCACTAGTCACCAGCCCGCAGCTGTGTCCCGAAAGGGTTCAAGGAACATCATGGGATCGCAGGTACGATAACCACGACGGCCAGGAATTAAGGATTGCGGGGGAAAGGTTGCAATGCTGACATCTAGTAGCTTGGTATGGTCCTGCTCGCACTGATCGTAACAAGATCAAGTGCGGCCTCGCTCCAAGCGAAGCAAGGTCTTCCATTCGGCAACCAGGTAGTCGGATGGGGCGTCCTCAGTATGAAACCCAATCTATCCCATATCTCTCAATTCGTGACTTGTTAACTAACCGTGCGTATTAGTTGCTTCACTTTTATTGCCGTTCGCCCACCGACTATATCCCAATAGCCACTACTTACATCGGCTAATGATCATCTTCCTGACATTCTCGCCGACCTTTATAATCCTCACCATATCTTACGAGGGTTTATTCTACTTTGCGTTCTGCATGACCCTGGTTACTTGGGTCCGGCTGGAGCATGCTACGTACGTCTACACCGCGAAACCTGTCGTCAAGCAGGCGCAGGAGACGATTGAGCCGCCCAAAAAGCCAAGCCCGGATGCCACAACAGTTGTGGATGGTGAAACATACCGCTTCCGCACACTCACCGTTTCAGATGCACGCGTAGCTTTGTTCTTCTTCTTCCTTCTGCAATCGGCTTTTTTCAGCACTGGGAATATCGCCTCGATCTCCTCCTTCTCTTTGGACAGCGTGTACCGACTCATTCCGGTGTTCAATCCCTTTAGCCAGGGCGCGTTATTAATCCTCAAGCTCCTTATCCCGTTCGCTATCATTAGTGCGAACCTGGGCATCCTCAACCGTCGCCTGGAAGTGGCACCTAGTGCCCTATTCATGGTGGTGATGGCCATTTCCGATGTCATGACTTTGAACTTTTTCTACATGGTCCGGGACGAGGGCTCTTGGCTCGACATTGGAACTACCATCAGTCATTTCTGCATTGCTAGTTTCCTGTGCACGTTTGTTGCCGGACTTGAGTTCCTTAGCGAGGTGTTCATTAGTGGTGTGGACTTTGGACCTCGTACTAACGCGATTACTGCATCTGTCCCCGACATTGTCAATGGGATAACTTCTAAAGGCTAGAAGGATGTTCCCAATGGCGTTGAGGATAAAGAATGAAACGGTCAATCGTTCCATGTAATGGTGGATGCACCCAGCCTGCTGCATGGCATGTATATTTCTACATAGATAGATAAGCCTATTCATAATACTTAATGTGCTTTCAACACCGCGGCTTTAATTATATTTTATGTCCTGAAATAGGGGCTGAACTGAGTGGCTTCGAAAAGAAGCTTCAACATTGCAATTGCGGCGCGTTCTCAGGACGTGTTTTGTCCATTCCTCAATCTCTCTGGAGCATCCTTTGTTCATTCATCATTTATCTTGGAATGTGTTGACTTGTCCTGTTGATCAGCCAATAATAATGGATAGAAAAATAGCCGAGGTATCACAAGCGAGTGACGACATCTGAGTGAGGCTCCAGCTGCCCCACCGCCCAGACCATTCCAGCTTCATGGACCTTGACTGTACGGAGTAGCTAATGGAGATAACAGATCCCTCTCGCTTCCCACCCTAGGCTGAGTTCAGCTCTGTCGCGAGACTGACGTACATCCTCCGCGGAGTATATATGCAGGTTGGGCTGTTTGCCGTCTTCATCGCACCGGAGTCCGGGGAATCTTGGAAGGATTCAGGAACCGCCAATTTGCCTAGCCCATCCGGCTTTCAGATGTGCATTTGCGGGGAATATGCGCCCAATATGGAAGGGTTTGCGAGTCTTGAACGCCCATTATTGGTATCTGGTTCTCAGTGCATTCTGCGGATTAAATGTCGTGTGTCTAACAAGGTACGCCTCTCATCTCTGGACTGTTAGGAACGGAGCTTCAGGCTTTCAAATCCCGCATTTTGTCAAGAGTGCTGGGTCATATCACGTCGCTAACTCGACTTGGCTGACGGTGGAAATTGGAACGTACATAGATTAGGTGGCAGGCTCGTGCTCGCGGATCCGTGTCTTTCCGTATAGCATGGGTGGCACTGGCTAGCGCGGAGAAAACGCAAGCATAGACCATCACCGTCGTGCATGGGTGGACGATATGATCACCTATGGTCGTTCCACTCACTACGTATAAACCCTGCACTGGGCAAGAAGATGACCCTTGAGCGCTCCGGGGCGACTAACGGGATGTGGTACACTATCCCTTCCTGAACCACCGATATGGTGACATTCATCCAGATGATGGATCAGCGTGGATCCCGGGTTTTGCCCTGGCGCCTGCTGGTTTCATCTCGATCGCGATAGTGTGGTACCCGTGCGGCTTCTGTCGTATCAACGTTTCGAACGCTTCATCCAGGTCCCCATCTGTCCTAGCGGCCATCTCGATCCTCACGGCCATGGCCGGACACGGCGAGGGCAGTCCGGCCTCACGTTTCAAATTCCGGCTCCCAGTCTGGTTCCGATGCGTCGCAGATCTCGCAGCCGTTGTTTGAGATGCGCACGGATAGGCCACGTACTCGGGAGTCGATGTAGATATGATATTTTTACCTGTCGTATCCTCCTGACAAGTCGCTAAACTACCTCGTGATACTCCCGGGCTTTTAGGACCGGGGTCTCTGGTTATACCGCTGACAGCTGCTGGTCCTGCTTATTTGGGAGATTCGAGGACGCGTCTTTAGCGCTTCACATCATTTTAGACGGCGAAGAGGCGTATACCAGTCTAGTAAGTCCTCCGTGCTTACAGAGTATGTGGCAACCTGAAAAATTGGCTGGCAGTATGCCGTACGATCAGGGATCCACTGCCTTTGCAGTGGAATCGAATACAGAACATTAAAAAGCTTGTCTGTATCTTTTGACCTTAACGAGATAAAACATACTGTGTTCGAGAATTGAGCGGTTCATCTCAATGGCGTTCAGGGGAGATACTGGTGCAGGTACGGGATGTCGTCCAGGATGTAGTCTGGGGTATACAATGGCGTGTCTTACTGTGCATCCTTTACCGTCTGCGAATGAGAATTTGCAGCGGAGGAATCTGCTTACTGCAAACTTACTGCAAAAGCTCCAGACTCCTAGAGTCCGCCTAGAATATTATAGCCTGTCTTATAACGGGCGAAGCGGCTTCCCCACACAAACCCTGGGATATCGAGCTTGTCTAATTATTGCCACTCCGCCAGGATGCCCACTACTGCAGTCTGGGGGCTTTTTTGTTCTAATGATTAACGGTGTTATTATCATTTATCATTTAATTCGATCGACCTCCGCTCCTTCAGGACTGCCACCAAATTAGCCAAGTGGGAAGAACCGTGTTCGCCCCGGGATTTTTTCTCCCCCCCCCCCTCCCCCGTCTGCATCAAGGCATAAGTGAGGATAATAATTTCATAACAAAGATCTACTGCTTGACCACTGGCGGCCCGTCCACGGGTTGGTGGCGTTTGGTTCGTGGCAAGCTCCAGTCATCGAGCCTCGACGACAGTACGGTGTCTAGCTAAAGCTGGGCCCCCGTTGATCCAGGGCAGTCCCGCTGACCCCCGTACTTCTCCTGGCCATAGGCCACCGTCTGTCTGTCCACTGTCATCTTTCCATCCTGTAACAGCGCTTCTGCCCTGTCGAGGTTTCATCTCTTCTCTGCATCCATCGATCATCTTTCCTCACTGTGTATTCCACTCTTACGATTTGTTCGACTTTGCGACTCGGTCGTTCTTTTCTTTTCGGTTCTCCACTACGTACGGAGCACCTTACTACTACGTTCCCATCTCCGATCCATCAAGACCCAACTTCCCGCCAATTTCTCTGAAATTTCTCAGTTTTCTATTGTCGCGACCTTCTCTGGATGGATGCTTTTCGGCCATGAGCGCAGCAGCAGGCGACAAATTCATAGACTCGTCGGCTTCCAGACCCAGCCCGACTCCTAGCACAGCGGGCTCAACGGGTACTGCAGGAATTTCTGTACGCGCTGGAGCAAACGGACAGATGAGTTTCAGAAGGTGAGTCGCGGTTTTTTCTTCTTTTGTATCTGGTGGTGTCGAGGGATTCAGGGACGCGGGGTTAGGCGACACAGTGAGCGCGGCCCTCGAGTTGAGCCCCTGGACTCGAAACAGATTTTGCGGGCGGGGAAAATATAAGAGAAGGTTACGAGAGTACAATTTTCTGACGCTTCCTTCTTATGCAGACAACGTGCGTCGCGTGCTTGCGAGGTAGGTCAACTTGTTCCTAGCAGGGTGACGCGAAGCTTTTGCAGCCTCGGCACCTCGGCCCATTGCTCTGGGGTTGGAGATACTCCAGTCGGGTGTCGCTGTTCAAGACTGAACAGAGCGCATCCCAACCCTGACTCTATATTTTAAACATTGGCTGACGCTGTTTGATTCGCGATTTATTGAAGACCTGTCATGCGCGAAAAGTGAGTTCCCGCTTCCACCCTCCGCTCCCGCTGCGACCGTGGCCTGGCCACTGCACGGCTGCCGTTTAAGAAACCCGCTAACCACACCTCTTTGATGATTAGGTCCGTTGCGATGCTGCCAGTCTAGGTGTACCTTGCACCAACTGTGTGGCTTTTTCTATCGAGTGCAGAATTCCCACGCCGAAACGCAAGAAGAGCCAGGCGAAGCCCAGAGAGGTCGGCGAGTAGGTGGCAACCGTATACCCTTTCACGTCTACCATCGACTGACCACTTTATCTTCGAATAAATAGTAACGGTGATGGCGACGATAAATCTCAGAGCCAAGAGAAGCGCGAAGAGTCCCTGCCGATGCCCGGCAAGGATGCGTTTGGTTATCAGAACAGCAGCACCAGCAACACCAACGCCATGGCAGTCAACGGTATGCCTGTGACAACACTCACAGAAGCCCAAGCCGCTCAGCAAGCCTCGCAAAACTCGACATACGCCCAATTCATGAAGCCGAAATTTGCCCGCGCGCCCATAAAGGAAGCTGGAAGGGTTGCATACTTGGGCGAGTCATCGAATCTTTCACTCTTGGTTCAAGACCGCCATGGAACGACAGACGTGGTCCATTATCCACTGCCTCCCAACATTCGAGGTTCTCGCGCGAGAGTCTCCGACTTGGATAACCTTGAGTTAGATATCCTGCACCAGCGCGGTGCTTTCCTACTTCCGCCGAAGTCGTTGTGCGACGAGTTAGTGGACGCTTACTTCAAATGGGTCGCACCGGTCGTGCCCATTGTCAACCGCAGCCGGTTCATGCGCCAATATAGAGACCCCAAGAATCCACCTTCTCTGCTCCTTCTGCAGGCCATCCTTCTGGCCGGTTCGAGGGTCTGCACTAACCCGCAGCTCATGGACGCTAATGGCTCGACCACTCCAGCTGCCATGACATTTTACAAGCGAGCGAAAGCTCTGTATGACGCAAATTACGAGGATGATAGGGTGACTATTGTCCAAGCTTTAGTGCTCCTGGGCTGGTACTGGGAGGGACCTGAAGGTGGGTGCCATAAGCTGATTATGGTGATTGGCTTGCTGACCTGCGCAGACGTAACCAAGAACGTGTTCTACTGGACGAGAGTGGCGATAATTGTTGCTCAGGGGTCTGGGATGCACCGCAGGTGAGCTCGCTTTGCGATCATAGTAGGTCCCAAGAGTACTGACCGCAGCAGCGTGGAATCTTCGCAACTCAGCAAGCCCGACAAGCGTCTGTGGAAGCGGATATGGTGGACACTTTTCACTCGAGACCGATCCGTAGCCGTTGCCCTGGGACGTCCAATTTGCATCAACACTGACGATGCGGACGTTGAGATGCTGACAGAGGAGGATTTTGTTGAAGACGAAATCGACATAGCAGCTGAATACCCACCGGACCCTGTTCACGTGCAGTTTTTCTTGCAGTACGTGAAGCTCTGCGAGATTATGGGTCTTGTCCTGTCGCAGCAATATTCGGTGGCGTCCAAGTCACGGCGAATGAATGCAATGGATCTCACCCATTCCGACATGGCGCTTGCGGACTGGCTTCAGAATTGTCCCAGAGAGGTCTGCTGGCAGCGACAAAGGCATCATTTCTGGGCGGCTCTTCTTCACGCGAACTACTAGTAAGTGTATCATTAGACCCAAGGTTGGTCCAGCGCCACTGACATTGATAGCACCACGCTTTGCTTGTTGCACCGAGCTCATATGCCACCGGCATCATCGGTCCCAAGTAGTTACCGAGTCGAAGAGATGGCTTACCCGTCACGCACTATCGCCTTCCAGGCTGCTGGAATAATCACATCCATAGTCGAGAACTTGCAGACTCATAACGAGATTCGTTACACGCCTGCGTTCATGTACGATGGCCTTACAGCATAAACACGATCTGACGCTAACGATGAGCAGTGTTTACAGTCTTTTCTCCGCTCTGATCATGCACGTATACCAGATGCGGTCTTCGGTGCCCTCGATCGTGGCCACCTGCCAGGAGAGAATCAACATTTGTATGCAGGCGCTCAAGGATGTCTCCAAGGTCTGGCTTGTGGCGAAGATGGTGCACACTTTGTTCGAGTCGATCTTAGGTAACAAGTTACTGGAAGAGCGTCTTCAAAAAGCGGCTGGAAAGAGGCACCAGCGGGTTAAGCCTGACTCGAATCAATCTAATCAGCACTTGCCAGCAAGAAGGCCGGATCCTCCTCCGAAGCGCAAGTTCGATGATATGGACCTCGCTCTACCCAATGGAGGACCCACGCCACCAGTTTCGTACGAGCGATCTCGCCCTCAGACCCCAGCAGCTACTCCGTCTAGAGAGCTTCCCCAATCCACCATGTCCATACCCCAGACTTCACCTACTGCTGCCAAGGATGGTCTGCCTGGGACTGGAAACTCGCGCGCAAATACCCGACCGACGACACCATTCAACGCTCAGTTCTCGCTACCTGCAACTCCTCCTGATTTGTTCCTCGTCACACGCACTTCGCCTAATCTTTCACCTTCTCTCTGGGAGAACTTTCAGCCAGATCAGCTGTTCCCCGATGGCACCGCTATCTTCCCAGAACTTACCTCCCCTCAAAATACGACTGTTGATCCACAGCTTCAGATGCAGTCGCAATTACATACCCACGATATGGTTCAGCAGCAAATGCCGCCTCGGACTTCTCTAGCAGGGACACAGGGAAGCCCGGAGATTCTGTCCAGCATGCCTCCTGCGATGGGCATGCAAGGCCAACCGCAACAGATGTACGGAATGGACCCTCAGCAGTCTTGGCAGATGCCAGGACTCGACCCTACAGTTGCTGGCGCAATGGATAATGCAAGCCAAGACGATAATTGGAGCAGTAGCTCACGCAGTGGCCCTACTGCTCCGACAACACTCAACGTGGAGGATTGGTAGAGTACCGCCTGTCACTTACAAATCCTGCACTTACTGACTTTATTCTAGGTTCCAATTCTTCGGTATTAATGGCAGCTTCGGCGAAATGGCAGTTTGATTGGTTGGCAATATAGCATGTTCCGATTTGTTTCAGTGCTCTCCTAAATAAATGCGGGTACGGCATGGTCGCTGGATTCGGTGGTATTGACCTTCACAGGCGTTCCTGTGAACCGGATGCAATGGATGGTGTTTATGGGTCTTGCTTCTCTCTGGGGACGTCTAGGACTTGTTCTTGATACCACGGGGTGCCGTGGCAGCGTACAGGGGCTTTTGTAATGTGCATATGAAAGTTGACGGCAGACTGAAGTGATTCGTCTCAACGACTGTATATAGAAAAGTAGCCTAGCACAGGTACTCTATCAATCACGTGATGTCTATAATAGGTTTAGCTGAATGACGACATCGCAGCCTGTGTTGGGGGGCCAATCAGCGGAAGTGGATGCGTATGACTAAATTCCAGGAGATGGAGTAAAGAGATCGGTGAGCCTTGAGGATGACTCTTTGAGGCAAAATATCAATTGACACGACTTTCTCTCCTGATTTTGTACATACCCCTGTTCCTCAATTATCGGTGCTTTTTGAGGAATTCTCCGAATCGCTCATATTTTCCCACCCTACCTTCAGTGAGGATTCTCTCTTTACTAAATCTCGCCTTCCTCCCGCCACTCCGCTTTCTCCCCGCAGCGATGTCGGCTTCCAGTACGCTGAAAAAAGCATTCCCTCAGGTCGACGCTGAGGGCCATAATTTGCCCCCTTCACCTGCCCCGTCGAGTCCTCATGGCAGCAGGCGCTACAACATCGCAACTGAGCTTGTCTACACCGAGAGCAATGACCAGTACAATGCCAGCAGTGTCCCAATTTACCAGGTACCTATCTCCGTATCCCTTGCCGCGAATATATCCCGAAAACTAATTGTGTGTCTAGAGCGCAACATTCAAGCAGTCATCCCACGAGGGAGGAGGCGAGTATGACTATACCCGGTCCGGCAACCCGACTCGAACGCATCTCGAGCGACACCTGGCCAAGATCATGTCAGCGCAGCGCGCTCTCGTCGTGTCTTCCGGAATGGCGGCCCTGGATGTGATCACCCGTCTTCTCCGACCCGGCGACGAGGTGGTCACTGGTGATGACCTGTACGGTGGAACCAACCGTCTACTCAAATACCTCTCAACCAACGGCGGCATTATCGTGCACCACGTCGACACCACCAACCCCGACAAAGTGAAGGAAGTCCTGACCGACAAGACAGCCATGGTGCTCCTGGAAACCCCAACCAATCCGCTTATCAAGATTGTCGATATCCCTACAATTGCCGCGGCGTCGCACGAAGCGAACCCTAACTGTCTAGTCATCGTGGACAACACCATGATGTCTCCGCTCCTGCTCAGCCCGCTCGAACTCGGCGCGGACGTTGTCTACGAGAGCGGCACGAAATACCTGTCCGGCCACCACGATGTCATGGCCGGAGTTATTGCAGTCAACGACCCGGCCCTCGGCGAGAGGCTCTACTTCCCGATCAACGCGTCCGGGTGCGGATTGTCGCCCTTCGACTCTTGGCTGCTCATGCGCGGAGTCAAAACTCTCAAGGTCCGCATGGATCAGCAGCAGGCAAACGCACAGCGGATCGCAGAATTCCTGGAGTCGCACGGTTTCAAGGTTCGGTATCCGGGTCTGCGCTCGCACCCCCAGTACGAACTGCACCACTCCATGGCCCGAGGAGCGGGCGCCGTGCTTTCATTCGAGACGGGCGATGTCTCTGTCAGTGAGCGCATTGTCGCGAACGCGAAGCTGTGGGCTATCAGCGTTAGCTTTGGCTGTGTCAACAGCTTGATCAGTCTTCCCTGCCGGATGAGCCATGCCAGTATCGATGCAAAGACGCGAAAAGAGCGTGCCATGCCGGAGGATCTGATTAGACTTTGTGTGGGCATTGAAGACGTAGACGACCTTATTGACGACTTAAGGCGAGCGGTAAGTGTTTCTACGCGTAATCGTGTTTTCTGGGTTATGCTAATATTCTCTAGCTGGTACAAGCTGGCGCTGTCAACGTCACTCTGGACGGCATTGAAGCGAACACGCCGCAGTCAGCGTAGTCAAGTAATGAAGGAATATGGTTATGGATGACTCATAGTCTGGCGTTAGGCGTTTGTGTATAAAATCTCTGCCTTTGGAGTATCTTTCGGTAGTTA
This sequence comes from Aspergillus quadrilineatus, assembly GCA_013305525.1. Taxonomy (NCBI): domain Eukaryota; kingdom Fungi; phylum Ascomycota; class Eurotiomycetes; order Eurotiales; family Aspergillaceae; genus Aspergillus; species Aspergillus quadrilineatus. Next base: position 273,904 of record JAAXYA010000023.1, read on the forward strand.
AATTGAGTGATCGGGATATAAGCCGGCATCGGAGGGAACCGACCCCCGGTCCAATCCCGTCCGCATCTCATCCCCCGGGGAGTCATCACTTTCGACTAATTAAATCGACGGCAAATAATACCTCATCGATCACATCTTTTTGTCTAATTTATTGTCGTATCGTTCGTTATCATGATATAGAGCAGTACTTCAGCGAATTGACCTGTTTCTTCGTCCTGCGTATCCGCATTTCTCTTAGACGCTCTTTCAGCTACATTCCGCAACTGCGTACCGTGTCAGCACTTCAAGAAGCTGAACATGCCCCAAGTCCTCCAAGATGCAGCCTTCATCCCATCACCTACAAAGTCATGGAACACGAACCGTCTAGGCGCGCGCTTCGGCGTTGACATCGTTAGCGCAGCGACGGCCGGTGCTTTGACCTGCCCGGTCATCACGGTGATTGATAGGTACGCGCTCACTTCCTTGGACTAAGACACAGCAGCTAAGAAAAACCACGATAGGGCCATTATCGAAAAGGCAGCCAAGGGCGTCCCAATCCGCGAAACGATCACCTCCGCTTTCCGCTCCATCATCCGCAAACCATCTGGCTTCTTCTTGGGCACGCCGTTTCTCCTCATCTATACCCTGTACACATCGACCTACCTCACAGCAAACACGATCGACACCGTCACCTCCACGCTGAAGGATAAGCCTTTCTCGACCGTATTTCCGGGTACCGCAAAGTTCATTACAACTACAGCCGTGAACATGGGGATATGTGTATACAAGGATGCGAGGTTCGCGCGGATATTTGGGAAACAATCGTCTCAACCACAAGGACAGCCACAGCCACAACCGCCGTTGGCCAAATCGCACTCCAACGGCCTCTTTACGGCAACGATGCCCGCCTCCTGCCACCCGTCCCCCTCAACGGTCGGAGCCCCCAAAGTCCCCAAGATCTCATATACGCTCTTCTGCCTCCGCGACAGCATCACGATCTTCGCCTCCTTCAACATCCCTGCGCTCATCGCGCCCTCAATACCAGACTCCATCGCTGCAACCCCCGCAATGAAAGCCGCCATCGCGCAGTTTAGTTGTCCCGCCCTCATGCAGTTCGTCAGCACGCCCATGCATCTTTTGGGTCTGGATCTGTATAATCGGCAGCCGCCCGGCGGGCTTGGATGGAGGGAAAGAGTCGGGAGGATCAGGAGAGATTACGTGGCCAGTTGTTTTGCGCGCATGGGAAAGATTGTGCCGGCGTACGGGATAGGTGGTGTTGTCAATGTCAGGATGCGCGCGGAGTTAATGGGGTGGTTGGAGGGATTGGACCAGGCTTGAGAACCCGGTATCACATATTCTTTTATTCTGCCCTCTTTCTGTTTTCAGTTTCCTGGCTGTTTGGGCTTATTTGTTATGGTTATGATGACACTCCACTCACTCACATATAGACGCCTATTTTGGTTTTGCTTGGCGAGGCGTTTGGATGGACTGGTTCTGCTTAACGATAGATATAGACCTTTGTCTTGTCATAATGTCCTAATTTCTTGTCTTTTCCCTTGTCTGGTTATCTGCCGCGTATAGCTATAGCTATCTATCTAGAGATATGTTCAGTTTGTTGAAGCCGAATCAGTATTGTCTTCTTTCATGGCCCTGCCTCATGTGATAGTGATAGGCTCACAGCGACTGTAAGCATTGTTGATATTCTAGGACCTTTCTCAAACTGCAGATAAGCAACAACGTCTGGCAGTAATTGACATCCGCAACTATCGGTAGTGATCAGACCATTTACAGGTGCCTAGATATGGATTTATACCAGGCGATTGACAAAACAGAGCCTGGTTCTCCCGGCTCTCTCCCGAGTCTGTGCCCATGGTTCTGCTGGTGGCCAGACAAGGCCAACCATCAATTGAATGAATTGTCGGCAGTCTCACTCGCAGTAGCCCTTGTCATAACCCGGCAGCGTGGAGAATCTGAAGGGGATCCATGGTGGTTACGTCCGTTTATAGTATCATGAGACGAACCTGAGTGCGCTCTATAAGGGCATTCCTGGTACGTCGGTATCAACGGCTGTCTCGAATGGAAACTAAACGTCATCCGAGACCTAAAGATTCTCAGTTCCATCAGGCCGGTAGATAGGAGGTGGATGCCGAGCAGCCTGGCCAGGCTTCGACCCGAGCAAGCATCATAGAGGATGAGAGTTGCTTCACGGGCATGAGTCGTCACAACAGATATACTGGGTGGCACCACTGCCGGACAAAGTATACGTAGTGAGTTTCCGCAGTATAAGATGGTCCTCAATGCTGCGCCAGTTGCAACTGGCATTGGATCCGTTCTATCAATTTCGACTGGAGGAGAAGCGTAACTAAAGATATCCTGGCAACGTCACAATGAAACCAGTCATCGTCCTCAGCACCTTCACAACCATTTTCGCCTTGGGCATCTCGCTTCCGCCCAAGAGCGAGGACGAGGTCCATGCTGGCGACCGTATGCTGACTCTGCTCTACCCTGTTCTGCTCTGCAATGACCGACTAATCTGGGATTGTAGATGACCTCTCGGAGAGACAAGTCTATTACTGCGACAAATACAGCGCCGGGCTCTGCGCTTGCTTCTGCCGCTACAACAAGTATGATTACTACAAGTGCGCTCCGAATTATTGCCAGTGCTACAACGTGTACGCACCGGACTGCTATTACGCGTACTACTACTACCCGTCTGGTGGCTATCCCTCGCCAGCGGAGTATGAAGCCCACCCGCCTAAGTACCCGCACTGTCCCGCGTACCCATACTGTAGCGAGCGGCCGTACACGAGTGAGTATACAACGTCGACTACCTACACGTCCACGGTTACGGATCATACTACAACCACGTCTTCTAAAGAAAGCCCCACGTCTGGCGGCGGCGGCAGTGGTGGCTCTTCTTCACCTACTGATGGTGCCGGTGGGACCTCCCCTGGCGGCTCTTCCCCTACCAACTCTCCTGGAGGTGGAGGATCCTCCCCTGGCGGCTCTTCTCCCAGCAGTCCTCCTTCTGGAGGCTCTACCGGAGGCTCTTCCCCTACCGGCTCTCCTGGAGGTGGAGGATCCTCACCCGGCGGCTCTTCTCCCAATAATCCTCCTTCTGGTGGCTCTACTGGAGGGTCCACTGGAGGATCTTCTGCTGGTGGATCTTCTGGAGGTTCTACTGGAGGATCTTCCGGGGGTTCTACTGGAGGTTCCACTGGAGGTGCTACTGGAGGCTCTTCACCTGGTGGATCCTCTGGAGGCTCTGTTCCAGGAGGCTCCTCTCCTGGCGGCTCTTCTCCCGGCGGGGGCTCAGGAAGCGGTGGAAGTTTGCCTTCCAGCGTACCCTGAGACCTGGTCCAGAATTATAGAAAGGGAAAAACGTGATCGTATTTGGATGGGGAACAGTGTGGTGACAAGAAAAATGGCGCCTGCTCAATATAGGGTTCTCGCGACTTTGCTGCTGAATTAAGGAGACGAGCAGTGTTGGTACATGCACTGGCTAAAATGATTTGGACGGAAGGTAACATGTGCCATGCCGCTGCGGGGAGTTCTATTCAAGGTATTTGTTCTTTAACACTTATAGGTGCCGAGAATGGTCATCTATCAATATACTCTTCTGTTGAGCAACCCTGGGAGGTAATGAGCATTGCCATTGCTGGTCAACCCTCAGACTAGCCCTAGTCGTGTCAGAAACCCTCCAACAGGAGCATTTCGACAAGATTCTGGGATACCCCTCGCTTCGAATACTTGTGACAAGAGCGTGATCTTTAAGAATTGTGCGGCAGAGAGTGACTGTTCGAGACAAAGCACCCCATCGTGGCACTATCAGAGTAACCGCTGAAAATGCATAGGCCCTCAGCGGAGGACTTAATAAAGTAAGTAAATCGTCTAGCATAGAGATCTTTTATCAGTAGAATTCTGCAAGCCCCCAAAACATTCACTCTTCCTGGAATTCTATCTGGCTCTTCCAGCTTGCATAACCGTCCTTGACCGCAGCGGTAATCAACTCACCAAAAGAGACAATTAATTCTGCAGGATAGTTCCAGGACTGAGTTAACTGATGACTTTCATTGACCGATCAGCTTAGTAAGGAGCTTATAAAAAGAGCTGGTTATAAGGCGGATCACCGAAATTCTGCCCAGAGCAATCCAGTGGGCATGCCCCCGACCAGCTGACACTAATATTATGCTCTCTTGATGCTAAGGGCATTATTCTTAGTTCTCTTATTCAGGGTATGTATTGCTGTTTATACTTAGCATCTTATCAAAGTGGGCAACATATTATACAGACCTGGATAAATATAGAAAGATAAAAAGAGGTTATAAAGTATTATAGGTCACTTGACCATCTAGCAAGATGTTAGACTCGCCCCGCTGACGTTCCCCTCTAGTTACGAGAGGGCGCACTAGTAATTGGAATAACGTGGCCTAGAACAGATGGCTGGAAGAACTGGCTAGTTATAGGAACCCTATAATAGAAAATCCTTTACATCCTAAGGCACAAGCTCTGGCGACTTTGTATACCGCCAAGTCACCAACCTCTCGAATATATCTAGGATCATGCCTTTACCAATCTTTGGTTTCCGCATGGGTGGCGTCTCGAGTGCTGTATTCGCCGCCAATGGGGTTTTGCTCCTGAAAAATCCAGTTTACAACATTATGTAACCAGTCTCGGTAGCCGATTATGAGGGCTCTTTGTTGAAGGAAACTCCCAAAGATGTTGTTCAATGTATAAGGTGTGTATTCTCCTTTCAACCCTAGACAAAGCTGATTGAAAACTGCATCGCAGTCACCTCGTGTCTGCCTTTGCTTTAACATCAACCTATTTTATTTGCATCTACCACCGAGACCCTACTATTATGATGCTTCCTGTGCCGTTTCGCCTGCTGTTTGCTTTGGTTACGTACCTAAGCCGCGGCATTTGGACGCGGGAAGCGGTTTTTGAAGCCTTCAAGGCGATTGTGGCTGGCGCGGCACTGATTTGGGATCGGTACATGTAAGACTGAGAGGCACTATCAACGTGTAGACACTTGATTAGCATTATGGAAAACTAAAAAATGTATGTAAAATGAAATATTGAAAGAGAACGATCATTGTATCTCTCAATATTTAGAATATTAGGGCTTCGCTAAGAGAGGATGGGAGCTACCATCTACGTAACTACTATCAGCTGCAGCATACCCACGGATATCAGATAGAAAATGGTACCGTAACGACCCTAGCAGATACCAGATACTAAAGTCCTATATCTACTCCATCTAAACCATTTGGATACGATATGAATACTTTACCCGTGATAAAAATAGTGGCTGAAGTACAGCCGAGCGGACGAGAAGCCCTATTTTCACACCTTGTGGTCGTCAGTATAACTCTTGTGAGAACGCAACATATATTTGGGATTTTCTGCGGTATGCCCAACTCTGTCAACGAGAATTCCAAGCTTACTGGGTTGATTACTATGATGCCCGGATTATCAGTATGTATGCAGAACAGCCTCAGTGTGTTCTGCCTATGGAGAACGTAAAATCGAACAGCAGCGCCGCGCCGTTTTGGTGTGCTGCTGGTGTGTGTGAGACTTAGATATGGAACTGCATCAAGTCTTCCAAGCAAGGCCCGTATCGGTAACTCCAGAAGCTGACGACGTCACCTACAACTACCTTGGGAGACAGCACCAATGTTCCCCCTACCACCACAGTCTAATTGAGGCTTACAAAGTCATGAGCCGGGAGTCTTATACAGAAACCCAAAGTGGCTATTCCCAACGGGATCTAGAGTCAATCCTTGCTGTCGGCGGCCATCCGTGGCACAGGCACACCACCACCTGTGCCCTGACACCAGGTAATTGAGTACGGTAACAGAGACACGCGGACAAACAGTTCGCCCGCAATCCTCTGGCAGATTGACTGATCCTTCTTTAAAAACTGGTCTGAATTGTATAGGAGTTAAGCCGGTTCGGGTGCGATTTCGCGCTTTTCCTTGAAATAGCACTGTGGTAGAGTGTTTTGAGAACAGGGAGGGAGATATATGAAGGCGATTGAGTCCTCACTCTCGTAATTCATATCAAGTGCCCAGTCTATTCATTTTACAAACTAGACTACTTCATATCAAACGACAAGATGAACACAAAACCGACTCTAGGCTTCTTCGGCGCCACGGCGGCTGCACTCTCTCATGCCTGGTGCCGGCTGGATACCGCTGCATCCTTTGTACGCATCCAACCCCTCCCTGGGGCTCCAATATCTCTGAAACCTACTCGAATTCTGAACAAAACAAGTGATCCACGGGCCAGAACTAACCCAGCTCCTCCTTGCCCGGGGCATTTCGCGTTCCACGCTCTCATTGTATTAACCCTAATCGAAAGCTCAGTCTCCGACTTCCCTCCCATCAAGGCCACTCTCCCCTTCTGCCCTCCCGCCCCAAAATCACTGAGATAGTACTCGCTGACCAGTTGGGGAGGATGTGGTGGAAATAGATTCTTGTGTCTGCTTATGTTATTTGCCTATACATTCCAGGAGTGAGAAGAAAAAGGAAGAATCAAAAAGACCAAGCGACCCTGCCACTCACTATAACCAAAGTCAGAGTTTCGGCTCTGTGGTCGAGGGCAAATATTCCAAGACCAGTTGTCCTGGCCAACAGCATCAGCAACATCTGATGGAATACTATGAATATGATTATGAGCCCTTCCTGTGCAATGTCCCGGTCAGCAACTTACCTATTCCGCCCCGTTCAGGTTCCATGACTCAAGGGCTTGAAGTTTACAATCTACACGAGCACATTTGACTCCGTCTTTGTTCTCCCTGAGAGACAAAGAGGGTGTATTGCTGATTTTGCTTAGAACTGTTAAGCTAAACCTTCTTCAACGGCCAATCAAGTACTAGGTAGCCAGCCAGCCCTCCTATCTTGGAACAAGACCGATAGGTAGTTCAATCCACCCCGTAAGCAGCAACTAGAGACCACTGAAAACTTGCCATACTGTATCAAGCTTGATGCTCCCGAGTCCTCCCTCAGGCCAGTGCATAAGACGCAATCACGTCATACTAATTAAGCCTACACAGCACGGTCTATATCAGCGCCAATGACTCACCGAACACGTATTACGTGGAAGAAGGCTTGGACTGGAACGACTGGTGATGTCGCAGGGCAAGCCCTCGATTCTATCAGAACGAGATGAACAACCGAGACGGTTGCCTCCATTATGAAACATGGAAGTCGACCCTCGAAACTAGTAGCCGTGTTCTTTGAATATGCCACTCCTCTTCCGACCCGCGAGGACCGCGAATACTACATATGGCCGGGTAAATCGCGGAGAATTATATAGACTAAGGAATATTTCGTGCCTGCCGAGACCCCTGCCAAGCGCTGTCATATTAGGACCGGGCGTTCTGCAGTCTGCAAGTGGCTTATCATGGCTTGCTTTTGAAGAAAAAGTGGAGCGTTATCTGATCATTGGGGCTTGGCCACTGACTCTAAAAATGCTGAGATGTAACAGCAAAAGTGACAGAAGTTCTTGGTCATGATTAGCAAGCATTAGCAGAGCAGTGCGAGTGCGGAGTATACGGAACATCCGAGTTCTATATCTACCGACCTGCATTTTCAGACACCATGCTCAGCACTACCAGACTACCTTTACCATGCGTCTTTCGGAAGGGTTGGCGTTCCTCTCCGTCCTGCCGGCCGCTCTTGCGACGCGGCCTTTTCTCAATGAGCCTGATACAGCGTACGTTGATACTCATCATGACGAAAATTAAAACAAAAAAAGGGCAAAAAAAAGGAGGAAAGGCCTGAGGACAGACTGCTAACCATACTTCTCACAGCATTGAAGATGTTCTCGGCGACACCCCCGAGGGCACTCTCCCTGACCTAGAGAGCATGCTCGGCCTCCCTGACTTCGAATGGGCAGCCAGACGCTATCTGAATGCCTCCTCATACACGTACTACCGCAACGGTGCAGCCGGAGAATGGTCCTACAGGAACAACCTCGAGGTATTTGGCCGGTTCCGTTTCCGGCCACGCGTGATGGTCGACATCACCCAGATCGAGAAGACGCTACCGACCACCATACTCGGTCATAATTTCTCTGCGCCCTTCTATATTAGCCCGTGCGCCAGCGCAGGGCTGGCGCACCCGGACGCAGAGGCAAATTTCGTCAAGGCCGCCTACGAGGAAAACATCCTCTACATCCCGGCCCTTCTGGCCACGCTATCAATGGACGAGATCGCCGCCGCAAAGCCAGAGAACGGATCACAGGTTCTATTCCAGCAGGCTTATCTCAACAGCAATGACACTGCGACGCAGCAGGTCTTCGATGACGCCGAACGACTGGGTGCCAAAGCTATCGTCTGGACGATCGACAGTCCAGCAGACGGGAACAGACACCGCGCGAACCGATACGGCGTGGGTTCCTCAGACTCAGACTACACGCTGTCGACCTGGGAGTTTTATGCGAAACTGCAAAATATGACCACGCTGCCTATTGTTCTCAAGGGCATCCAACATGTCGAGGACGTCAAACTGGCTATTAAGCACGGTGTCCCTGCCATTATTCTATCTAACCATGGAGGTCGTCAACTCGATAGCTCCCCGTCCTCGCTAGAGGTTGCGCTGGAGGTGTATCAGGAAGACCCGGATCTCTTCAACCAGATTGAAATCTACGCGGACGGTGGCATCCGCTATGGTGCGGATGTGCTGAAGCTGCTCGCTCTGGGAGTCAAGGCTGTTGGGCTCGGAAGGAGCTTCATGTACGCCAATGCTTACGGGGCTGAGGGGGTCAGGCACGCGGTCCAGCTCCTGAAGCATGAAATTGCCATCGATGCTGCTAACCTGGGTGTTCCTGACTTGAAGGAGATTGACGCTTCCTATGTGAGACACCATTCTCTGCAATTAGATTCTGTCTCCTACTAACTGTCTTGCAGGTCAAATGGGCCAACAATGGGTGGTTTGCTTAGCTTCGATCTAGGGTCGATCCAGGGTTCCGTGTTTTCTGTCTAGCTTTTTTCCTCCTCCTGTACAAAGTCTAGAGTTTGGTCAACTTCTGTAGATTATTCTAGTCAAAATGCTTCTCTTAGGGAATTGCCTCTCTTTGCTTGCCTGCTTAGATCAGGTTTGCTGTCAACAGTAGAGGGCTCGATGTGAAATGAAAGACTTGAACACATGACTAGGTCTATGAAGATCCCGAGTGCCTATCACTTCCTTCTACGTGATTTCTCCCGGTTTGAGGCTGTCGTTGCTCAGTATCTTCGCTCAATTAACCTCATGCCGCGTAGGGCTTCGGCCCGAGACGTCTATTCCGGGAATGTTACGAACTGTGAAGAGGGGGAAGTCGGCGTGAACATAGCCAAGATTAGTGACTTTCTATCGCTCAAAAGTTCTAACTTCCTTGTCAGCTTTTTGCAGATAGTCGTCGTGCCGAAACAATGCTGGCTATACCCCGGGCCGTCCTCCATTCAGGACAAGCCGAATGGACAAGTCGATTTTTGAACCAACCTAGAACTCGAAAACAGCCTATTTTTGGGCACATTAACAGATTCAGGGCGAAAGCATGCGGCATAAATGAACTGCTAAGCTGCAAATTGTATGCACTTGGCTAATTTTTGGGTTGGGGCTCTGTGATCGGGCGTCACGGACCAGTCATTCCTCGGCTGGATCCTCAACGAACGGTGGAAATGTCTCATCTTGAAGCATCCAGTGTCGGATCATAACGGTGTAGGCTGAAATGAGGCCTTTAATCCAAGGCCCGCGGCGATCTACCGGTTCACACAATATATTGAGTACAGCGCTGCCCTTCCGCGCCCTATCGCGTACTCTTCTTGCATTTCCAGCTTGGCCATCGTACTCTAATCCTTCGTCATCTGTCATGCATATCAGCATATCAAACTTTCCGTCATTTCTGATAGTCACCGCCCTGCTGGGCGGTGCTGTTCAGGCAGAGACATTCGACTACGTTGTCGTTGGCGGAGGAACAGCTGGCGTAACCCTCGCGGTTCGTCTTGCAGAAGCCTCGCATAGTGTCGCTCTCATAGAAGCCGGGGCATACTACGAAGACAGCTGGCCGCTCGCTGCTATTCCCGGCGCAGATGTCATCCCTGTGGGATCAGATCCGGATGCCAAGTTTGGTGCGGACTGGGGGTTTGTCACAGCACCGCAAGCTGGTGCAGATGGGCGCAGGATACATTTTGCGAGGGGAAAGTGTCTAGGGGGGTCGTGAGTCTACCTAATGCAAGATGAGAACAGGATTGGAATGCTGATAGTGGAGAGAAGCTCTGCGTCTAATTTTATGGTATATCAAAGGTTCGTTTCTTGCTTGAATGTGATTGTTGGTATGCAACAGCATGGTTTAACGCTCCGCAGGCCGACAAAAGACTCCATGCACATGTGGGCAGAAGCTGTGAACGATACCAGTTACACATTCGAAAATACCCTTCCATTTTATAAACGGACTGTCACCTTCACCCCACCTGATACGAGCTCAAGGACGGCCAACGCGAGTGTCCAGTACAATGTGGAATCCTTTGGCGCATCTGGCGGGCCGCTCCAAGTCTCATATTCCAGCTTCGTCCAGTCCTTTTCCACCTGGATGAAACGTGGAATGGCTGCCATCGGATTGTCTGAGAGCAACGATTTCAACAATGGCCGACTCACCGGATACCAGTACTGTGCATCGACAATAAAACCCGGCGACAAAACCCGCAGCAGTTCCCAAGCAGCCTTCCTCCCGAAAGGCAAGGCTTTACCGGACAATCTGACAGTGCACACCCAGCGCCTCGCAAAGCGGATCCTCTTCGATGAGCACAAGAACGCAATTGGCGTCGAAGTAGCAAACGGATTTGGATTCCTTTCAAACATAACGGCATCCAGGGAGGTCATCATCTCGGCCGGCGCCTTCCAATCTCCCCAGCTTCTTATGGTCTCTGGTATTGGACCTGCGGAGCAGCTGGCGGAACATGGGATTGATGTTATATCTGACTTGCAAGTCGGACAAAATATGTGGGATCACCCCTTCTTTGCGCTGAGCTACCGGGTGAATGTAGAAACGCTTACTAGGGTCGCTAACGACCTTCTCTACCTCGGTACCACCTTCCTCGACTATACGACGAAGCATACAGGACCGCTGACGAATCCTGTGGCTGATTTCATTGCGTTTGAGAAGATCCCTTCGTCTTACCGTGCGGCGTTCTCGGCTGAGACAGAGAAAAATCTTGCAGAATTCCCGGAGGATTGGCCTGAGGTTGAGGTATGTGGCTCCATGACCACCCTGCAATCACATTTCACATCGAAGACTGAAGCCGTCCAGTACATGTCCGGCGCAGGGTACGTTGGATCATTCACTGGGCTCATGAGCACCCAGCCAAAGGACGGCTACCAGTACGGCTCCATCCTCGGTATCCTGATCACACCTACCTCACGCGGTAATATCACCCTCACCTCAGCAGATACTTCCGACCCCCCCGTCATTAATCCTAACTGGCTAACAACGGAAGCGGACCAAGAGGCCGCAATCGCCATCTTCAAGCGCATCCGTGAGATCTTCGCCAGTGACGGGATGGCTCCCGTGATTCTAGGCGACGAGTATTATCCGGGTAATGGGACGCAAGCTGATACGGAGATCCTTCGGTTCATCCAGAAGAATGTTATGACACTTTGGCATCCATCTTGTACGAATAAGATGGGGACGAAGGATGATCCGGCTGCCGTTCTTGATAGTAAGGCGAGGGTGTTTGGGGTCGGGGGCCTTAGGGTTGTGGATGCGAGTTCATTTCCGTTTCTGCCGCCAGGGCACCCACAGAGTACAGTTTGTGAGTTACCTTGCCGTTGTCTTTTGGTCTCTAGCTCGGGATGCTGAGGATTGTAGATATGCTGGCTGAGAAGATCGCGGACGATATCATCCGCGGGTGATACCTGGCCGTGGTCTACCTCATCCGACAGTCAAGCAACTGTACTACTGTTTCTACAATGCTGTTGGAAGTCTGGGCGGATTGAACATCAATAATCGTTCCATGAATCCGTTTCTGGGGTGTGGGATGAGGAAAGCTTCAAACTATAATATCAATCTGCCGAAGGACTCAAGTTCGGCTGCCCATTCCTACAGTTTTGAATGGGCTGGGGCCATTTTTTTCCGGAACAAGCTTGCCAGATGTACCGCATCGCCTACCTGATAGACTCTCCTCAACACGGCGCCTCGATGCCAGTTGGGGCCAACAGAAGGAGTTGAGACAAAAATCATGGCATGTAGGATAAGTGTGCTAAAGAGTAGTTAGATTTCTCAAATAGCTTCCAAGCTAATAGACTTAGACAATATCAGGCCTTGGCTAAAAATGACGCAAATTGGGATTCTACTGGACGTTAATGTAGAAACTTTCTATTTAGGGTTATCAATCTACCCCAACCCGGCTGTCAGCTGCATCACGCCTTCTCTTGGATAGATTTCGTGAGAGGGGAAATAGCCAAACTGCACTGTCAAGGTGGTATACATTGCACTACTTAACGCTGACAACTAATAATACTCTGAAGATGGTAGAACTCAGAAGACCTCTTGATAATGCTAATCACCCGATGCTCTGCTAACTAGCATGAGCAGGATTGTGAGTTCCTCTGCCATTCTGAGATCGTGCATGATTTTATATGCACCATGATAAGCACGCGTATACGCTGCAGCTGACGCCATTCCATGGCGCAATACTTATAACAAGTTAAACGTTCTCCAATACAAAAAGCTGCATCTACCACCAGTCGTTTCTTTGATTACACCGCGGAATTGAGTCACGATGAGAACGACAGAAACAAATGCAGATACCATCAATGGGCCTTTGGACAAGACGGCCAGCAGCACGGTGAATACGGCGTTGGTCGACGGCGATTCCAATGCTAGTGACACCGGCATTGGCAAGATTGATGCCAGAAAAGAAAGAGAATTTGTACGATGAAGCGCATTTCTCCTCTCTATCAAGTCTAACTAAAGCCTTCAGCTATGGAGACTCGATCTCGGATTCCTGACAATCGGCTTCTTGGGCTATGTTTTTAAATATCTCGATCAAATCAATATTGTACGTTGTGGGCCTAGCATATATCCATTCTTTCTCTCTTTATGCTAACGCTGATTCAGAGCAACGCGTATGTCTCTGGCATGCAGGACGACTTGAAGCTCTATGGAAATGAGTTGAACTACTTTACGACGTACTTCAAGTATGGTCCCCAGCCGAGCTTTAACAAATCCAGGTTAACCTGGATCATAGTATTGGGTATGTGGTCATGCTCTTCCCGTCCTGCATTCTTGTTTCCTATATCGGTCCTTCTATATGGTTACCTGCGTGCGAGGTAAGTGCTGGACAGATGTAATTTATATCCAATATCTCAACAACGAAACAGGTTCTCTGGGGCGTGTTTACCTGTTGCTTGTCAACCGTGACGAATGAGAAGCAGGTAAGCAGACTGGGCTCTTGTACGAGTCCAGCATGGGTAGCTTATCAGATAGGTCTACGGACTCCGCTTCCTCATTGGGTTTTTCGAAGATGTTACTTGGCCAGGCTACTACACTATTATCAGGTCGGTTTGCCTGAAGCCAGCCCTTGAGCCAGGTAGGAAAATTGCTAAATAGACAGCATAGCCAATGGTACCTACCGGAAGAGCTAGCTCTGCGTATGAGTTTATATAACATCGCTCAACCTGTTGGCGCAATGATGTCCGGTGCGATCCAGGGGTCCTTGGCCACGAATCTTGACGGGTCATTAGGTCGGGCTGGATGGCGCTGGGCTTTTATCATTAATGTGAGAGTCTTACGCGCTATTTTAGAGACCCTACTAACAGTTTCTAGGGTGTCTGCACCATAATCGTTGCGCTTATAGCGTTTGTCTTGCTTCCTGGTTACGTATGTCGCTTAACTCCCTTTTTCCAGAGACCCCCTGTTCATAACCACATTGCTGATTTATTCCTTTTTTAGCCAGAGCGCCCCAACCCGCTGTCCAAAATATACCTCAAGGATCGACATATAGGTGATAGATGATCGACTCTCGACCGCTAAAAGGGTCAAGGCTAACTCTGGTCCCAGAGATCGCCCTCGCACGCGGAAGGCGTGTTGGACGGAAGCCCCAGACTGAAATCACAATCAAGAGCTTTATACGGACCTTCAAGATATGGTTCTTTTGGGCTATTGTCCGTAAGTACTGGCCCTCGCCCTAAGTTTGAAGCTAGCTTATACACAGACGCATATCAACATCACACTTACCCATATAGTCTCTTGGCCCATCGGAAGTAACACAGTGCCCACTAACTACTTTAATTTGTGGCTGAAATCTCTGAAGAATGCTGACGGCACTGCCAAGTAGTAAGCATACTGGACCCCTTATCAGACATGTGAGACCATGGAAAGTTAACATATGAAGCTCTGTGAGCATGCTCAACTACCTACCCATTGCCGGCCAGGCCATCCAGCTTGTGGCCGAAGTCGTCTTTAGCGGTCTCAGTGATCGTTTCGGACGGTTCCCTTTCTTGCTCCTCCATTCCGTGAGTAGATCCCCCATGTCCGTTAGACATTAGGAAAGAAACGGTAACGTATAAACTAACACTATGATGTAGGTCATCAACATCACCTCACTCATTATCCTGATTATTCAGCCTCCCAACGAAAAGGCCCTTATGGCTGGCTACTATCTGAACTATATGGGAGCGTATGTGCTTACTATTCTCTTTTCAGAAGCTGCTAGGATGGGCAGTGTGACTAATGATAATATATCACTAGAGTCTCGTTATTGCTCCTCTGCTCCTGGGCCTCAACGCACCTTCAAGATCAGCCAGAAGCGCGGACAATCCTCTTCGCAAGTGGTACTATAATCTCATATGCGCTCAACGCGTTTGTCCCAATTGCTGCTTTCCCAGCCTCGGAGGCGCCACATTGGCGGGTCGGCGCGAAGCTCTACCTTGGTTTTGCTGTGGTTGCGTCGTTCATGTTTATTGGTACACATATTGGGTTTCGCAGAGAGGATCAGACGAAGAGAAAGGCCGGTGCGGCGCAAGACGGGGTAGAGGAGTTCTGAACCGCACCAGAAACACTACCCGATCTGCGGAATAACAAGAGTAGTCCTGACTGCTCAGAATCGGCCAGATTAGGGCGCTCCTGCTCTTATTGAACTGATGGGCCTGGAATGGAAAGCCGTTTAATCCACGTTTCGTCGCCGTATTTTGGGAGCCTTAGGCTAAAACTCTGTAGAAAGACCTTGAACCTAGGCTTTATAGTCTAAATACCATTGGCCGCACAATAAGCAATATATTACCATAAACCAGTAGCTAAATTGGTCGGTTAGTTCAATCTTGCCCCATTGGTGTGTATTTGAAGAGTCAAAGAAGCCCTACAAAACCCACCCTCCAGGCCGCCTTTTCGCTGGATAACAAAACGTTTTTGACGGTACTACATCGGGTTATATCAGATCAATGACTCTGGACTGGAGGCAGCGTTCAGAGTTTAGGTTTATTTCTTCGGTACTGTCTAGTCTGGATCTCATCCAGATCCGGAGCGGCAGACGGCCGCAGTCCACCGCATCTCGGCAACTCTGAACATTTTGTCACCTTCACTCTTTCCCTATAAGGCAGGAAAAATACCTAGTTTAAGAGCCAAGAGCTCGAACCTCTAAAAGTATCTTCCGGCGTCATGGCTAACTGTTTGTTGGGTCGGTGTAGCCTTGCTTCCGGCAATCATTACAACATATTACCAAGAACCTTGAGATATCTTCAGCTTTTAAGATGAGAAGTTGATTTCGCAAGTTATCACTTACCTTGGCTGTCTATTCCCTGCTAGCATTGAACCAATTCCAGCACATTTTCCATACAGAGGATCCCGTGGGTAGCAGCTATTCACAGAGTCTAAGAAAGATAAAAAAAAAAAAAAAAAAAAAAAAAAAAAAAAAAAAAAAAAAAAAAAAGAGAGAGAGAGAAGGGGCAGGATCGCAGCAAGACGCGAAGCCTGGCATAGTTTATATCAATATGAATAGATCCTTCGTCCTTGAGCTTCATAGATAACCGATACCCGAAGTACTATTCCTAAGAATGTTAAATAGGGTATTTATAGCACACGGCTACAAGTGAAGTAGGGTTAGCTGGGTGTATAGGCAGAACAAGCAACTCACTACCGACTTATCTGCCTCACTCGGCTTGAGCTGACATGCTATACCTTGAACGACTGCTATTTCTCATTCAGCTACAAAATCCTCATTACCCGCTCCCTTCCAGGATTAGACCATCAACTCTGATTGCTTACAGCTTTTCACCATTATCTTCGATCTTATATAGCTCGTCCAGGATTGACTTCATCGAGAACTTGGTATATGAGGGGTCTGTTGAAGACGGTAGCCTAACCCGGACTTTACGTTGGCCAGATCTCGAAGGTGTCAATGTTGACGGTGCAAGGACCCGGGATACCGGAGTCGCAGCCGCGACAATCGGGCCCTGTGGCGACGGTCGAGATGTTTGATCAGACTTGCGCCGCCGAGAAGAAAGGGTTTTGATTTTTCTATTTGCAAGTTGAGCCGCTGACGCGCGACGCGGTAAATTTTGTGAAGGTGTAGGTTCGAACGGGTTGGAAATTGGTGGAACTGAAAATGGAGTATCTGGGATATCCTTTCCAGCCTTTGCGTAGTCCAGGTTAGCGACAAACATACATAGACGGTCTTCATAGGTAGGGACAGGATAGAGGAGCATGTATACTTCAGACGCGAACAACTCCTGAGTACCAGGCCGGACGGCGCTCAGATCTTCTATAAATTGCGAAGGCAAGTCTACCCGGGATCGCAGGATTCTGGAATCTGATGCCCTTGCTGCCCATATATCCACCGCAAGCTGGCGGATAGTAGAGCCTGGAATGGAATGCGAGTAAGCATGTTGAACAGCCTCGGAGCTTATAACAGTATCAGGCATGGAGTCGAAGAACTCTTTGCAATTCGCAAAAGCTATATCTTGAAGTTCAGGTACTCGGAATCTCTCTGCAAGTGTCCATAGCTGGAATAAATGCAGTGACCGATACGAATTTCTGGCCATCCCAGCACTGCTAATCCTTCCGCAGTATGCCCAGGAGACGAAGTCGGCAAAGACTTCGGGGACATCGTTGGGGAACACGAGCTCTCGAGGGGTTAGTTCGGTATACGGGTTTTCTAGTAGATTGTCAAAGTATGATGACCGATCACATAGTAGCTCGATATGGACATCAAAGGGGGTCTCCGAGGCCCCTACAGTGAGGTTTACAATACCGCCGGAAAGTGTTCTACGCAGGTCAGCATCAGCTAGTGTGACAGGATCATTGTTTCACACCTGTAATCCAGATATTCAGGCGCCATGCTAGTATTTTATAAATCAGAGCGAGTTTGGGATTTATGTGAAGAGTGAACGGTAAATATGCACGCAAGGCTTGGGGTGCCACTCTTAATACCATAAATGTACTCCTAAACTAAATGCGCTTCACATTCGACTAATTTTAACATCCCTGCAGCCACTCGATGTAAGTAAGCTCATAAATACCTATGGTTACGCGCTCGGCGTAGGGTGGATGATCCTTTACCAGTAAGGGAAGTGTGATAGTACAAGGCAGATAAAAGCTGATGCGGTATACTCATTCTGCTACAGTCCAAACTTTTGAGAAAAAGATACAAGATTTGATGTGGGGTGGTACTTTTGTCGGACGGTCATCTATATCCAAGGTGTGAGCCCGACAAGGTACGAAGTGACTGAAATTACTGAATCTAACAAACATGGGTTGGGATATATTTGTCATGCTGCGACGTGCCTGTGCCGCCTCCAACTTTCTAAGTAATTTGGGGGCGTTGAGACATTTTATCATTGGTTCAAGGATTTTCCAGCCTGTGATGTTTCACTTGGCGTCTGTTGCCATATATAGACGAATGCTCGATAGAGCCTGTAAAGAGAAACTACGGCTTGTCAAGTAACATAAGCGGTATTAATCAAAGTGGATCTGTGTATTTCAGAATAATTTGAGCCTATCAATTCTATTTATGGAGCCCGTTTATGCTATACTTGGTTATTTATGCTTATTTTTTTTCGTATGAAAAGGACCCAAGCAGTGTGCGACTAATCAGAGTACCCCGGCCCAATCAGTTAGTAACAACGAAGAATAGAGTGTATAATGGGAATAGCAATTGATTAGTGATATGCTTACTCTCCCATCACCCACACGGCATGCATTAGAGAGGTTCATATGGTTTGCGACAATTCATCTAATCCAGGTCCAGTAGCCTTGAGTAAAGCAATGGGAAAGGTTTGTTTCTTCTTTTTAATGATTGGAAGGTGGTTACCTTGCTTTTACGATGGTGTAAGTAGGATCTGTATTAAGGTGTTGCCGCGTCTTCGCGTTCTAAGGTTACTGTAGAAACCTACTTAGCATGCTTAATTACTCTAGTTTTAGATAAGTAAAGCTGCGAGTTCCTTGAGATGGCACCACTTGAGGATTTCTTGTCTCAACTACGCGATCCCGAATTGCGCGCAAGACGGCAGCTGGAATACAGCTAGTAACCGGCATGGAAACCGGGGGTCAGCTTCTAATGAAGTCACGCTAGAAATTAGACTCGGCGGATGGATTTAGAGAGCTTCAAGGCCTTCGATGAGGACTGACTAAACACCGTTGCCACTAAAGACAGCGTAAAGAAACATCAAAATAACACCGTCCGCCGGACGACTTGTCTCCTTCAGTGTTAGGATTCGTCCCCAATACTACTAACAAGCGCTGGCGTGCGACTTCAAGGTAAACAGAAGCTGGGTAAGAGCAGCCCAGTTGAGCTTAGGGTGAGGCCTTTGACCTCTGCGCGACTTGGTGAGATTAGGCTAAGTGCACGGTAGGCAGGGTGGGATTCTCACATTTAGCTTGCCTGGTTCACTTGCCTAGAGCAATATTATATAACGTAGATTGATGGTTCTCTATCTAAATGTACCGTACAGGCAAGAAGAAATAGCTGGGAAGAGAGCAGATCAGATGCTACGTGACCACAGTCGTGGACACTACGCCGTGCATGTAATGGGACTTACCCATACAATGCCAACCCCAAAAATATCAGGGCTATATTCATAGTACATAAACCAACTGGGAGGATAATCAGAGTGTATCAAAAGTATAAGCCTGGTATAAGGATATGAAGGACTATAGCATTATATTACTCTTTACAGAAAAAGGTAGCGAATATTGTTAATATGACTATTTTCTGTCTTAAGAACAGCCCTTAATTATAAGAATTTTCTTGGTCCTTTAAACTGCCCTTTCAAAGGAAACTTTTTTAACCTAGCAAATATACCATATATATCTATACATACACATCTTAGCACTTGAGAGGATACCGATTATACCTGCTCAGAGTGTCCCATCAAGGGTAAGTTTGTTATCCAGTTTCAATAACCCACAGATTTGCGAGTTGTTTAGGAGCCATGAGATGGAATAAATACTGTGGATCAGGGCCACTCCGGTATGCCAAACCGGTCGACCGGGCCAAAGGCCTGGTACAATGGGTCCAGCCACCGGTCCACGATCCACAGGTATCCATTGGCTGTTTCAACCTGCGTGACTAGACCGGCATTCATGATGAAGACAGCGTCATTCTCCTGGGTCACTGTGAGATTCAGCCCAGTCACGTCGCTGGCAATTGTAATTGTGTCGCTGAAGTTGAGACTTGCGAACAATTCGGCATCGCTCTCAACCCAGCCGGACTGCCACAGCAGGGTGTTGAATGGGCTTTTATACGGGGCGACCAGGGTATCTTAGAATAGAACTATCAGTCAACGAATACACTCTTTCCACAATGATACTTACGAAACACAGGAAGTATTGTCGGCATGAGATCGTAAGCCTCGTTTTGTGGAGCTATGAAGAATTGCTTCGAGGCGGACTGCTTCGATAGGCGACGGAGCGTATCCGGAGAGTTGGTGCTGAGAAGTTTCGAAGAGGTGCTGAGTCGCGAATCTGTTTGCAGGAACGCGGCGATGGTCAGATTCGTTATCTCTGTCGTCGGTGCAGTCGTCCGGTTGCTCGGCCCACCACCGTAGATCAGGAACGGGTCGATAATCTGGTCAATCTTGTGGATCAGGCCGTTGTCGGCAACGATATCCGCTTCTACGATGGCTGTTTGGTCGTCGATGAGGACTTCGCCGTTGGTGGACATCGTGCAGTCGATATAGTACCCCTGCACGGTCTTGGTGAGGACACCTCGATGGAATTGTTCTGTTGTGTTGGATAGCTGAAGGGAGGTCGAAATTCCGCCAACACCTGTGTCACTTCCAGACAGGCTCACTAGATTGGCGGCCGTCAGACGGGCTTCGATGATGTGCGTCCGTAGCACGGCCTCAGTCAATGGGTAGGCTGGCTGCGTCATGAGGACGGCGAAAATCGCTGGGGGGATTTTGGCCCATGCCTTTCGTACGTTAGACTGCTACTGTCTATGTGTTAGATCAGTGAAGAGACTCACCTCGTTAGTGGGAGCCAGAAGAGTATAGTTGCGTTTGTCCTCGTCGTTGTTAAAGCGCTTGGTGAACATAGGGTTAATCTCCACGATACCCCCTGTCATGTTGTACACATGAGCGTACGTTGACAGCGCCGGAATTGTGAGAAGGGTATCCATGAGTGGGGAGGCTATCGTAGACCTGGTCATAAGTGCAGCCAGTGCTGCGACTGCTGCAAAGGAAAACATGATTAGGCTTTGTGGCACAACCTTTAGAAGTGAGTCCTGCGTTTCGCAGGTGAGCGTGCTGGGGTATTATAAAAGCTTAGTGATGGGAAGGGATTATCTTCTTCCGATGCGTCATATATACAGTATCTCTATAGAACACAACAATGGTCATATATTCTTTCTGATTGTAGCTGAAAATGGTTGATGCTCATTAGCTGTCTATTTACATCTCAACAATATAGTCACACACTATTACGCGGCGGCTAGCCCTAAAATAGAGATATTGACCTAACTCCGACTCGCTAAGGCGGCCTTTCTGCCTCTAACCACATCCTAATGCTGCGTGATAAAGACATTTGCCATTCTAATATTGTATTTGGAGAAAACCAAGCTAGTATTGAGCCGTATCCCGAATTCTACGCAGCAGATATTCGCCTGCTCTAGGGAAATTGCATACTCCAATTCTCGCAGCCTCTGTGCACCAGGCCTCTCAAAGCCATATTCGGCATTGAAGCCCGAGAAAGCTTAGTGGAGACGCTCTTCGGCCTGCTCATGGATCCCACGACAAAGCATTTCAACCTGGTTACCCTGATATTGAGGCCAATGACGTCCGATAAAGATGGACTAAAAGCACCAACTGTTCTTTCTCCGTCGACCACATGACCACCGATCGATGGTCTGGGCTCCTACAACTATCTAAAAACCTTGTCGGGTTACGGACGATTTGGCCGCCCTGCAAACGAATGTCCCTACGTGCTTGAGCGAAACTCAAAGGATCAATACATCACTCATGGTCAGATGCAGATTTGCTCTATGGTGTTTGGCGATATACAATGAATAGTTCGCTGAACTGCCTGCTGGCATCGGGTATATAACGGCGCCGTCAAGCACATATGGGAGAATGTCACCCGTATTATTCCCCACAGGTTTCGTAGTAGGCCTAGACCATTATTTATTTCGGACCCACAAGGCCGTATGCTTGCACTAGATTCAAAAGAGAGCCAGTGTTGGGAAATTCCCCCTTCGGTCATAGGTGAGGTTTCAGAAATTCGTGCCCGTTGGGCGTGGGTAATATCGGAAGCCTAAAACGAAATCGAAGAGCTTCGGTGTATAGATAATTTTCGTGACCAAGGAACGTTTCAGGAGGTAGTAAGGCGTACTTGCGTTATGGCTCTGGCAGTATATGCTCTCGCGGATAGAAGTCTTGTCAAACGCAAAATAGTGTTTATATAAATGGTTTCCTATGTGTGGTGGTCTGGGGTGGGTTTGTAAACCGCCCCTAGGTTAAACATATAATGTCAACCACAGCACCAAGTACCCAGTCAAGTAGTTATCTTGGCCATAATAGTAAGCAAGCAAAGATAGTTATATTGATATTCTCGTAAAGCGGCAGGGTGAGTCTGATAATCGAATTGGCAAGAAAGGACCATGCATCTGTTTTCTTTTTCCAAACCTCCAGAAGGGCTTATATCATCCATAATACATACTAAACTCCAGTTCTCGAAATCGGACGGATGGTCATGATTTAAAGCGTGGGCAAATGGAGTTGACTCCTTGTCCTGTGTTCCTCTGCAACCCTTGATAATGGAAAGTCTGCTGATGCTGTTCATCTCAGTCTTGCTACGCGGAGGTTGATCGAATGGCTTGCCCTGGAACCTTTTCTGAAACTTACTCTATGTTCGCCCACTGAAGCGGTCCATCTTCTTGTTAAACGTTCTGCAGAAGAACCAAAGGTATTACCTGCTTAGGCACTTCCGACCTCCCCAGACCTCTGCTAAGTTGCTGGCTTTCTCGACGGTAATGCGTTGGCACCGGCCCAAATAAAACTCGAGCACTGCATCCAAAATGAAAATATAAATACAAGTCCTAAACTGTAGCAGGTTTGTGTTGAAAGTAAATGATCAAGCGTCAGACTATCAAAAGTGTCCTTCCTAATATGTACGCGGACGAGGCTCCTTCCTTGCAACATAATACAAGTCGTTGACACAAGGTAGTAGACTAATAAAGGCTGCAACATGAAGAGGGCTTCTTGTTGAATCAGATGCTTGCGATAGACGGACAAGTTCCGCAGGCACACGAATGTTTTAGCCTGGAGAGAGCCATGGCTGAACGACAGCTGCAGACTAAAGGAGGGCCAGATGAGGACACGCCTGCCTTAAATAATGTTAATTAGATAGAAATGGACTGATGTGCACCGGTCTTCCAACGATGCTAGCTAATCTTGAAGTTGTACTAGGCAATAATATAGGAAATTTTGAGAGATTTATCTATCCTAGAATCATGCTCAAATCGCCACTGATACCCGGAGGCATGCGATCTTTCCCATACGTCTTTTCGAATATTCTACCGATGTTCGGGGCGAATTCAATACTGGTAATGGACCCCTAAGCCGGACTTGCTGTGAGAACTAGGCAAGATCCCTTCCATCCATAGCCGCTCGCTCGGCCGCCTGAACCATTTCTGCAGTCCTAGTGAGAAAGATGCTATGGGAGGTATTGTAATCCTCAGTACATAGGGATATGCCATGTCCTCGAGCGCGCGAGACCATCTGATTCTGAAATTCTCTAGGAACGGCATAATCCTGCTGAGTGAAGACGTACATTGCAGGAAGAGAACTTCCAGGATATAACCTCTGCCTCCGCCCTCAAAAACGATAACGGTGCGCACACCAAGTGCGGTACAAGATCACTCTTGATAATTTGCTTGTTGATGCCGCCATAGAACGACAGCTCTGGATCTTTGGGGATGGTAGTACTGTCGAGAGTATCGTCCATGAACTGCGGCCAGATAGAAGCATATCCGAACGCCTCCACTTTTCCCCAGACAGTCTCCCCGGCCATAAGAAGATAGGTACACAGATAGAGAAGATGAATGACGCCGCCGGGCTGACGGGATCTCTGGTGCTCTGCTCGGCTGAGACCTTTGATCGCATTGGCGCCCACCAACCCGCCGTAAGAATGCATGACCATCAGGACGTATTTCCCACCATTAACCAATGACTCGATTATCTCTTGAACGCAGTTCACATCTTGATGCAGTCGGAGGAGAAACATTAATTGAACTGGGAAGACGAGGGCAGTGGACAACGAACCCGTGCTTCTGTAAAGCAGTAATATATGGCCGGTAGTAATACGGCGTGTGCCAAGCACCGTGGACGAGGACAATTGTTGGGAGATGAAACGTGATCCTAGAATTTCAATGTGGGTTGAATTTGTAACTGGTATAAGGAGAGTGCATTCGAATATGCTGGAATTTAAAACTTACGCCAAACCTGCCAGTGTTTCGCTCAGAGAATGCTTGTAACTTCGGGCTGCCGGGTTGCGGTTTACTCAGCAACAGTCAGCGATCATTACCATCTCACCGCAAGCATCAGATAATCCACTAATCTCATGCGTTGGAGTGGAGCGTTGGCTCCTCATCCTCTTGATTCCTTGCCGCCTGGTTGGCTTATTGTTGAGGGTTATCCGGAGGGTATCAATCTGGCGCTAAACTACTCAAGAGACCCAACACCATGCTCCATACATGTTTTATCATGTTATGAATATGGCTTAGCGCTTGCAGTTGGAGTAGTTGATACATCCAACAATGAGGGGCTATATAGGCTGACACGTGTATCTACCATCTTTTCTTTCTTTCTGTTCTCTAAGTCCATGAGCTCGCTCCCTCTGACAAAACTCACTTAGTTCTCTCTATTCTGTGCCAACTTCCTCTGACAAACCGTAGATTTCGCTACATATCAAATAAGTTCAGTGAGAGAATTTATCCTTGATATAATGAAACAGATGCATTTGCAGTAAACACAGTGCATGGTAGGAACAGGACTGAAATAGCAGGAAGCCACAGAACCAACGGAAAGATGTACTACAGATTGACGTTTGACACTATCTGAAGAGACAAATCGGGAGGGGGATAAAAGGGGCCAAAAATGCAACACAAAGGGCATTGACTTTATCCTCGATTCAGGAATTCATACAACGCTATAAGGATTTCCGAGACGTTCTCCACAAATCCTTAACCAATTCTCTCAGTGACATCCTCTTGCCCTTTGAGCAATTCGGCTCCCGTTGTGCTTGCGGCTCAAACCCACTCCGATGTTCACCCCTAACCGAATCTGTGGTCTGCGCGCTCAAAGAGGGACTATCAGGAGCTTGGCTCGTCGCGCTCTCTGGTGGAGTAACAGCTTCGCCACGGGCTTCTGGTAGTGTGCATGGCGTCGAGGGACGGGGCGTTTCGGAGAAAGTAGTCGTTGCTGAAGAGATGAAGGAAGACTCGGATGGTTTCTGCGCTGGTCGAAGAGGAAGACTAGGAGGGAGTGAAGAGGCAGGTTCGGATAAAGCCTTCGGTAATTCGACAGTCTTTTTAGCCCATTCTAACCATCTGTCCTTCTCTTGGGAGAAAGTTTCTCCAGGAAGGTTGTCTTTCATAGCAGTAAGCAAAATATCGTCCGTGTAGCAAATCTCCACAAGCTTCGCCCATGCCCTAACGCTCTCCTCCAGCCGCTCTGCAGCAGCCTCGATCCATTTCATATGAGTCTTCTGGCAGCTTCTTTCCTCGCACTTATGAACCCGAGACATGACGGCCAATTCGAGCAGAACGAGTTTCTCCACCAATTGTGCAGCGGGACAACGGATGCAGCAGTGTAGTTGCGAGCCTGGGTAGCACTTCTGATTGCGGAGTGAGTCAGATCCCTTTGAGCAGCGCTGGATTAGTGCGAACCCTGGTGCAATCGGGGCAGTTATGATGTATATGTAACCCTTGTTGCTGTTGGTGGTCGGTTTCTGAATGCCTTTTAGGGTCTCTCTAAGCATCCTGTTGGTGAGGGTCACATCGCTAAGAGCTTTTCTTGACTGAGAACTGGGTAAGAACTTGCATATGCGGTCTTCGTCTGTGGATGCGTTGGTTCCCGAGACCTCAGAGTCGGTGGGGGATGCAGAACGCGCGACTCGCAGGTCAACCGGCCACTCGGTCTGCATCCATTGCTGGATGGCTGCCTTGACATTTTCGTCCGTCTTATGCCCTGCATTGCTGCAAAGGTAAAGCTTTGCAAGTTTGGCCAGGCTAACTTCTCGCTCATCATCAGAGTTGGCATCGTATTGGACTCGTATTCTCGTAGCGGTCGCCTGGTCAGGTTCAGGGATAAGGCATCTGCACCGCTTACCATCGTCCAAATACGCAATGCATCTTCTGCTGCTGGACGATTGGGAATCGCTAAGGTTGATTGAATCCAAAGGAATAAAGCGTTCCAACGGCATGGTGGTTGCTGGGACTAACGAGTAAATAGGTGGCTAGTTTATGGCACTAAAGAAAGTCGATTCAACCTCCTGAACCCATGGGGTTCTGAAGGAACCAAGTATCTCCTTGGGCCCTGGTAAAGGGCGGCATCCCCAGCCCCCTCTGAGCCTAGGCGAATCTCCGCACAGTACCTTCTGACTGGGACACGCGCTTTCTCACATTGCGGCACTGCAGGATTGGAATCCCTGTCAAGCCTGTGCCTATCAAGGTGAGGAGATAATTGCTACTGAGAAAGGGGTGCATTGTCTAGATAAAAACTAACAGGAGTTCTATCTGCCTCTCGCTGACCTGCCTCTTTGGTCTTAGGCTGACAAGGTATGAGCTCAGCATGCAGTCCATTAAGCACAGTGTCTGAACATACAAAACGTTGTCATATGGATGTGCACACAATGCCACCTTTGCCTAAACTTAGGGAATTTGCCATCTCTGATGGTTATGCATGTAGTTTGGCAGGTCCTAGACTCATAAACAAACATAGTAGGAAGGCTGTAATTCTAGCGAAAAGCCACTTCTATCCCTTCCTATTGCCTTTGTTCAGCCAAAAATGGGCTCAGACTTGTCTCCACACAACAGCAGCTCCTCATGATTTAGACAGGCTGCTCGGCCTCCGGTTTCCACCGGAGATGTCCGAGTGTTCAGCAGGCAGATACAAAAACCATGTTTACTGCAGAAAAACATGCACTAACTTCTCATATCTTCTTGCGATCTTTTTCTTTAGATCTTTTAGGAGGTGAAGCTCTGACTGATTCAGTAAGCAAATACGCCTCTCAGTGCTCAAGTAGGCCAACAGAATAAGGAAGACGTAAGGCTGAACAGGCAAGTAACCCACAAGCAAGACAACAAATAGCGGACGTAGAACAGCGGGAATCACAACGAAAATTGGCTATTTACTAAGAAATTGGCCCACTTTCCCTTCAGCGAGCACGTGCTCTGGTAGACTTGCAGCGCAATCCCATGCCAGCCTCTACAGGATAATTGGCTTTGTATTCACGGAAGGGGTAATAGAAGACGGTTTGATTAAAAATATACCCTTTTTGTGGTAATTCTACTTGGCTGAAGAGCCAATCACTGTTCTGTGAGCACGCAGGGGGCCTTAGGGTGGCCCGCTTATGATGTTAAAAGTACTCTGTTAACTTAAGACGAGAAATACGCCCTGCGCCCCAGCACCCACTAGCAGCACTGGCGTCAATCTCCAGCTTTCTCCAGCTTTTCAAGCTACAAGATCCAAGCCCCAATCTCTGGTGCAGCCAGCAAGTCAGGTGAGTTTCCAAGACACATTTTGAATTTTACTGCCAGACCCGAGAATGTCAACCCTCTCTGGACAGCTCATCCTGTCTCGGCGGTCAAGCTAAAACATCGCCCCTTCAGCGTGAAGGACTTTTTACCCTGGGAGATATTCTAGCACATAGGCTTTCTAGTTATCTAGATTACTAAATTTAGCCCAGCTTAGGGCCTCTATGGCCACCGAGACTTTAATCTGTATCAGGTATAACGCCGGGTACGATTGGACTTTACTGGATCTTAATATGCCGTTCTATTAGTGTGCCTGATTTGTGATATTTTTCCCGGAATTCATAACTGTAAGTGACAGGCGTCAACGGGCATGACTTCTATCCTTATGATTCTTCATAGCTCTTCATAGCCGAGATCCAGGCATCATCTACCCTCTAATTGAGGACGCTAAAGATTTGATTATTTAGGTGGTCAGCTGCGTGGTGTGATTCTGAACATCGCAATATTAGCAGTGGAGCGAGGTGCTGGATAGCTTACAGGTCTCCCGGTAGGCAGGATATGATTCGCTCGGGGAAATACGGAGTTGTTGGCGGGCCGTCCCAGCGGCGTGGATACAACACGCTAATCCATTTCAGGAGGCCAAATCCTGTTACAAGAGCAAGGAGTAATCAAAATCACGATTAGTGAGGGGGGAGGGGTTGCATTCGAATGAGAGCAGTACATGCTCCCTGCAGCTAGCTCTGTAACTCCTTCCCAGCCTCCCAGTGACAAATACTTCAGGCCTGGTTCTGATCTGCGACTGGCGTAGTGATCAGTATGTTTCAAGCCTGCTGCTTTTCCATCGATCTCAAAAGAAAAACAAAGTCTAAGAGGGTGAAACCGGAGATACAGTTGACAGAGTTTAATCAAGCTGAAAATCAATTCTCCTAACCTCTCTTTTTCTCGTGCTTTGCGCCTGGTGATTTGAACCACCGTATTAACTGGTGGTCCTTGCTGAACTACCTCCCACTTGAATAGGAGTTTTAGACAGCCTACTATGCTATGGAGAAGGTTGACATCTCCATTAGTCCGATGGTGCAAGGTTGAGCTGAATGTTATTAGCAAAGGATTGAAGTTCCACTAATCTGCACTGCAACAGCTGCTCTGAGCTCTTGATTATCAAGTTCCTGGTTCCCGAGGCTTAGCGAAATTAGCGCTTTCCTGTTTCTCTGAGCTGAAGTGGGATAGACAATCAAGCGGTCATCCGTTCATCACTAGGGTTCCCAAAATCTTGGAGATGACACTGTTTGTAGAACCACTTTGAGCCTAGACCTGACAATCCAAAGTCCGGCTGTCTCATATATGACCGCTAGTCATGCACATGACTTCAGGATTCCGGACAACGACAATCACATCTACCGTTTAACATGCTTTACACTCGCTCTCTGCTGTTATCTTATGTCGACCGTATGTGACAGCTAGTAATATATGGAACTTTCCTATTTTGAATATCGGAACTGCAAGCTCCAGCTTGCCGATGCTTATGCACAGATTTCTGCTATTTCCACGGTTCAAAAGTCATGTCTCGTCCAACTGCTGTATCGGACTAGGCTGGAAAATAAGGCCTTCACTTTTTTCTCTCAAGAGCCTCTTTGGTAATATATGTTTCAGTATCTTCGTGCTCACCCACTAAATCGAGAACCCACGATGTGCTAGAACAAGTGGACATATAAGTTCTAGGATGGTAAGCTTCTGATAATCCAGGAAGATGCGGCTTCTCCGGCTAGTAATTCACTTATTCACTCCATATAGCTGCTCTATAGCTGCTCTAATGCATTACAAGAGTCCTTGCTCCCAAAGACTAAATGCAATCATGGTATCACCAGTTGAATTGGCAACAAAGCTTCGCATTTGAGCGTGTCCTGGCCCAGTACGTGGTTTTTCCGGATAGACGGGTGCGGAGGGGCACCTGTTCTGTATAGCGGCTTACCACCGCCGACCAATATGTAGATAAAAATAGCTTTACCCGTCTGCTTTGGCCTAAGTGGTTAGCATAGAACTCTTATATGCCCAGTTCAGGTGTAAGGTTTGGCCATAACCCTCCATGTGTTCTAAGCTTCTTGACTCCCAACTCCTGAAGGCAACTCTTGACTATCCTTTCTTTTGGAATAGATATTAATTTCGAAATCTTACTATTTTGACAAAAACCTATAAAGGGATTCAAGGCTGTGGAATTGTACTCCCACGTAGACTTCTAATCGGTCACACCTGATCTCGTCGAAGCGAAAGCCCAGTCTGGGGCTTGCTTTCCATGCTTAAGAAAATTATACTCCAAAGGATTATTTGGGTCAGGCTGAAGAGGACTTTTGTAGTATTCTCTCCTGGATTTATGCAGCTCGATGTGAATGTCCATTTGAACGGGCTATATATGATTGGGTCAGTCAGCTGCAGAAATCTCAGGAGGATCAGCACCACTCACAGTTCCCCAACTGTCCATAGCCAGGTATACGGGCTTTTGTCTCCCTGGTGGTTTGAACTGTAGTAGCAGTTCTCCCCATAAATTGGCGCATTGGGACGGTTGCCGGCACTTGCGCAATGCACTTGACACCCTCCTTCTTCTGCCGCTTACAGTTACCACAGGCACTCGATTCCAGAGAGCCACTAAAATTGTAGATACTGGCAATGAAGCCCTCTGAATCAGGCCCACCAAAATTGCGCGTGCCGTCCAAGAAAAGATTGATCTTGTACGGCGCACCGTTCAAAGCAAATCTTTGTATGTTAATTATAGAACTAAGGCAAATAGAATCATATGCAACTCACTTGTCATAGACCACAGTAATAACGTAATCTTCACGGTCGCCATGATGCTTAGGAAGCAATCCATATAGACTCTTCGTCGGCTTTCCGTAGAGGGTCTCAATGCCTATCAAAATCTCCTCCCGATCGTCCATGGAATCATGAGTTCGTCCCTGGAGAAGTTCGTAATCATATCCCAGGGCTCGCCAGTCTCTCACATCATCAGACTTCCAAAGGTTGCGATCTGCGTCTTTGTGGAAGGGGGTCAGTTCATTGTCCTTGATAAGCTTGCTCTTGTCGTCGTCAAACCACTTCTCCCAGTTGAGAATTTGCCACATGGCAGCCAAACGGTCAATGTTACTATATCAGTCGTCAGGGCCGTTCATTTATTCATGTATAAGGAGATATACTTGTGGTAAATGAAGAAGATTGGGTCAAAGGCTGCCGTAGCAATACTGCTCATATGGCCAGCACCCCAGAGATGGATGGATGCCTTCTTTCGGTGGGCGAAGAAATTGAGATCCTCCCCCAAAATCCTGGACAATATCAGGCCCACTTCTTACACACTCAGACAACACCTGGTACTTACATGGACGTTGTTGTGAATGAACTCCAGGTTCAAAGCGTTCTTTGCTTTGCCGTGCAACTCTTCACTGTACGTCTCAATGCCTGTCGATGCAGATTCGGCTTCGGTTAGACCCTTCGTATAGCGAACGGATGAAAAAGCCCCCCACGAGTCAAGGCCATACTGGAACAACCTGTACACAGATCTTGCAGTGTAGGAACTGGATTCTCTCCAAGCTTATCAAAATTAGAATGCTCGTTGAGGGCAGAGTTAGGTCGAAGCCAGTTCTGGCCTCCATCTGCTCAGATACTCTCATGGAACCCATCGAGCAGGCCGTACTTGGTTGTCGCATTGCATTCATCCCACTACATACTGTTAACGGTTTCTCTGAGTAGAAGCCAAGGTCACAAAAGACTTACCGGAAGGGTGAACTTGGGGGTCTGGACTTTATCGTTAGGGTCAGGATCAGTAGTTTTCCCCCTCTAATCTTGTACGGGTCACGGAATTCACCCATCAGTTTTGGGGTTATGTATTTATACAAAGGATTGGGTCGAGACTCGATAATAGGGTCGCTGTCCTTGGGAAACACGGTAATCCGCACATTCGGCATCATACAAAGGATGGGCAGTCTAAGTCGGTCATGGTCAATATCATGCGGGAGAGCGCCAGCTGTTGATGGAGGTCGATCCGCAAAACGAGCAAAGTCCCAGTATGGGAGGCGCCATTTATCGGCTTCATTTCTCCAGACATCTTTATGGCTCTCTGGGACAACCTCGTGAATCCATTCATGCATCGCTTCATACAGAGTTCGCTGCATGAATGTGTCAATCATATATCAATTCACCTTTTCACCCAACCACCGGGACTGTCGAACCTCATAGAGCATGATGTACACTCGATGCCAAGTCGGAAGCGTGTAGTTCGAATGCACACAATATCCCTGTTCGCCCTGCTACGCTGAGGTTGAGGTACATCGTCCCATTCGCACCATGGAGCCGAGTGGATGGCCGCCAGACGGAAGTAAGACTTCAGGTCATCCAGATCACGTCTCTGGATCAAAGCCAGAGCTTCCATAAAGAGAGTGAGCTGGATTCTGTCGCCAGCCACCTGCTTCATGTACCACTTGTCGATGTTTTGCCGGAGGTACGGTTTGCCATTGGCATCACGAGTCTCAATACCCTGGACGACAGACATCTTTGGCAGCAAAGTCTTAGTTAGAAGAAGAATTATATGAGGATGACCGGTACTTGAACGAGTCTGTTGAATGATGAATAGGGTCACAACAACCTAGGCTTTATATAAATTCACCATCGATTTATTGGCATCCTAATTTGGGTATTCCTTAGATCCGCGAAGACAAATCCTTGGTTCTGACGCTGAACCTCCCAGAAAAATGCACACTACATACCGAATGCACTCCTCATACCGCAAGAAAGGTTTCCGCCATTCGTATCTCTAATGCAAAAGCAACAGCAGTCATGACATCAACGCGGGCTGCAAAGTAACCTTGTTTGATGTATCTGCAGATAGTCTATAGCTAGAGCGTTCCTGATTGAGGCATGATTGGGTCGTCTATCACTACTGTAGAAGGCTGGCTGAAAACAGAAGAGTTTTGATGTCAGTGATATTAATAAAGATACATTATACTATAATTCCTGTCATCCGTTTCTTTCTAAGTCAAGTATCAGGTGAATAACAAGTGATAGGAGATAATTGGTACTCTACATGAATAACATAAGAACGCAATCACTCTCTTAGACCATTTCAACTATTTCCATCTGGACGAGCATGAGCGGACCATAACTTTGGGTCTGCATTGGGCTGTAATGTGACAGTTTTACGAGTCCTCAGCTTGCGAATGTTGTGTAACCATAACCTAATGGATCGTTCAAAGACCTATCCAGCCCGATATGCAACCAATGCGTGGCGGGTTGCAGTATCTATTGATCTTCACCTTCTACTGCAATACAATTTGTCTCTGATTAGTTTCCATTCGGCCTTGGTAAAACAAGATTCGATACGCAAGTGTGACCTTTGTTCTTTAAGGCTCGAAAGGACGTAGCGATTTTGTAATAAAGTCTCAAGCTTTTATATATTGCAATATAGGAAGCCTGCATATTGCTACTGGACTTTATAACCTACGCACGCATGTCAACATTATATCTCAGTTCATATATCTGGCACTCCTTACCATGTACTGAGCAGATAGAAAGAGTTACAGCTCGCGATAAGGCTATGCGGTATTCAAGGAGGGGGAGTCCTCCAAAGAGCTATTAGGGCTGGACTCATACTTCGCACTGGTAAGACAGGATCAGCTAGACATTTCCTCACGTGACTTGCCCTGGATATCATAGGGTTTCTGTAGTTAGCAAGTTTTCAGCAGTTCTAGTCAAGGCGCAGATACTGCCTTACATGATTTAATGGGAGTAGGGTAAGTGTTCAATTCATAAATCTACTAGGTAGTATCAAATTTCCCCTTTCATTAGTGGTATTTTTGGAACCGGCGATACACACCATGCCTGGGCGTAGACAGTGAATAATGCCCTAAGTTGCAGGTAATTATCGAGGACAATAGAGAATTTGATGTTTGCAAAGCAGATCACTAATCATTTGCCTTTTTGCGATCGACTCTCCATGGTTGATCTCTACGGAAAATTTAGCTTGTGCAGGGGCCAAATATGGGCTCGTTTGTCCGTCTTACTGAAATTGAGCTATCGGGCTATTAGCGCTCAATAATGCTGCAGTGTTCTGGCGCAGAATGGTGTCTCGATTCTGTTACCTGTCTGCACTATATCCCTTCAAATAATGATGCAACCGCAATTACTCGCTAAGCCTTAAGTACTAACATGATGGAGAGACGCATCGTCTTTAATCTTAAGCTCTCTTTTCAATTAAGTCGCTAACCGCATGGATTTTCAAGAGAATAAATGCATAGCGGACGAATGGAGGCCATTGGGCTGACAATGTCAACTAAGCGAAATAAATCAGTGCTTGTCAAGAGAAATCCTACGTTCAAGGAAAGTAGTCCTACATTCTGAAGTTACTTCAATTTGAATTTTGATCCTACTCCACTTCGACCTATTTTACTTTCCACTTTATCCATACCGTTACATGGTGTCAAACGTACTTCCAGGCACTTAGGCAAGTCTTCTGGCTGCAGCATTAGCAGTAGAATCTGTCATACGAACAGATAAAGTGGGCCATAGCGCCAGTTATATCCAATATCCAGTATCTAACTCAATCACAGCCTTAGTCCGCCTGGGTGCAGTTAGCCGACAAGTAGCCGGGCAGCCGGTACCCCAGCTTTCTCCAATCCCCGCACACGCTTCCCCAGTCTGCGGCCTCCAATCTCCACTCGCTGATCTTTTAAGACTAGGGGAGGCCCTTGTTGCCGATACTACCTGTAGCAAGAATCACACTTTCGACATGGATCCGATCGGCACATTCAACACCCAGAAGCGACCCGGCGACAACCCGGCCGACCAGCAGCGGCGGAAGAGAGCCCGCCAGAGCTGCGAGACTTGCAAGGCACGAAAGACGAAGGTGAGCTGTCATCAATCTGAAATGATGAGCATTGGTGTATCAGCTAAACTCGGTTGATTTTTCAGTGTGTTGGCTTAGGTAGGCACTTTCTATCCTGATCGGTATTGCGTCTTTGTTCATTAAAGAAAGATAGAAAACGGTACATGCCAATACTGCACACAGCTCGGACTCTTGTGTCAGGTGAACCTCAAGGCTCGGAAGCGTCCCTTCTATCGCATCTCCGAGGCGGCCTATGAATCGTCGATTGCCCTGCTGCGTCGCTTTGTGTCCGAGGAAGAGCTGCCTGAGCTTACTGTTGAGGGTATTCAGGGTGTTCTGGCCAAGCTAGGTGATCCGGCCAACGACAAGGAGCGAATCGATGCAAATCCACATTCGCATTACCACTCGCAGAGTCCAACAGACCCTTCCGCGTCTGCTGCTGCACTAGGATCGTCGCCGCGATCTCAGGCCGGGGAAAACGGAGGAAGAAGCTCGGTTGCGGCAATCGAGGAGCAGCCGGAAGGCGTTGGCGCAGAGGCAGAGGCTGACGAGGGGGTCATGGAGCCAGACGAGCACCCTGCCCTCCAAGAAGAACGAGGTTGCATGGTGCTGGATTCACTCGGAAAATACCGCTACGTCGGCGCAGACTCTTCCATCCGCTGGAACCACGCGGCGCGCATGGCACAGCACGCGACGTCTAATACAGATCCGAAGGTAATCGCACCGCTCAAAACGGGTCTTCTTCCACCCAGAACGCCGGAAAGTCTGACTGGAAGTGCGCGCGGTGCGGGAGTCTACCTGCCGTCGGCTGCGATGGCCATGCGCTACGCGGGGTTTTTCTTCCAGGAAGTCCATTGCTTGTACTGGTTCTACTCTCTCGAGCAGTTCTACGGGGCACTGGAGGAGACGCTGGAGGACCACGGGGCAAAGGCGAGCGCGTCGTGGCTGTGTTCGCTGTACTCGATCTTCGCCATCGGGAGTATGGCGCCGGATAATCAGATCGCTCGCGCAGGAAAGGATGCGGAAGGAGACCATAAGCGAGCGGCGGACTACCTTGCCTTGGCAAAGGGTCTGGTCCCTGAAGTGAGCGAAGAGGCAGATACAGAGAGTGTCAAGGCGTTCGGCCTGTTGGTATGCTGCATATCATAGACTATTACTGCGAGTTCTACTGACGCTTGTGTAGAGTCTTGGGATGCATGCAATGTGCTATAGCGTCGGCGCGTACTTGCACCTGGGCACCGCAGTCCGAATAGGATTCTCGCTCGGTCTGCACAGGAATATCTCTCCACGTAAGAGTAGCTCGGTTGAGCGCGAGAGAGCCAGGCGGTTGTGGTGGACGATCTACACGCTCGACCATGAAATGGCCATTCGGTTTGGATATCCCTGCGCCGTTGGGGATGAGAGCGGCCTTGTCAAGACGCCACCAGCATCAGAACAGGTACGTCGTCAATCATGCTCTTGTTGCGCCCATGCTCAGCCGCATAGGTAATGGATCCTGGCCCAAATATGCCCCTGGGATACCAAGCCCTCTGTGTCTCGCTCGTCCGGATCCGCAAGAAGATCGGCCAAAGCTGCTTCGTTGTCCCTGCGCAGGCCGGTGGCCGTCTACCAATCCGACAGGTGTTTGAGAGTCTGAATGCGCTCCGGACCTGGTTCGACGAGATACCTCAGTACTTCAGCCGTGAGGCGTCTCAGCCGCCGCAACACCGACGAGCTGTTTCCATTCTTCATTTGCGGTACTGGAGCTCCGTCATCTTTGTCACGCGGCCTTTCCTCCTCTATACAGTCTCGCGCCCGGCCGCGATCAAGGAGCCCGCTAAGGCGCGGTGCTACGAGGAAATCAGCAGAAAGTGTATTGAAGCGGCCGAGCAGTCGGTTGACATCTTCAAGCGCATGGTCAAAGAACAGACCCTCTCAAGCCGGATCCTGTTCGATTGCCACTGCATCGGCGAGGCGATGTGGATTTTGATTCTTGCCGTGCAGAAGCTGGGCCTCGAAAAGCATCGGCAAATGCTCCAGCTCTGCCTCGAGACCGTCCGTGGGATGGAACAGTTTGGGTGGTGTGAGAAGGTGGCACCGGAGCTGGAGGCCAGAGTGCACGAGAGTGGGATCATGCAGCCGCAGTCTCGAGGAGAAATGCAGCACACCCAGCAGAGCGGACACCAGGGTCTGGACTTCCACAGCCAGGCGAATGGAGCTGAAGCGAATGCTGGGAGAGGCATTCTCCCTGAATCTCGAGCTGATTCTTTAGAGGACACAACTCTGTATGCTCTTCCCCATTCTAATACTTAAAGGAGCAGATGGCTAACAGATCTGAACCACAGTAATTTTGACATTTCCGAATTTGGCCTTCTGGAGACATTCGATATGGATATGGACAGTGGATCTGGGCTGATGGATATGCTTGCAGATGCAACGCTCTCAGCGTCACAACTCGGCTTTTAGATAGATACCCTGACAAGTCATACATTTGTAACGATTACCCTCGAATAAATTCATGTCTGTATTTTATGTAAAGCAAGTTCTTCATGCATGGCCGTTTGTCCCGTTCGCTTTCTCTTCCTGCTGCCATGGCAGAGGCGCACTGGCAGCCTTCACCGGCCCTAACTCTCCATCTCTCTTCTGCTTCCAGGCGCGAATCTCGCTCTCCTCAACAAAGTTTCCATGCAGACCGAGCCGCAACTTAAAGGGCAGATGGATCACCGCAATTGGGCCCTGCGCGATCTTCCGTGCATCGAAGATACAAACATCATTCCGGAGCACATCCAGATGATTGAGCAACGCTATAATATACCCATCACCCTCCTCCGTACTGCCCGCTCGCGGAATAAACGCCGGCTCCTGGAAGGTGGCACACGGGCCTGCCCAGAAAGTCTCGCGCACGGCGCCATCCCAGGTGAAATGTCCCAGGCTGTTGAACAGGCCGCCAGCAGGACTACCACACTTGGCGAAGTCGTACGGCTTTGTCCCGTCAATTACAGCCTGCCAATAGTGGTTGTACTTGCGGGTCGTAAAGCGGTCGTCGATGCGCGAGAACTCGCCGCTGTAGGTGTCGAACTCCTCAACCGGCTCGACCCAGCTATTGGTTGGCGTGTTCTGGGGATCGAATATCCAACGCGTCGTCTTGTTCTGCAGCTTATTGCGCTTTGCCACAGTGCCTGTGGGCGTGTCAACAGGGGGGAAGAAGAAGAAGACGTTGCCATCAGCAATGGTCAGATCGAAGACGACCTTGCCGTCGGGCGTGTCATAGCAGCTGACCGTGTGGCCTTGGAATGCTATACATCCTCCTTAGTCCTCTTCCACCTAATAGACGAAGATTCACTCACCATTCTTCGACCGGTACCAGCGGATATCGCCAGGCTTCCCTCCGCGACGAGGCACGACCCCGTACCACTGGTCCTCTTCCGGATCCCAGGCCCAGTGATTCTCTCCCTTCTTCAGCCGCTCCGGGTCACATTTCAACGGTGTCATAGGAAGCACGATCCAGTTATCACTGATACCGCAGTCGTGAATGATGCCGCAAAAGGGCGCCTTGTACCAGCACTCTTCTGTCTTGACGCCGTTGGCGTCGATGGTGTACACGACGATGTCGCAAGAGCCGTCATTGCCGTTTCCCCCAGCCTGTAGAGATAGTCAGACTCGTTTCAGCATATGAGAACAGAAGTGAGACGGCATACCTCGTAACCGTAGCACACCATCTCGCCAGACTTGGGGTCAAACTTCGGATGCGCCGTAAAGGTCGGACTTAGCACCTGTCCCTCGAAATCATAGCGCCCAAACGTCTCCAACGAGACCGGATCCATCGCATACGGCGGCCCATCCTCCTTCGTAGCAAGCAGCATTCCCCGCCAGAAGAAAATATTCGTGTTGGCCGCTGTGCGGATCACCCCCTTTACGGCCTCATTATCTGTGTACGGGTTGCGGTACTTCCCAAACAGCGCGCGGCCGGCCTGACTCTCAGCCTGGAACCGATCAGTGCGCACATACCGCTGCTTGAAGTGCGCGGTACCGTTGGTTATGCGTATGGCAGTTACGTTGCCGTCGCCGTTGAAGTGGATGTCGGACTCATAGATGGGCGGAAAGCGATGGTCAGGCTGCACGCGGAAGAAGGTCCCGTCGATATCGGCGGGAATCTGCCCTGTGATTTGGAGATTCTCGACGTCACCTTCAATGCGCGAGGGGCTGTTGAAGCCGGTGAATGTCTCAGTGGCGGGGAACTGTAGGGTTTCTTTGGATCTGACGCCGTTGGAGTAGTTGGCGGTTGGGCTGAGCGACTCAGTTAGTTCGAAGATGTGTGCCATCGTTTGTTCTCTTGAGCTGCAGTGAGCTGGTGCTTCCTTTCCTATACATTACTACAGCCAGGTATCTGTCTAGCCAGTCGTATATAGCCGCCCAGGCTGCCCAGAGTCGGCTGGTCGCCCCCGAATCCGGAGGGAGGACATGCCCAGACACCATGTCGGAGACAAGCAGCCGATGGCTGATCAGTTTGGTCTACCGACAAGTCGCAGGGTAATCAATAAATTCAGTATATTATTGTTAGCAATGCTAGTAAATAATCTAATTGGGATGGTAAAACATTAAGAATAAAAAACTGTTAAATAATTATTCAAGAGAAATTTTTTATTATTCTCGAAATATATATTTTTTCAATCAGTAGAACAATAACCGTCAAAAGGGTTTATTTTATACATACTTTAAGTTAATTTCGATTTTCGGGATTTCCCATTTAAAGAAAAAATGGTCAGTAAGGTAATAGGTTGTTATCCAGGTGCTGTGCTCTGTTTGTGCCTTTCCTGCAGGACAGGCGGCCTCTTTGGAAGTTTCTGCGGTTAGCGATCAGATATCTAGGTATAGAATCTGCTTGATGAGTCCGATTCTACAACTCCATAGTGAACTATCGTACTAGTACATAAGCTGTACGAACCGGGCTTTGGCTGGGCTTCTCACGTTTCGTCTATGGACAGCATTCTCTAGTCATTATGTATTCACTAGCTAGTGAAGAATCACCATCACAACTGAGCAAGGGTATTCATTCTGTTGCTGGGACAGATTAGAAAAGAATATCGTATAACAATTCTTTCAGGAACGACCAAAAACAGCAATGACAAAGTCACATATACTCCAGACTACCGAATATACCACGCCAGGTCCTTCTTCTGAACATCGCGAAGCGACAAACCCCGTCCCAGATAGGCAAAACGATTCTGGGTCTCGTACGTGAACTCGAAGTCCTGTAGTCGAGGCTCTGCGATGCTCTCCAAGAAATGGTTCAGCGAGCCACACCATGGCCCAACGATCCTGCCGTCTGAGGTTCCACCTTTGTACCTGTAATTCATGGTGATTAGCCTATCTCTTGAGACAAGGACAGCGATACGCTTCAGGGTTAGGAGGCCAGCTTACCAGCTGTTGCAGCTACCAGAGAAGGTCAGCAGTTTCATGACGGCGTCCTTGTGCTCGTTGAACTCGGCCGTCGCTTGCTGGCTGACCACAACCGCCTTGACTCCCTCGCTCTGGATCTTCCTGGCAAACGTGAGGGCGAATTGAAGTTGGTTTTCGATTGCGGGCATTAGAGAGCCGTTGGAGATGGGCGTGTTTGGACCGACCACCACTGACACTAGTCACTATCAGTTGAACAAAATAGGAGAGTAAAACGCACTGAAATAGTTCGGCATATCAGGAACAGCGCAGGTCAGATACGCCTCGGCACCCGTCTGAGCCCATCTCTTTCCCAAATCCACCCCATTGCGTCCGATGAGCGGGAATGGAGGCACGTAGGAGGTGTCATAGCCTGTGGCTGCGATGATCACATCGACAGCGTACAGTTTCCCATCGGCTGTGACGACCCCCTCAGGAGTGACTTCCTGGATTCGAGTGCGGACAACCTCCACGTTCGGCTCCAGCAATGCTTCGAGATAGCCGTCGCCGGGGGTCACTCTACAAGTCCCATGGTCAGCTTCGAGTCTTTTTTTCATTGTCAGCGCTGCTACGTACCGACGACAACCCACGTCGAAATCAGGGATAAGCTTCTCCCTGAGATCAGGGTCCATCTTGGTGAGCCTCTCACGCATTGCCGTTTCCACTATCTGCCTCGATGCCTTCTGCTCCTGCGAGTCCTTGTAGAAATTTGGGAACCGCGAATTGAGCGCCTGGTCGATCTGTTTGCGGTATTGCCGCAGGTAGTCGGGGTCGTTGCGGAATTTCTCCTTTTCCTCTTCGGTGTATGTTGTTGCTCGGCCCGCAGAGGCGAGATGGCCGGCGAACTGCGGCGCAATCCAGGTAGGGGAGCGGTTGAAGCTAATGAGGGACTTGACCACTAGCAAGCGCAGTGTGAGCAATGATTTTAACGTTGAATAAAGAAGTCAAACTGTCCTTACCAGGCTGGATCGTAGGCACCACCTGGATTGCAGAGGACCCGGCGCCGATGACCGCGACTCTCTTCTCTGTCAAGTCCAGGTCTTGCGGGTACCGGGCTGTATGGACGAGGGTGCCTTTGAAGGAGTGCAGTCCCGGGATATCAGGCCATTTCCACTTACTATGTAACAGTTTATCCGGTTAGCAGAATGTCTGCAGACATTTCTAAGGCTGGACCACTCACTTCAACACCCCAGCACAGTTGATCACCACCTCCGCCGAGTCCTCGAAAACCTGACCACTGGCCAGATCCTCAATCCTCACTATCCATCTGCCCTGCGCCTCATTCCATGTTGCGCCCACTACCTGGTGGCGGAACTTTGTCGTTCTGTACACCCCGTATTCCTCCGCTCTGTCGCGGTAGAATCTCCAGATCTCCTCAGCGCCAGCATATCTGTTCCTAGATATTAGCAAACGCAAACGGGAGGAATGCTAAGTTTGAAGGCCTTACACCCGCGACCATTCTGGATTCCCCGCCCATGGATACGTATACGAGTGCGCGGGGATATCGCACGAACATCCGGGATACCGCGACTCGAACCACGTCCCGCCGACGTCCTCGTTCTTCTCGTAGATCTGGTACTCGACATTTTCCAACTCGCGTACTTTGTATGCGAACGCGATGCCTGAGATGCCGGCACCAATGACAATGATTCGGATCCGGCGTAGCTGGTGGATGTATTGATCCTTAACAACGTACTGCTCTTGTGTGCCGAGGGACCCCATCGTTGCGGTCACTGGTTGGTGACGATGATAGAGGGCTTGAGATTATTGATACGGATGATATGGAGATATCTTCTATTTGTCACTGGCCGCTGCTACACATGACTTAAGTATACACGTTCTGATAAGTGGACATGAGGTGTTCTCTACGGCGGACTGATGCAGCCGGGCTTGTGGGGGCGGAAATATGCCTCCGATGATTGATTCCCGGGCTTTTGAGCTATTGGAGTCGATTCTGGGGATGTTTCCTGCTGCTTATCTTCGTGGAGTAGATTGACTGAGTTTCATGGGAGGGATGTCTTACCCACAAGACCCTCCTGTGCTAGATAGCAGCTTGGGCATTCCTTAATAGTAACTGATATGAGTGAAGCAAGCAGCATTTCTGTACCTACTACGCTAATATTCAGATATGAAGTTCGAGTCTATAACTGATGAAATGTACATGAGCATCATTGCGGTATATAGTAAACAGATTCGGCGGCTCAAATGACGGATAATTCCATTGAAACGTGTAAATAGTCTATGTAATGGAATGCGACTCTATTTTTCAAAAACAATCTTATTCCTCAAAACCCCAATCGGCTTAACCTCTACCTCGACAACGTCACCATCTGCCAACGAACGCTTCGGATTCTGGAACCAGCCCACGCCCGCCGGCGTCCCCGTCATGATGGCCGTTCCCGCGGGGATCGTCGTCCCCTCCGAGAGGAACGCCAGCAGCTCGTCAACCGGGAAGATAAAATCAAAGGGGCTGTCCTGGACGACGCGGCCATTCACCCGCGTCGTGATGCGGCTCTCGGGGTTGGACGGGGAGAACACGGATGGATGAACGAGGCGCGGGCCAAGAGGGGCGAAATTGTCGTAGCCCTTTGCGTGTGTATATTGTCCACCGCAGGCGCGCTGAAACATGCGTGCTGTGAGATCGTTGCCGATAGTGTAGCCGAGGATGTGAGACGTGGACGAGGCAGCTGGCACGGATTTGATCGTGTTGCGCAGGACAATGGTCAGTTCGCCCTGGAAGTGAGAACGGACTCACGTCAGTATTATGCTTCTCAGTGGGAGGGGAAATGTAGGAAGGACCTCGAAGTCAGGAAATGCGTTCTGCGCCTGCACTGGGAAGGGGATGTCGCTGTCCGGGTTGGCCAGGGCCGGAGGAGCCTTGTACCACATGGGAGGGCATTGTGGCATGGCCAGCTGGTAGGACGGACTGGTTAGCCTTGGGACATAGCAAAGAATTGTTTTTTATCTCACCGATGCCTCGTTGGCGTGGTTGCGGTAGTTGAGGCCGACGCAGATGATATTGATCCCAGTTACCGGAACTGGAGCGAGGAGCTGGCCCTGTTACTATGGGCGCCATACCGCTGAACATGGATAATGCTTACCTTTTCGACAGTGACATGGGTGCTCTGCTCGTCTGCCTCTAAGGCTTCTATGGTTGGGAAGCCTCGCAGAGTGAGGCCAGCAGAGGGCGTCTGTTCTAGGCCAAGCGAAGCCCAGTATATATGTTTGTCGGTGGTTTGAAAGCGGATCAAACTCTCCCAGGGAGCCATCTGTTGTATCTAGTGGGATCTCTTGAGTTGGTATGAGAAGTATTTGATTGTTATTTTTTCACGTACAGAGGGGTGAGCCAGATGGCACTTTTCATTATGAAATTGGAGCTGGTATATCGGCCCCATCGTTCCGACACATGGCGATGGCTAGCTCCAAAATTGTCCCAGAACACGTACAATGGACTAGAAACGAGCACAGCAAGTTGATAATGTCAATCTACGAGTATATCATCGACACGGCGTGATCCCGTCCTCTTCTTCCATCCGCCATCACCACACCCTTCCTTTAAGCCCACGAACCACCAACAAAAAGAATCACAACTATATAGCGCCAGCTAATACGCCACCATGACCGATCTCAAGGTCACGCCGGGGCGCATTCCTCTGCCCATCCGCAACGGACCCGCGAAAATCCAGCTCAACCGGATCAGCCACGTCTACCACTCCCATCCCGACCTCGACGCATTCGACGCATTCGCCAAGGACTTTGGGTTTCTCGAAGATTCCCGCGACGAGAAGAGTCAGACGATATACTACCGCGGGTACGGCAGAGACAAGTGCGTATATGTCGCCAGCAAGAGCCACGACGGCGGCCGCCATTTCGGCGGCGTTGCCTTTATCGCGCAGACGGAAGAGGATTTTCTCAGAGCGTCTAAGCTTGCTGCGGCAACGACACCGGTGAAGGAGTATACCGGCCCTGGCGGCGGCAAGATCGTAACAGTGGAGTCGCCGTCTGGGACGAAGGTCCACGTCCTCTGGGGGGTGGAGGAGCGCCCAGTCCCAAGCAAGGCAGACACTCAGACAGAAGTGCATAAGGGGGGTTATAACACTGCCTTGCAGAAGTCCAGAAAGGGTGAGTGATGACAACACCTAACAAACGCCTACGAGCCAGATTACTGATTTAGTATGTGGATAGGCGAATTCCAACGATTCAAGCTCGGCCCAGCCATGATTCACAAACTCGGTCACGTTGGGTACGTGACGACCCTGTTCGATGAAGACGTGGCCTTCTACACGCAGACCTTCAACTTCGTTCCCTCTGATGTTCTCTACGAAGAGAATGCTGCGACGGGCGCGCAGACCGACGCCCTCACCTTCATGCATCTCGATCACGGCAAGGACTACGTCGACCACCACACCATCTTCCTTTCGCGCGCGCCACCAGACTTCAAGGAAAAGCAAAAAATGCACCACTGCTCGTTCGAGGTGGAGGATTTTGACACCCAGCTACTGGGCCACGAGTACCTGCTCAGCAAGAAGTGGACGCCCATCTGGGGCGTAGGCCGGCACATCCTCGGCTCGCAGATATTTGACTACTGGAAGGACCCGAGCGGGTTTGCGATTGAACATTATGCTGATGGTGACCTGGTGAACGAGGATAATGAGACAGGGAGGGAAAAGAGTGAGGGTGCTGCGTCGATGTATATCTGGGGGCCGGTGAGGCCGGAGGCCGGGGTTGCATAGCAGACACAGATAACCCTCGACTGTAGTAAATGAAATGTTTACAGTTATAGTATATAGGATAATACAGTGCATTTGGTTCACGAGTATGCATGCTGAATCTGGATCCTAGTTGGCCAGGCAAGGTGGTTGAATGTGATCGGATGCTTGTAGCCGATACTGTCCAGCCTGCTGTCTTTAGCGTAAATGGAAGCCAGGCTTTACCCCACGGTTTCAATAAGCCGGTTTGCTTGCATATTCGATGTCAAATAAATGATTGTGATAATATTTTTCTCTTCATGATGGCCATCCCATTGTACCGGACAGAGCTACTTGTCATGCGCAGCAGTATCTCTTACTCCTTTCCACGCTATACCGACGAATGACCAGACTCCCAACAGACCGGGTGATGGAGGAAACAGCTGTACTCATTATCGGTGCCGGTCCAAGTGGACTTGCCCTAGGGGCTCTACTTGCACGCATGAATATCAAGGTATCAGACTCGCCCCTATCAAGCCGCACAGGGGTTTACAATCGGGCAACCACAGGTTCTGATCCTAGAGAAAGAAGTCGAAGTGTGTGAGGATCCACGGGGAATCGTCGTCAATGGCGACGCAGTCCGCATCTCATACCAGATCGGCATCGGGGAGGGCCTGACGAGCAGGATCGGCAA
Source organism: Aspergillus quadrilineatus (assembly GCA_013305525.1). Lineage (NCBI taxonomy): Eukaryota > Fungi > Ascomycota > Eurotiomycetes > Eurotiales > Aspergillaceae > Aspergillus > Aspergillus quadrilineatus. Next base: position 318,711 of record JAAXYA010000023.1, read on the forward strand.
AGGTATGCACGCGTGTACAAGCATATACGACTCTCTTTTATTAACAGTTCTACCGTCTGCCAGATATCGGCGTCCTTCATTTCCATCGCGGCAACTTTCGGCAGCCGACTTTCATGAATTTCGACATCACCGTCGACTGGGCTGAGCAAGCCGTCTCAAACAACATCACACAGTTCCAGCCCAACTACGAGCGCGAGATCCGTAACCTGATCGCGCAGTCGTACTCGCACACCTGCGAAGTCCGTACTGGATGCGAAGCAATCGCTTGCGAGGAAAGGGATGATCACAGCATCGTCGAGTACATCGCGCGCGATGGGTCGCACCAGTTTGTCCGCACCGCATGGCTAGTCGGCGCGGACGGGAAGCGCGGTGTCGTGCGCAAAAGATTCCTTGAGCCCCAAGGAATCCGCCAGGTCGACGGATTTTACAAGTATGTAGGGACTTGGGTTGCGGCGAATCTGCACATAACCATTCCCACTCCTCAATCACATCCTGAGTTCCCCCTCTGGCGGCTGGGATATACCCCGCAGGAAGTGCATGATGCCTTTTGGCCGAGTGGTTTTCAGTAAGTTCTGCGCAGCCTATGCATACTTACTACTCTATTCTGGTTGATGGTATCTGACGGCGTGTAGTTTCTGTAATAGCTCGAGCCGGCCGGCAGTGAGTGGCCGGTTTGGGCCGCCGAATTCCGGGTTCTGGAGGCACGAGTACTCCGTCGAGCCGGAGGATGCGCTGGATGATGTTGAGGAGGGCTTCTGGAGACAGTTTGGTCCGTGGACAGCGATTCCAGGGTCGCAATTTTCCAAGACGCTGCGAAATACGCTCGTCGAGTTCCCTCGAGACTGCATCAGGCTTATCCGATGCAGACCCTTCACGTACGTATTCAGATCCCCATTACATGTGATAGAGAGAAATTGCCGACTAAGAATCCACTGCAGCTTTGCAACTAAAATCGTCAACCGCTGGTTCAGCCGCAGGACAATGCTCATCGGCGACGCCGCGCACGTCTTTCCCCCGTTCGGCGGGCAGGGCATTGCCGCAGGGATCCGCGATGCGCAAAGCCTCAGCTGGCGCCTAGCACTGATGTCGAACCTGGGCGTTTCGGTCCAGCTGAGAGAGCGGATCCTGGAAGGCTGGAGCCAGGAGCGCCGCCATGCATGGAACTCCGCGACGCTTGCGACCAAGCTCAACGGCAGCATTGTGAACGACCGCTCCTTGGTCAGCGGGTGGATCTACCGGGTCTGCATGCGCGTGGTCTGGTGGCTCCCCTGCCTCGCCCGGTGGCGCACCAGACGTGCGTTCCGAGATAAGTTGATCTACAACGCCCAGACGTGTCCGGATGGGTTCTTTCTGGAACAAAAGGGCGGAGGGCGCAAGGTCGCGCAAGTCTGGGTGCGTCGGAGAGACACCGCGCCGGTTCTGTCAGACACAGTGTTTCTGCGTAATCTGCCTCGTCTAGGGCTTATTGTCTTTGTCAGGAGCGTGGCGGATGCTGAGACTGCGGTGCGAGAGGTCGACGAGGCGATCAATCAGGCTGGGGTCTCACCGGAACTACTCACCACCATGGATGTGACGTACTACTGCTTAGCCTCAAACGGTATAGTTGCAAAGGTACTGGAAATACTTGGCCTAGCGAACCAGACGTACTCTCCTTGCAGAGAGGAGGAGCTGAAGGAAGAAGGAATCAGTCCGATCAGGGGCTACCGCGAAACTGCAGTACAGGATCGCTACCCATCGTCGACCAAATACGTTCTGATGCGGCCAGATTTCTTCGTTCACTCTCTGGCGGTCAATGGAAAGGAGTTACGGGCGAATCTGCAGGCTGTGAATGAGTACTTTTCGGATCTGTAACTGTCCGCCTGTCATACTGCTTTTCAATGTTATATAAATATTTGCATCCCATCCAGCAACTGTCTATATACTAGAAATTAACATACAGCGGTGCCATACTCTGGTAGATTTGAGTATTCATAACGAATTTCCAGCACATATAAAGGTTATTTATATGTTTTATGTCTAATACATGAGGCTCTCTTAATCACCTTTTCTACAGCGCACAGTCTGAGATAACATGAGAAGCATCAATACTACTTCTCAAAGACCAACCGCAACGGCTTGACCCCCACGGTGAAATGATCCTTCGTCTCAGTCAACAACGCCTTGCCATCCTCTCCAGGCGCAAACTTCACCCGGGAGAAGTGGTGGATGAAGTAGGTAACGAGGTTCCGCATCTCCGTCAGTGCCAGAGCCCGACCAATACACCCATTTGTACCTAGCACCCGTTAGAGATTGCCATTACCACTGACAAGTCAACTCACCAATATTCCACGTCAGAAAAGCGTCCCGGTTCTTGATCAGCTCTGGCCTCGAGTACCACCGCTCGGGGATAAACTCCTCCGCATGGGTGTAGTTTGCCTCGTCATGCTGCAACGCATACACCGGGATCACAATGGTTATGCCCCCAGGGATATACGTCCCGTTGATGGTGATACCCTCTGGTGGCGTCGTTCGCGGGAATCCAGAGGGGATCGCTGGATGGAGACGCAGGGTTTCCTGGATGACCCCGTTGAGATGCTGCGCCTTCGAGACGTTTTTGGGATCCAACCGCGGCTGGCCGTTTAGCAGGGGCTCGAGCTCGGCGCGCAGCTTGTCTATATGCGATGGGTTTTGGGCCAGGTGGTAGAAGAGGAACGTCAGCGTGGCGGCGGTAGTGTCGGAGCCGCCAACGATGGTCAGTCTGGTGTCGCCGCGGAGCCACTGGTAGTCGATGTCTTTTTTTTCTGACTGGTCGTATGCCTCGACGAGGTGGGAGAGAATCTGCTATGTTAGTCTGGTAATTTTCTCTCCTGAACAACGGCTTACATCGCGTCGGTCCGACTTCTTCTGAGTCCGCTCCTTGACTTGCGAGCCCACGAACTCAAGCCATGCTCTTGCGCCGCGTCCAGCCCAAGGCAGATTATGGAGGATCGGCGCCATCCATGGAACAGGACTTGTAGGGCCGACATGGGCCATGCTTGTCTCGAGAAGGGCCGGAATCCACCGGTTTGTCTCCGAGGTCATCATGTGGAACTCGCGGCCGAGCCCTAGGTCGCCCATCACGTCAAATGCTATTCATGCCGTTAGTAGGGTCCTCTCTGGAATATCCGAAACGACATACCAAAATACTTGAACCACTCTGATGCGTCAAACGGCTTCCCGCTCAGCCGCGTCATCTGTCGGACGAACTCCTCGCAGTGCACTGCCACTCGCTCCTCGTACTCGCGCAGCGCTGACGGTGTGAACGCCTTGGTGAAGACCTTCCTGCGTGCATCGTGCACCCGCTTGTCACGAACGGTGTGCAGATTCACCAAGGGCAAAGAGCGGTCGTACCATGGGCCCTTTACGCAAGTTGCGCGGTCGCTCAAAACAAGGGGGATTGCTGCTGGATCGCTGACTGAGAGGTTTGCCGGTCCTAGTAGTCGTCAGGTCTACAGAGCAGGTAAAACACACTATGGGACAGGAGGTGTTCTTACCAGTGCGAATTATCGGTCCATACTTCTCATGCATCTTCTTCATTACAAGGTAATTATCCGACTTTCGAATGATATACATATGGTAAAGATTCGACGCGCGTGCCCAGAACGGGCCTTTGAAGCGCCGCAGCGGATGGAAGAAGACACGGTAGATGCCGATGCTGGAATACAGGCCCAGGAAGTAAGATGTTGAGATCAGGGCTGTCAGGATAAGACTTAGGAGAGGCTGCCAGTCTGTCAAACGCAGAGTGGCAATGGCAACTGCGGCGATGCCCGCAAGAGCCCGTGTGATCCAGCGATGGGCATATTGATGGTGCTCGCCGCGGATGAAGTAGACCAGATGGCTAAGGATTCCGGCAATTCCTGCACCAGCTGAGCCGTAGTAGTATATCTTGAAGTCGTCCATTGGTGGTAGGTGTATAGGATGTAGGAAGGTAGCGGGAATTGAGAAGTGGTGTGGACGGCTGATCAGAACATCAAGCCCCCGTCCAGGTCTACATATGAAATCCACGTCAAGGCCCGTCCAAAGATCTGAGGTCTTGTCCTGTGCAGCTTGGGGCCGGCAGCAGAGTTCCGAGCAATGTAGTATGGCAGATCGGTAATATGTAGCCGAGCGTCACTAGGTGTCTGGTCATCTGGAGATGAACTCCGGGACCATAGACGCAGTCCTAGGAGCTTGGTCAAGTCACCGAATATAAACTTTACTAAATCTTAATAGAATCTTAATAGAGAATCTGTTTAGACGGTTGAAAAACGGGTGTGTGAATTCGAACTGACGATCAGTGCATTACAAGGGCAACATATGACAACATCCCCCCCAACGTTGGGGATAATCAACTTTGTTAACTACCTAGTCATAAACAATCTGTCCACAGAGCTTCTTCAGCATTCCACACAACAGTACTGCTTGTTCCGTGTAAGTTCGAACCGTCTAGCTCAAGCAACCTCCACGTGCGTAGCATTAGGCTTACTCTCCCCCTTGACAGTGGAGACCGCGCGTGCATTTGCCTCCAGTCTCTCCACACACACATACTTGGGGAATGCTCGCGTGGGCACATTGTTCCGGAACATCTCATCGATCTCCTCCAGCGTGCGGCCCCTTACCTCCGGCAGGTAGTACCACAGGAACGCGGTGGTGATAATACCGCTGCCAAACCAGATGTAGCCATACTTGGGGCCCCAGTTGAGCTCACCCGGGTTGATGAAGTACGGGGTTGTAAAGGCGCTCAGCCACGCAAACGCAAAGCTGACCGCGGTCGACAGGCCCATTGTGTAGCCGCGGAGGTTCTGGGCAGGCATCTCGCCGGCAACAAGGTAGACGTAGGGTTCGAGGCCGAAATTGAACCCGAAGACGTAGATCGAGACGATCACGACAAGGGCAATGCCTGCACCGTCTGCAGAGACGTTAGGTGCGGAGTAGACGGCTGCCATGACGAGCATAGGGAGGGTGCATAACACGCATCCTGCGAGGATGATTCGCCGGCGTCCGACATGAGTGACGATGGCCCAGGTGGTGAACAGACCCGCGAGACCGACGCAGTTGGTCACGATAATCCACTTGAAGGGGTCGCCGACATTTGCCTGTTGGAGAGCCTATTAGACCCAGTGATGGTATGAACGGGAGGGGCAAACGTACCACCTGGAAAAAGTATGTCCCATACGATAGGATGAACATGGCACCGACGGCAGCATTGGCCGTGCCCACCGCGACTGCAATGATGGTCCTGCGAAGATTATGCCCGCGGAATAATTCGAAGAAGAGAAGCCATTTGTTCTGGTGAATCTCTTGGTCTCTCTCGCGTGCCGCTGCTGCCTTCATCTCCTCGAACTCCTGCTGCACTGCGACTTCGTCGTAGGCGCCTTGTCGGAAAAATTGAAGACTACGAAGCGCAGCTTCTGGCTTTCCGTGCTGGAGAAGCCAGCGGGGAGACTCGGGGAGGAGCGGCAGGGTGAGGATGAGGATGGCAGGGGCAGGGTAGCAGACGTAGAGAGGGATGCGGTATGCCTCTCGACTCATGATGCCGTTGGTTTGGTGATTGATCACCTGCGCTTATATTAGCAACTTTCTTTCTTACTTTTCATACCAGTAATAGGGCCAAATGGAGGAGACTCACCATCCCAATCGTCGTCCCGATGGTAATCCAGCAAGTGACCATGCTCAAGCAGAGGCCCCGAAAGCGAGGAGGGGTGCACTCCTGCAGGTAGAGCACGGTAAAGTTCAACAGAAGGCCGTTTCCGATTCCGATTAAGAGTCTGGAAAAGTAGAGAGCTCCGAGAACGGTCGTTTCTGACATGATCACGACGCAGATGATCACTATCACTGAGCCCAGCATCAATCCATACCGACGGCCAATACGGGCGCCGACAAAACCCGTCAGGAGGGAGCCGATGACGCTGCCGAGAATCATGAACGAAGTGATGATTTGTTGAGGGCCGGCCTACTCGGTGAAACGACAGTGTTAACAAAAGAGAATTGTGTATCAGGGCCATGGGAGAGAAGAGAAAATGCTGAAAAAAAGAAATGGAGCGCTGTACATGAATATCCCACTCCCCAGACTCGGTCTGATATCCAAAAACCTGCAGGAACCCAGGCATCGCTTGGAAGCCCGCAATAGCGCCCTTGTCGAAGCCATACTCGAACAAGGCGATGCCCATGTATAGGGTGATGGCGAACACACGCCAGTTGGCCTTCAGGCTGGTGTCGCGGCGGCCCTCGGCCACCGTCTGCACCTCCTCGCCCGGGATGGTGTTAGACATTTCAGCTATTGGCCGGCACAGTGCAGATACGTTGCAGGTACAGAGTTCTGAAAAAAATACGCAAATTGAGAAGAAGTGTGAGTGCAAAGTGAGACACCGAGAATGTCTGGGTTTCCCAACCCGCACCCGGTTGCTGCAACCCTTTTATAGCTGCGAGTCTTGGGCACTGAGCTACGACAGAGACTAGAGAATAGCATTCGTGAACTGCTCTAATCTAGAGTAGTAAAACCCTGAGTGGAGCCTTTCCCCCGCTTTTCCCCAGATCCAGGCTGCAAACTCGATCACCTCGCACCGAAGACGGAGTCATCGCTCCGCACAGCAGGGATTCCGGGAAGACGACACGAAACGATCAGGACAGTACAGAAATAACTAAGGTCCAAAATTCGAGATCAGATCAAGGACACGCCCGACGGTGGCTGTCATCGAGTTAATGAACTTTCATCCTCGGAGACAATGTACCTGGCCGGCTAGATGGATCCGGTCCACGCCTACTCCAACAGATTGTCGAGGCCAGGCAGCCGATGGATTCAGCCGAAGACAACGATAAAGTGAATCAAACGGCAGCATTTGCGGTACCTGGTTGGCAGTAACCCCTTCCAATTGACTACGAGCGGACATACACCGGTATTGCTGCCAGCATCTCAATATGGCGGCATACTCCCCCTTAGACCCCTTTTCTCTTGCCCTAACCGACAACGAAAATGAAATGGCCAATGAGGTGCTCTCCACATGGGTAGCAACGGCATCGAAGTCACCGACAGTCAATATTCTCCCGCCGGGACTCGACGCCCCGACCTGGGCCGACGTGCTGCAGCAGTTCCGATCCATCCTTGGCGACGAGGGAGTCCTGTGCGGCCACGAGCACCGCGTGCGCTATATAGATCCGTACGCAGAGCAGAGCGATGAGCAAGAGAAGCGTGGAAGCTCTGCCACATTATTTCCGGTCACCGTTGAGCACATCCAGGCTATCCTGAAGATCTGCAACAAGCACAAAATCCCGCTCTGGACGGTATCCCGAGGCAAGAACCTTGGATATGGAGGCCCAGCAGCGAGGGTGAAGGTAAGCACGACGTCTTCGTCAAAGATCCGGTACTAATCTGATTAGGGCTCCGTCATCCTTGACCTGCAATGCATGCGAAAAGTCCTCGAGATCAACGACCGCTATTCCTACTACACCGTTGAGCCTGGCGTGACCTTCTGCGATATCTACCGCGAGATCCAGGCGCAGAAGAAGGACATCTGGTGCTCTGTGCCCGCTCTGGGCTGGGGCTCTGTCGTCGGCAACGCACTAGACAGAGGCTGGGGATATACGCCCGCCGGAGACCATTCGAATCAGATCTGCGGAATCGAAGTTGTGCTTGCGGATGGAACGGTGGTCAGAACCGGCGCCGGTGCCATTGAGAACTCCCCCTGCTGGCCCCTGTTCCGCGGCGGATACGGGCCAACCTACGAGAGCATGTTCAGCCAAAGCAACTTCGGCATCGTAACCAAGCTCTCCCTCTGGGCGACTCCCAGTCCTGAAGGGTTCATGAACTGCCGCGTGGATGTCAAGAATGAGGAAGACCTCATCCCGTTGATTGACATTTTCCGCGACCTCCTCCTCCACGACGTGATCCCAAACCACCCGCTGATCGGAAACGTGCCGCGCGAAATGGTCAAGCGCGGACAGCGCAAGGACTTCTACACTGGCGCCGGGGCGATCCCTGATACACGATTGAAGGAGATTCAGACGCAGCTGGGGATTGGGTTCTGGTCGGCGAGATTTGGGCTCTACGGACCGAAAGAGCTGATTCAGTATAGCTTCGAGCGCTGCCGCAGAGCATTCCAAAGTCTACCCAGCGCAAAGCTTACAGGGAAGGCATTCTATCCACCAGAGGGCAAGACCAAACTCAGCCCAGCAGATATCCCCCCTGCGGACAGGACGGTGGAAACTGGCACGCCCAGTCTTATGGCTCTCAAAGCCGTCGAGTATCGCGGTAAAGATGGGTATGCAGTGTCTCCTCCACATCCCACACCCCTGGCAAACCCTATTGACTGCCTATTCAATACCTGAACGAAACTAATCTCCGTCTTAGCGGCCACATCTCCTTCTCCCCCGTCCTGCCTCCCGAGGGCAGCTCCGCAATGGCATTCTACCGCGATGTCAAGCCGCTTTGCGCGCAGTATGGCTTTGACTACTTCGGCGGCCTTCATCTGTACCCGCGACACTTGGCCATGATCAACATGATCTACTTCGACCGCACGTCAGAACTGGAGCGCACAAACGCCAACAAACTGTTCGTCGAGCTTGTGCATCTGGCGCGGCGGCATGGATACAGTGAGTACCGGGCGCATATCGACTACATGGACTTGGTGGCGGACCAGTATGATTTCAACGGGTGTAGCCTGCGGCACCTGAATGAGAGGATTAAAGATGCCCTCGATCCGAATGGAATTTTGAGTCCTGGCAAGCAGGGAATCTGGCCAGGGAGGTCTAGAGAGCTGACTGAGAAGAAGGTAAATGGGTTGACTAATGGTATGAACGGCGTCAGGTTATGATGGGTTATGATGAATGGTGTATTATGAGATAGCATGAATGACATATGACTGTTAAGCAAGATTCTTACCAGGGTAGCTCTCAAAGGCTGTTGAGTCTAACCCTTTGCTGAACCATATAGTCAGAGATCGGTAATCCTTAGTTCATTGTTTGCAAGTTGTATAGGAGACGAAGACTCTCTGTAATATGATTATTTGTATTCTTCGATCTTGCACAAAGGAGTCCAAGTAAATACAAAGAGCAAACTTCTTCCACTAATCTCAATGCTTTTGGCAAAGAGTAGGCTTGTGGAGCTAAAGATATTCGTCAGATCCGTCGAAAAATTGATCTCGATGTGAACCTGTGCTTAGTCGGGTGTTGAGTGACTGTAGATATGCACTGAGCTGAAAGTGCAACAGCCCCTGTCAGAGGATAGGAACAAGCAAGGCAAGACAGCTTTTTTAAATCCTCGACAGTTACAATCATCTAGTCTCCGGGAAATGCCATGAGGATTCCTTGCCTAGCTTTGGCATGGATCTTAGAACGTTATAGAACCAGCCACAAATCAGGAACTCTTAGGTTCTTTGAACGCAACACGACGAATATAAGGAAAGGCGATATTTAAGCTGGCAAAGGAGAGTTCGTAGCTCGAAAGTGATTCGTAGAGCAAGCTCAACTGGTCTGGAATCAGCGGCGTTCCTAGTTCTGACCGCACGGGAGTTTTTCGCAACTTCTCATATGCTGTATATTGTGACAAAGTACCGTTCAGAGATAAATCTACAGTTCAAACATTTGTTTTCGGGCCCATTCTCATCACAAAAGTGCGTCGACCGGATGGAATTTCCGGCCGTTCTGTTGCAGTCAAAGCGGGTGATCCATCAACTGAACAACCCTAACTTGATGATTTTACATAAATTGATTCAAGGGCCCTGTTGAAGCAATCATAGGGATTTCGTCACTGATATCAGCAATCACAGCTCGGGCCTGCGGGTGGGCGAGTGCAGGTATGGCAGTTAAGGTGTATACAGAGGTACGGTGATATAAATTCTACTAGATTCTACTCCTACACTGTCGCACACTGTCGCATATATTGATATACTATATTATTGATGATCTACCTTTTCAGGCTTTGCAAGGTGTAGGTAACAACAGAAAATGAAAGAAAGAGAGCGTGGAGAAGGAAAGGTGGTAGAACTGGGGCCAAATATTGACGTTGTTCTACTGGAACAAGTTGAAAGATGCCGTGAAGGATTAGAAGACCTTCAGAAGGGCCGGTACAAGGTGCCAGTTTCTTGAAGAACCCATGCTTCGCTGCCAACACAATGATGGCACCAAAGTACGTCATTGGATCATACTTCTTTTTGATGGTATGAAGGCGGGGATAGTTGTTTCCAAAGGAGACCACTGCCAGTTTGGCTCGTGATTATTGGCCTTCTAGCCGTTAGCACATGAATATATATACACATATATATATCCATATCTCAACACTTTCCACAGTCTATCTTGGTAAGCTAGGGAAGAATCCCCCTATTTAATCCAGTCAAGAATCTATAATCAGATAACTATCAGATAAGTATAAGAGGGACTGAGTAAGTGTATAACATCATCAAGTTAACCTGTTCGATCCGAGCTGTTAAGACATGTTTAGTTGGTATATCTAGATACTCCATTGCCCAACGGCCGGTAGATACCCTCATACTTATGCTCCCATAGAAACAGTGAGGAATGCCTTCCATCAAGTCTACCATTGCCTTCTAGTGCTAAAGGATCCTTGAAAAAGCACAACAGGGCAACGATCTAGAACGCCATTGTTCTACCATGTCTAGGAATGGCCAATGTCCCAAACAACGGTTGATAAAAGGCAAAGCTTGTATTGTGCGTAGACTTGGTAATGACAAATGAGAATTTTCACACCCAATATTGATCCCAATTTTCTTGCCCTACTTGGCAGCCGAAAAAATGACCGAGCTTTGCATGACAGGCGCATACCTCTTAACTGCCACAGCACGCAGTCCGGCTCTATCGAGGATCGCATCCCACTGTGCTGCTGTGCGCTCCCTAGTCCCAAAGATGGTGTACATTTGAAGGTCGAGCCCAGCTGGCCACAAGTGGGCGTCTCGATCCGGCACGACCACTTCATCAATCGCCACCAGCGAGTCGGCAGACATGGCAGGCACAATGTTCGCGAGAATCTGCACGGCGTGGTCGTCATCCCAGTTGTGGAGAATGGCTCGCAGATAGTAGTACTTGGCCCCTGCAAGCTAAGTCTTAGTAAGAATGAATTATACTTAATTTCTCATCCGAAATATCTTACCTTTCACAGGCTGAACATGAAAGAAGTCGTGCTCCATCCACTGAATGCATTTGATCTCGGGTGCGCTTTTGATGACTTCACCACGGTCCTGAACAGTCACTCGGCCGGCAAGCTCTGGATGCTGGGACAGCACCTCAGCAGCCTGATGGCCAGTATTGCCACCAATGTCCACAAACATGACACCCTCATGGCCACTGCTCACAGAGCTGTCAAACGGCATCACACCCACACCATTGGCGTCTTTGGTAAGCCGCATAGCAGCTTGAAAGTTTTTCAGCACATCCGGATGCTGCTTAAGCCAGGGGTAGAGCTGAAGCTCCGTGCCGAGGCCCCTCTGGAACGCACTGCGCTGGGGTTCATTCTGATAGCCCGTCTCTTTGAGGAACTCTGGCAGAGCCTGGAAAGCACGGTTGCTGACAGCGTGAAAGAATCGTATCGGCTCTTCAAAGCGGGGGTCGGCAAAGACGTACGTCTTCTTGGTGGCCACGTACTGGTCCGGTGCTGTCTCCCCGACCAGACGACTGGCAACCAGGTATCGCATGATGCGGCTGACGAGCAGCGGGTCCGCCATGGTAGCATATGCAAGCTGTTTGGATGACAAGGGTGATTTGCTCTCCGCGAGTGACTTGAAGATTCCGAGGTCCCCGCCTATGCAGACCAGCGCCGTCTGTCGACCCTGTTTCGAGAGCTCCGTTAGCATGCTTTTAACGAAACAAGCCAAGCAATGCTGTATATTCTAGTTTATTTGACTTACCGCATTGACATAGCGTAGCACTGTGTCGTAAGGAGTCTCCAGTTCCTCGGCCGATTGTTGCAGTGAGGAGATCAGACGGTGCCTGGTGGCTTCATCGAATGATGGCTGCGAAGAATTATTCTTGGCTGCAATAAGGTCTGCCATGCAGCTTTTGGCGGACCTGGCCTCGGCATTGCTGTGTCCATTGACTAACCCATGGCCGTTGGCCAGGTGGTTTCCATTGGTCTGAGGGTGGCCATTGGTCTGGGGATGACCATTGATCTCGAGATGGCCATTTGGACTCGTCTTCTGGGCAGCCCTTGCTTCGGCGTTGAGGAAAGAAAGCGGATCATGAGCGGTGAATTTGAGCTCTGCTTTCTTCGCTGCGGACACGCCGAGTTTTCCCTTCTCCAAACGAGGGGCGAGGCCGTCGATGGAGTCGAGAGTGAAGTTGTCAATGTTGAGCGAATCCTCGGGGCGCACCATGCGACGTCCCTTTAGTGTCTTCAAGATTGTCTGCTCCTCTGGTGTCAGCTGCTTCTCAGTTTCCTCGAGAGCGTTGCGGTTGTTCTCGTCGTATGCATCTCCATCGTGCCCTAGAGACTTGAGCTTCTGCACGAGAGCCTCTTTCTGCTCGAACGAGACGTGCGCAAATGCTCTGAAACAGAACTCGACCGTCTTGGAGATTTCAGCTTGTGTCAGCTTGCCCTTTGCGTCGGCATCAGCCTGGCCCTGGATAACTAGATGTCACGTCGTTAAGAATCATTGCTTGTGCCGTGGGATCATCCAGAGAATGGACGTACTGGGTCTGAATAGGTCAAACGCTCTTTCAAAGCTATCCTCATCAAAGTCACTGATCACGGGCTCATCTTGAGAGCGGATCTGCTTCAACGCACTAGAGACCACCAAGAGGAAGCGTGTGTAGCTTTCGGATGTCTTTTTATCATGCCATGACGCCGCAACATTCTCATCGCAGTCGCCACGAATGGCCGCCGCAATGGTCGTTGCTGCCGACAGCCCTCCCGAAAGAGCCAAGTGAACACCAGAAGAGAAGAAAGGGTCAATGAAGGATCCGGCATCTCCGGCAATGCGCACACCAGGGAAGGCATAGCTTGAGGCGCTGTATGACCAGTCAGAGGCCGACTTGACCTCTGAGATGAGCTCCGCGTTGGCAAGCAGCTCTTTGATGCCGGGAACAAACTCCAGCGACTCCAGATAGAAGCCCTTGGAGGAAGGCTCGGCCATTTTTCGCTTCTTCTCCGTCGCCATCTCTTGATTCTGCACCACACCTACGGAGTGGGGATAAACCATACCCATCCACTGGCATCTGTTGAGCCAGACAATCAGTTAGCACTGTTTCCCTTCACATGGGTGGGGTGGAAGACACAGCCGGGCGAGGACGTACCTTTAAGGGCTTCGAAATAGGGAGCACCCTCTTTGTGTGTGTCGACACCATGGACGCCCCCTCCCCTCCAGTAGCCCCAGCTGGCCACGTTCTTCAGACCCTTGTTGTAGGACCGGTTCTTAAGGTACTTGGTACTGATGAGACCGTTTCTACCAGACGCATCCACGATATAGTCCATCGAGATCGTTCCCGAAGTCACGTCCTTGCGAGTGCACGTCGCAGAGACGGGGCGACCAAAGGGGTGCGTGCCTCCAGACGAGAGATCGGGAGAGGAAAACTCAATGGATGCCACCTTAGTCTCGTCAAAGGTCTTGACGCCGCATTCGGCGGCGTGCTTGAACAGCAGCTCGTCTGCCTCAGACCGGATCACATTCCAGGCGTAGCCCCCGGGCTCACCGGCAGCAATGAAATCCGTGTCTAATAGACGATGTGGATGGTTAGTTGGAGTCTCTGCCGTGGCCGTTAGATCAGCTGAGGCTTACAGGTTTCAGGTCTGGACCAGTTGAGGCGGAAGGCGCCGCCTTTCTGCTCTGAGCATTAGCAGTGGTGTTCTTTCAAAGCTAGAGGGTTGCCGTCTTTCTTCTTACCTTGATATTGAAACCATGGGCGTCCCACTTGTCGTAGGCGTCGATAAACTTCAGGAAGTGTCGCATGGACGGAAGCATGCTTTCACCAATATGGTATCTGGTGCACGTGTAAGAATACGGGAACATCACGAATACCGAAAGCCATCGCTCTAAATTCCTGGAAGCGTACCTAGGAAACTTTTCTGCTTCAAGGAGTACCACGTCGAATCCCTCTCGTGCGAGCGCCGAGGCCGCATAGGAGCCAGCTGGCCCGCCACCGACGACCAGCACCTTGCACTTTTCCGGGACGTTCATCATGTTGGAACGGATTGAAGTTTGTGATCTTGGTATGTTGTAGAGGATAGGAGGATGAGCGCAGTGAGAAGCTGGAAATAATAGCAAGTGTATACTGGATTTCTGTGGTTTTTGTGGTACAGAGTGGACGAAGTGAAGGGCATATATAGATCCACGACCAGTATTTGCGGCAAAGAGGTAATAGGTTCTTACATCCAAACATGCTCGGGCATTGCTATTCATGTGTTCGGACCCCGGACGGAGGAATACTTCGGGGGCTTTTTTGTGGACAATACGAGGGGAGTGCTTATTGCCCCCAATCAGCCGCAGAGAGTTCGGTTCGTAGGGCGTAAGCAGCACAGCCCAGATTACGCCCCAGGAGGCCCCCAACTCTGTCACGGCTAGTTTCTGGTTAGATATCACTAGTGGAGAATCTATCCCCTCCACCACCGATTGCCCATACTGATACCTTCAACTCTCATCGCTATGTCTGGGAGATTCTACACGTCGCCTTTCTGGGCTGGCTATCTAGAGACTCAGCGGAGCAAGCTGCCTGTGCTCCCAGAAATTGACGGTGGCTTGTCTCACTGTGTGGTGCGCTTTCTTGGATACAACCCCGGCAGCATGCAGCTGCAGGGCACCAACACATACCTAGTCGGTACTGGAAGCACCAGGATACTCATTGACACTGGAGAGGTGAGACCTTTACCCAATTGACCCTTGAATGTTCTTCGGTGTTCATGTCTTTATGGACGATGTGATACTACTTTCGGTCTTCTGAGAATAAACCATCTTCGTAAAACCACTTCTTGACGATCAATATTGAACAATTTCACAGGGAGCTCCGCAATGGGCAGTCAATGTGACCCGTTATCTTGACGACCACGACATTTCCATCTCCCACGTCCTTCTCACGCATTGGCACAAGGACCATACCGGCGGAGTAGCCGACCTTCTTGCCCATGATCCCAGTATAATAGTTTACAAGCACAGGCCCGACCCGGGCCAGCAGGCCATTGCGGACGGCCAGACTTTCAAAACACAAGGTGCCACTCTAAGAGCGGTTCTGACGCCCGGGCACGCCGTCGACCACATGTGCTTCTTGCTGGAAGAGGAAAACGCGCTATTCACCGGCGACAATGTGCTAGGCCATGGCTACAGTGTTGCTGAGGACCTGGAAACCTACACTGCCAGCCTCCGCCTGATGGCAAGCCTCAAGTGTTCCGTTGGATATCCCGGCCACGGAGACGCGATACCCAATCTGCCGCAAACGATTGCAAGATATATTGCGCAGAGAGTCGCGAGAGAAAAGAAGATATATGCCGCCTTGGCCCTGCATGCTTCCTCTTGTTCGTCCCGCAATGGGAGCAGCACGAGCAGTGTTGGGAGCGCCAGCGAGTCTGGTGATAGCGACGAGGAGGATAATAACATAAACACGAATAGACCTGCAGTGCAGGGCCTCTCAACAGCAGAGATCGGCGGTCTTGTCTATGGAGAGCCCGTCAAGGATAGCGCAACGTTTGACTCGGCGGTAGGCCCTCTACTGAATCAGGTGCTGTACATGTTGCTTGAGCAAGGCAAGGTTGGTTCGAGAGTTGTTGGGCCAGATAACACGATACATTGGTTCGCAACGGCTCAACCAATTTAGAGATTCTGGTGTTTCCTACTTTGTATAAGTGATGGTTCAATTTCACATACAACGTGGCAGTTCTGTGACCACGTCTATTTCTGGTTCTCTTTCAATAGCCAGGATTTTTTTCAATCCGTAATCTAGAGCTTGATAGTTCAATTGACTCGCAATCTGTCCTTGTCGGAAAGTAGTTCTTGAGAGCGTTCTTGGGGCCGTCTCTGTGACTAGGAATAGTAATACAAGTCCAGGAATATGGTGCCGCACTCATTCCCCTTTCGAATAAGGGTTGCCTGCTCATTCATGTCTAAACTTCCGTCGGATTGCCTGCACCGCTGCGTCAAGTAACCTGCCGATTCGGATTCCGACCTGTGCTGACGCCATGCAGGGCGTTCCACGCCTGCTTACTGCGTCTGCCCTAAGCCAAGTATAAGCCAGCTGGGGCTGGAAACAAGGTGGACTTGGCGCAGCCAGTGGCAGTTCCTTTTTATGTTAGGATAAAGAAGTAAAGCTGTATAGTGATACTAAGTATATTGTTCTTATGAAAGCCGAGTTAATAGTCCACAGAAGCCCTACGGGCTTTTGATCTGCTCGCTGACGGGAATTGAACAACGCGGTCTTTAACTGTCTTTTCAATATATTTAGAATTGTTCTTTTTCTTCATTCAACATTGTCTTCTTCACCTTCGCTTCGTGGCGAGATGGGAGACATCTGCGAAACTTGCACAACGAGCGGATACACCACGATGACTCCGTCTGCATCCCCCTCCCCATCACCAAAACCCGGGCATGTAAATGTCAAGGTTGACGCCGATTTACCGGACGATTTTATTCTATTCAGTCACGAGCTTCCCAGCGGCGACGTCCAAGACCTGATACGACGACTGCATAGATATGGCATGTTACCTGGCTATCCACACCTCGCTCGCTTCTTGCAGGAATGCGCCTTGGTGCTCCGAACGGAGATTCAGAAGCTCCCACGGCCACTGCGAGATTCTGTCCCGCCATTCCATGATGTGGTGACGCTGGCCTCTCACTGGGATTGTCTCAAGAGCGGCCCTTTGAGTGGGACTTGGGATGGCCCTTTCTCTGCCTCCATGAGATAGCTATGCTGATTGGGTGAGTTCTCAACTACTGCCTGTCTCTGGTATTAACGCGTTATTTATGTGAGCTAACATGGGCCTCCTACACAGACACCATGAGACACATCAACTTTCGTACCGCCGTCCAGCATGCTTGGTAGGAATCAGCGTTGGTCTATTCTCAGCAGCAGCAGTAGCTGTTTCGAATTCCATATCGGACCTCGTCTCGTATGGAGCTGAAAGCGTGCGGACCGCGTTTGCATTCTGCGTTCATGTACAGCGCGTTTCCCAGACACTCGAACCTACCATGACAGAGCAGGCTGCATCAGTTAGCTGGGCTACGGTCGTCATAGGTGTGCCGGCAGACACCATCCAAGTGGAATTGGACCGGTTAAATCAACTGGCAGAGTCAGAAAGCCCTGGTGCAAATGCAAGGCCCCTGACTGGCGTGAGTATCAGTCACGTTGACCAGACCTCAGTTGGAGTCACAGGCCCTCCCAGCCGCCTCAAGCAACTCTTCCGCCAGTCCGAGCTTCTCCGTTCGTCAAGGCACTCTGCGCTGCCCATCTCAGGGGGCCTCTGTCATGTCCCAAACGTGTACGACGACGAGGATGTCCGCGCCATCCTTGAGATGGCCGAGGCCTGGGAGAAATGGGGCACGCATGCTTTGCAGGTGCCCCTGATATCCCCGTTCACCGGCTCTCCATTTCTCTGCTCAGATGCATACCACTTGATAGAAGCCATCTGCAGGGAGGCCTTGACCAAGCCGCTGTATTTCGACAAGCTCGCAGGTGGCGTGGTGACGCAACTGAATGGGCTGTCATGTCAGGCCCTTCATTACGGAGCGTCCCTAATGTCAGATACCATCATCGCCGACGTTACTAGTCAACTCTCACCTTGTGACACCGCACGCCAGTGTCTGGTAGACTGGGCTCTACGCGATGCGTTTGATCAACTTCAAAATGGCCCAACCCCGCCGCGAGACGCGAAGCTGGCTGTCGTTGGCATGGCATGTCGCATGCCGGGAGGTGCAGACACCCCCGAGCAATTTTGGGAGCTGCTAATGAATGGAGTCGACACTCACACAACTGTCCCGCCGGACCGGTTCGATCTGAATGCTCACTTCGATCCCAGCGGTGAAAAGGAGAATACAGTCGGGACCCGATTTGGCAACTTTATCGCCAAGCCAGGGTATTTTGACGCGGGATTCTTCAATATGTCCCCACGCGAGGTAAGCACGCGAACAGACAACCCAAAAGTTCAGTCTAACCGACCACTCTCCTGCCAGGCCGA
Source organism: Aspergillus quadrilineatus (assembly GCA_013305525.1). NCBI lineage: Eukaryota > Fungi > Ascomycota > Eurotiomycetes > Eurotiales > Aspergillaceae > Aspergillus > Aspergillus quadrilineatus. The sequence continues at coordinate 336,808 of JAAXYA010000023.1, forward strand.
GCAGACAGACCCGATGCAGCGACTAGCACTGGTTACGGCATACGAGGCACTCGAGATGGCCGGCTTCGTGCCAAACCGCACTCCGTCCTCTCACCTCTCACGGGTCGGAACTTATTATGGCCAGGCGAGCGACGACTATCGCGAGGTCAATGCGGGCCAGAAGATTGCCACGTACGGCATCCCTGGGACAGAACGAGGGTTCGGCAACGGGCGCGTCAACTACTTCTTCAATTTCCAAGGGCCCAGTTTCAACATCGACACCGCATGCTCCAGCGGACTAGCTGCAGTCCAGGCAGCCTGTTCAGCGCTCTGGGCTGGCGAGGCCGATAACGTTGTTGCCGGGGGGTTGAACGTCATTGTAAGTTGGGAACTGCGCGTCTACTACTGTTCAAATACTAAAACGCTTCAGACGAGTCCGGATATATACTGCATGCTGAACAAAGGCCACTTCCTGTCCAAGACGGGCCAATGCAAGGTGTGGGATATTGGCGCTGATGGGTACTGCCGTGCAGACGGGATCGGGTCGGTCGTTATCAAGCGCCTTGACGATGCCCTTGCTGACAACGATGTCATTTTGGCTTGTATCTCAGCCGGGGCTACCAACCATTCCGCAGAGAGTATTTCTATTACTCAACCGCATGCCGCTGCGCAGAGGGAGAACTATCGCCAGGTGATGGACAGGGCAGGTGTGAGTCCACTGGACGTTAGTTTTGTCGAGCTGCACGGCACAGGAACCCAGGTTTGTCCATTGAATGACTTTTATAGACTCGTACAGCTGACACCAGCGTCTGGTGAATAGGTTGGAGACGCTGTGGAATCAGAGTCTGTCCTTAGCTTCTTTGCGCCTCTAGGCCGCCGGTCACACCCAGACAAGCGTCTGCATCTGGGTGCCGTCAAGTCAAACATTGGGCACGGCGAAGCAGCTGCAGGGATTGCCTCCCTTATCAAAGTCCTGTTGATGTACCGCAACAACATGATTCCCCGCCACATTGGCATCCGGACGACCATGAACCCGGTCGTGGCTCAGCACCTTGCCAACCGCAACGCTGGGATCCTGTCCGAGAACCGCCCATGGCTTGCCACGACGGCCTCTAAGAAGCGGTACGCTATTGTGAACAGCTTCGGTGCCCATGGCGGCAATACGACACTGTTGCTCGAGGATGCGCCATCGCAACACAGTCAGAGAGACAAGAACCACTCGCGGCGGGTGGTAGCCAGCAGCGAAGTCGTATGCATCTCGGCTAAAAGCAAATTCTCGCTTCGAGCCAATATCAGGGCTTTGCTGGCTTACCTTGACACTCACAAAGAGACAGACCTTCGAGATCTTGCCTATACAATGAGTGCTCGGCGGATGCACCACCATATCCGCATTTCCACCTCTGTTTCTAGCACTGCACAGCTGCGGTCTTTCCTGCAGGCTGCCGCTGACGATGTCGATACGTATGCAAAACATGTCGCGACCGCCACCAAACGGACGGCCGTGTTTGCTTTCTCCGGCCAGGGCTGTCTCTATCACGGCGCTGCGGCGCATCTATTTAAACAATCACCTCTGTTCCGCGATCAGGTTCTCCAACTCGACCGCATCGTTCGGCGCCTGGGTTTTCCATCGATACTGGCCACCGTAGCTGGTGGTGCAGCAAGTGATTACGGCTCCGCCAGATGTCCCCACAGAGAGTCAACCCCGAGTAGCGACGTGGGCCATGATAGCAACACAAATAGAACCTCTATGGCACCGACAGTGGACAGTCCATTGATTGCTCAGCTTGCCCTGGTGGTGATCCAGATCGCCTTGGTGCAGTATTGGGGGCTGCTCGGGATCAAGCAGCGTGGTGATCGGCCACAGCCTAGGCGAATACGCTGCGTTGGTCGCAGCCAGCGTCCTATCAGTAGCAGACGCTCTATTCCTGGTGGGAAAGCGAGCTGAACTCATGTTGGCCGTCTGTGAGCCAGGGAGTCATGCCATGTTGTCCGTCCGCGGCGCCTCCGTGGATCGCATAGAAGAGCTGTGCCGAGGAAGCGAGAAACGGTATCCTTTTGAAGTCTCATGTGTGAACGGACTGACTGACCTTGTGGTAACCGGTCTGTGAGGCGATATGGCCTCCCTCCGTGACATGCTGCAGGGTGCTAAGCTGAAATGCGTCCTCCTTGATATCCCCTTTGCGTTCCACAGCAAGCAAATGTCGCCCATCCTAGACGACTTTGAAAATGCAGCTCAGCAGATTACTTTCAAAGCCCCTGCGATCCCCGTCATCTCTCCACTACTGGGGAAGTGCATTTCTGAAGCTAATGTCATCAATGGGAAGTACCTGGCTCGCGCAACACGGGAGCCGGTAGATTTTGTGGCGGCACTTGACTCTGCTTGGGCAGATGGCGCAGTCAATGACAAGTCCATCTGGATTGATACCGGGCCTCACCCAGTCTGTACCTCCTTTGCGAGCAATCACAATGGGAAAGCAGCCACACAAAGCTTTACGTCACTGCGCCGTGGTGACGAGACGCTATCAACATTCACGGCGACTCTGGCAGCCCTGCACTGCTTGGGCCTTCCGGTTGCTTGGAATGAGTACTATGACCTCAGGGAGAACCCTGCCCGCCTACTGCACCTGGACTCGTACCAATGGAACTACAAGAACTACTGGATCCCATATGAGGGCTCGTGGACGCTCGACAAAGCTCATGCTGGACAGAACAACAAGAGCAAAAATGACAGTTCCGCGGTTACTCCAGCTTTCTTCACCTCTTCGGTGCAGCAGATTATTTCCGAGGAATATGACGAGTCGATAGGACGGATGGAGGCACTCTCCGACTTGCACCACCCCGACCTGCAGGGAGCAGCAGATGGACATAAGATAAATGGGAGGAGCGTTGTGACTGGAGTATGATATTGCAAGCCCTGATTTTATGATATTTGCACATGGACTGATTTGCTAACTGCTCCATTGCACAGAGTATCTGGGCAGACATCACCCTCACTGTGGGTGAGTACTTGTACAAGCAAATGGTGCCCGACGGCAAGATGCCGCACATGGACGTGAAAGGGATGGAAGTCCTGGAAGCCCAGGTGCTGCACCCGGATATGTCCCAATTCATCCAAATTGAGGGAGTCTTGGACCTACCGCGACAGCAAACGGCAGTCCGGCGGTACGCAGCAAGCGCAAACGGCACTCGGAATACCGACAAGCCGTTTGCCGCAGCATCCGTTTGCTACGAAGAGGCCCAGGCCTGGCAGGATCAGTGGCAGATGACCTCGCATCTTGTTGCTGCGCGAGCCAATTCGTTCTGGGAAATGGCAGCAGGCGGGTCAGACGACAATGCCCGGCCAGCCGACAGAGGGGGACCTCGAGTGAGCAACTTTTTCCGCAGCATCGCGTACCAACTTTTTGCCAATGTGGTAGACCACGGCGCGAGGTACCGCGGGATGCAGCGCGTTGCCCTCTCCGAAGACACCCTCGAAGCAACGGCCGACATCATCCTAGACAAGGACCGCCACGGCACCTGGCACACGCCGCCGCACTGGATCGACAGCGCGTTCCAGCTCGCTGGTTTTGTCATGAACTCATTTGGCGTACAAGGCGATGGCAAAGTCTCCGGGTCGTCTCGTGATTTCTTCTATATCACGCCGGGCTGGCGGCACTTTAGGCTGCTGGAACGTCTTGAGCCGGGGCCTGAAGTCACGTATCGCAGCTTTGTCCGGATGTTTCCAGTCTACGGTGAGCCGGGCGCATATTCGGGAGACATTTATCTGCACCGAGGGGAAAGGCTCGTGGGCGTGTGCGCGGGCATCAAGTTCAAAGCGGTTCCTCGCGCTTTGATGCCGGTTTTGTTTCCTCGGATCGAGCCACAAGCTGGCAAGAGACGAAATCAAGCCCAGACAGCCGAGAATCGTTTGGTCAAGGGCAAAGGCAACTGCGAGTACACTCACACTGTTTTCCAAGAGCCTAAGTCTAGAACGCCTGCCTTTGATGTGACCAACCCGCAGCCCCATGCCCATCCTTCTGACATCAGCATCTCACAAAAGACCCAGCCGGTAGCGGCAGTCCCAGTCACACAGCCATCCCTACCTGCGAAAGAAAAGGGTGGACAGAATCAAGGTCAAAGCCAAAGCCAAAACGCGCAAGCAACCGCGTGCCTGTCACTCATTTCGGATGAGACGGGGCTGGATCTGGACGACTTGACCGGCGAGGCTGCCTTTGCGGACTTGGGCGTGGATTCTCTCATGTCACTGGCCTTGTCGGCCAAGATACGCGCAAAGTTAGGAATTGACGTTCAGTCGTCCATCTTCCTAGAGTGTCCTACTGTACAGGACTTGGTGACGTGGTTGAGCAAGTGATAGGATTCTATCTAACCATAGAAATATCATGCAGTTGTATTGCGAGAAGGCTCTGCAGGAGTAGTGTAGGACATGCAATTCTATAGGGATGAGATCCGTCTGTCAATGGAATAACACGGATGCCCGATGCAGCGGAAGAGTGACCTAGCAACTTGTTGTTTTGTCGCACTCAAGTACTCCGCAACTACAGTCTGCTTCGTGAAGTACACAAGACGCCCATAGAACTTGTATTGTGGGCTTATTGAACAGCTCTAGCCCCCAAGGTGTCTCAGGGAACATGGCAGAAATTTTATAGAAATGTCGTAAACCTGCTCTATAACTAGTGACCAATGCTCAGTCTATTATATTCCATTCGTAAGGCCTAATCTGTAACAGAAGGAGCCCTCTGCTATCTTCTATGCGGCCGTATACGCATTAATTCATGACCATTTCTGTCCCCGGCGCCAGCGCTCATGCATTATACAATAATCAATAGTGCGACACATGTGGCCCCATCGAACCCAACCCACTGTCTGTGTGATCAAGCGCAGAAGTGAGGGCGTGTAGCTGCTTGCGAAGAAAAGCAATCCCCCGGGCTCGCATACCACTCAGCATCAGGTCGCTCGTCGACGTCGGGTCATCAGCGTCGACTGTGCCGGCCGGCGATTGTCCTGCGTGACCAGCGAAGTTTCCGATGACGAGCTGTAGTTCTCGAAGCATCCCCAAAAGGACGTGACGAATGACGACCGTCTCTACTTCCTTGTCTAAACGGTGATTGCCGATGAAGAAATCCCGTTTTCGCGTCTCGGCTCTACTGCCCACACTGGTCGGTAGGGCAGCTCTTGGGCTGTCCGCGGTTGATTTGCCGTGACTGTAGCTGTATATATCGACGATGCGCCAGTACCAAGCAGTAATCCTGGAGCAGATGACGGTAACGAGGAGAAGCACCTGCGGGATTCCGTAGCACGAACAGTTCAGTATGGACCGGACCGTCCGCCGCACGCGATTGCTGAGGCTGACGATCACTTGCACCACCCTGGTCGCTTGTGGCTACCTGTAGGATGCAGGAACTTGAGCCGGCATGCATGGAGCCTGAGGATTCTTGTGGCGAGACTGATGCAGCGCCCTTGCGGGTTTTGGCAAAGGCGATCCTCGGCCCCTTGGGGGCAAGTCGATTCGGCAGCAGGCATAGGGATCGGTGAGATGCACGTATCATCGGTGAGCAGGCTCGGGGCGGACTCGTCAGACAGATTTTCTGTGCACAAGGGCGTATGTGTTTGCAATTTAGACGGGAGTTCTCTGCTCTCCAGACTGGAAAAGTCATACGAGTTGAAATCGACCTGTGATAGGTCGAGGAGGTTGAGGACTGATGAAGGAGGGTCTTCGATTGGGGGTTCCAGGAACACACCCGGTAAAGAAAGACACTCTCCGGCATACTGGAGTTCTTGTTCAGCTGGGAGCTCCATGACGAGGTGGAGCTTTGGCGATGGTGCTGGAAAGGTAGTGTCGCTAGGCGAGATCCTGGAATTGTGACATGGACAAGCTTAGACGACCGGCAGCGAGACACGTTATAAAATATGTGCACTGCATCGACCATCCGTATACGCCACGCGAACTGTTGGATCCCGCTAAACTGACCTGAATTTGTCCAGCCCTCTATCGAACCCCTTCACCTTCTTCACATTCTTGCCGAGATCGCAGGGTCCATAAGCATCTGGTGTGTATTTATAGGAGCGCCTCTGCAGAGCTGCTCCTAGACGTCTTTCTGAGCCGTGCGCTTAAAAATCCAACCACTACTAATGCGCCTAAGACGTGGACGCCTCGTGGTCTTCTCGCCGGGTTGGTTAGATATCTGACGTGGGACCTTGATACGAACACGTTTACCGTGCCTCGCATGCATGCATCCCTCTAGTTGGTTGTTCCTTTTAGCGTCAAGCCACTAGCACGAGGTCCAAGCACGCCCCAGCTGCGGCGGAGGTCCGCAGTGAGATTTGGGGTCCAAATGTGCTTGAATTCTCGAGTGAGATTTGGAATCTGAAGCTTTTCAATCCCCGTCTCCAATTTCAAGACGGGATCCAGGGACCAGAGTACAGGCTTTGGTTTTCTGTATGGTGGTAATAGCTCTTGGGATTGAGAATACTGTCCGAACAAACATTCCAAGGCATCCAAGTGCTCAACAACAATGGTGACGGCTGCACGGCGGGTTCTCCTGTAACGTGTCCTGTAGCCTGGTCGCCAACAGTAGCTTGCCCGTGGTTATTGGACCGGGAGGATAATGCGCAGCTAGCACCCCTGTGTTTAGGAATGCACGACGAACACAAAGTAAATGGTACTTCAAATGGCGGCAGTGCATCCACTTCATGCTGCTCGCTGCCTTGGTGCACGCCTACGCTAATTCGTGCCTTTAAGGTTTCTTCATCTCTTTACCTCGTTAGAACCTCCGCAGGCGCCAGAGAAACGTCAAACGTCAGGGTGTGGACGTTGATTGGCCTCCATTATGCTGCAGTTGGAGAGGTCGCGGCTGAGTCGTCGAGGGACTTGCGGGCCAAGGGACCTGATGCTGTGCACTGCAGTTGAGTTGGGGGCCGCGTAGAAAGCGTTATGTCTTGTTGATGATAAGACGTCGATCCGCAGGGCAGCTGAGGCTGGGGCTGACGGGCCATGAATCGTCCATCAAGATTGGTATTATCATACATAAGCGATCTGTCCCAGCGGCTTGGCTGATGATTCTATAATCTACATAGCAGCGTCAGGAGAAAAATACCAGGATCCAACGAATTCGCTCAACTGGAGCTAGATACCACCCAGTCGACATGGAGGCCTACAAGACCCAACCCGCCAGTTCGAAAGCTAAAAGACTCGTGTGATGTCTGTTCTGCGTCCAAGCTGCGATGTGACAAGCAGAAACCGACCTGTGCACGGTGCGCAAACCTCAACCGCCCCTGCACATACAGTCCAGCCCGTCGTGGTGGTCGACCGCATCGTGTCCGGAGAGATAGAAGCAAGAGTCAGAGTCAGATTCAGAGCCAAAGCCCCCGGCAATGTTTTGGGATACTCGATGCAAATACAAGCAGCAGCCCCTTCGCGGAGCCCACCAGAATCCCCAGCCAGACCGACAGCGAGATGAGCTGCAGCAATGGCTGGTTTCTACGCACACAGTCGACAGCCCATCCTTATAACCAGGGTAGCCAGCCATCGGTACAATATGCCGAAGTGTCGCCGCCGTCCCCGTGTAAGAATCCGATGAACACAAGGCTCGCGGCGGAGACCGCCGAGACTGACATGGACTGCACCATGGTTGCTCTGTCGATTGTCGAGCAGTTGGAGAGGAGCAAGGAGCAACGGCCTAGGGCCGCCGCTCCTACCTACATGCATGGCGGCTTGACAGCGACCGAGGCGTGCAGCGGCTGTTGACCATCCTCATGTGTCCCTGTTCCGAGCATGCCGAGGTGGCGCTCCTGGTAGCATCCGGATGCATTTCGCTAATGGACGTGGTTCATCGCTCTGCCGGTTGTGCCAGTGAATCGCTAGGCCACGATGGGTCGGCGCCGTCTAGCGATAGTCCGTCCATCTCCTCTGAACAAGATCCACTCATGTGGTCATGGTCACAACCGCAGTCATTTTCGCGCAGCTGCAGCTTGGCCAGCGACAGCCAGAGTCAGGTCGGCGATCTCTCCAAGATTGCCAAGGTGATTATGCAGTTTACAGAGAGGTACTGCCAGGACGCGAAGGGCGCGCTTGGGGCGCGCTGGGAGCATACCACTTGGGTAGTCGGGCCAGTGGCGGCGTTGCTTCGGTGCAGGTTACAATCTGTCACTCAGGGAGTGGCAAGACGGTTAGTCTTTTGAGTCTTGTATCTATAGTAATCCGCGAATTTTAGAGAGCATGGCGAGAATATAGAGAATGCCCTAATGACACTGATTAGTTGCAGCTGAGCCTAGGGCTCACTGGGTAACCAGATGTGAGTCCCTGTCTAGATGAGCACTCACCTCTTGCACAAGTTTATTTATTCTAATCTGGGTCGCATCACTCTAGATTCACTTGGTTGCGGAACGGATGGTTTTGAAAATTTCTTTAGGATAAATATATCACTTTTTATTTTCTATTCTACAAGTGCTTATAGGAAAAAAAAATAAGAACAATAAAAAAAACTAAAAACCAAAAACAAAAAATCAGTGAGGACATAGCCGTAGCAAGTACTCTGCATTCGAATTTGATCCATTCTTGTTTTTTTATTCCTCTAACATATCTAAAAGCTAGCAATAGGCGAGCAATCCAGTGTGTAAGAGTTGCATATTCCTGTTCAAGCAAAGCGCCGGGCACCGTCCCTTGCACCTGGGATGGCGACTTCCATACAAGTCCCGGCCGCCTAGTTGGTGCCTGGCAAAGGCTGGCCAGCCATAAATCGAGGGAAGCCCTGGAAGCCGATCCTCAGCTCCCCAGTTCCGGGCGGGCCACCGACAATTTCCTTTGTACGCGCCTTGAGCTCATCCACGTCCCATGCGGCGAAGACGATCTTGTTCCTGAGGAACTCGGCTTCGGGGGAGGCAGTCCAGACCAGGAAGTCGGCGGGCAGGGAGACTGCGAAAGAATTAGTGACTTGGACGCAAACAGGGTCAGTTCGACTTACTGTCATCGTAGGCGTAGGGCAGCTTGATTTTCTCTCCCAGCTTGGCCGACATGGCCGTCTCGAGGAATCCGGGATGCACATTGTGAAGACGCACATGCGGGTTCTCGGCGGCAAACGCCTCTAGGATCTTGACGGCGGCCATCTTGCTACTTACGTAGGCGCCCATTCCGGGGAACGGCGGGAAGAGGATGCCGGCCGTGGTGAGATTGATGAAAGTGACTGGCTTGTCCTCGTTGGCGCTGACGGTCCTGTTTGCCAGGACGACTGCCTGGGCTGTCGCCAGCGTGCCGACCACGGTCGTCTTGTAGCCGTCGAGAAACGTAGCAGGGTCCGCTTCCACCAAAGGAACGACGGGGGCGAGGCTGCCGGCGCAGTGGACGAGGATGTCGATGCCGCCAAACTCAGCAGCGGCCTTGTTTATCGCATTGCGGACGCTGGACGCATCGCACAGCTCCGCCTCATGGGTTTGGACCGTCACCTCTGCGTAGCTGGCGCGAACGATTGCAGCGGTTTCGGCCAGGGCGTCGGCGCGACGGCCCAGGAGGATGAGGGCTCGGGGGCCTGATGCAGCAAAGGATGAGGCCGTAGCCCGGCCGATGCCACCGGAGGCACCTGTGATCAACACCGCCTTGCCGGCCGTGGAGAGGGCCGGCTGAGAGGGATTGATGGCAGGGTAGGTGGCGGAGTGGGTGACCTTGGTGTACGAAGGGGGTGTTGCCATTGTGTCAAGTGTTTAGTCGTAGTGTGTGAAGATAGAGTGACTGAGTGAAAGTGAGGGAAAATGAACAGTTGAATGATTGAAAGACTGCACCAACAGAGGCAGAGGGGTGTATTCATATGCTGGGACGAGTGACTAGCAGTCAGAGATCGGCGCGTCCTCTTCTTAGCCCAATTGGCCCGACGTGGGGGCGCCTGCAGCTAAACCCCTCCAGCTTCAGTTTCAGCTTCCTCCGCTGGACGCGGGGCTTACGGACGCCCGATGGCCGACAAACGCTACGAGCAGTTGAGCCAATCAAGGCACGCCTGGAGATGGTCTGTTGGTGTGGACGTGTGGGTGGTGTGAATGGTTGTTGGTGATACATCGGAATCAGCCATGCAATTGCATCGGCATTGGCATTAGCTGCCTCGGACTCCGTACATTGTACACAGTGGATCAGACTGATCAGTCAATAATACATCCAGACCCAACGGTAAGATTAGAGACCAGGGGCGGCTGCGGTGGGGGCTGCGGACTGATCTCACGGGCCTGGCCGCGAAGGAGCCCTAGAAGCTAGAGATCTCTACCGTATCGGGGCCACTCCGCAAAAACCGCGCCAGGGCGAGCCGCAGGACGCTGAACTTCTGGCGAAGAGATTATGGTGCTCCCTGATCGGATCCCGAGAACTGCTGCCACTAGCCAGAAGCTGAGGTGGGCAGGGCGCTAGGCAGAGTGGCGCCCCCACGGCAAAGATCTGCTAGTCGAAGCTTTTACGTTGCCCGCACGTACTCTCCAGCTATTTTTGGCATGGGGCTTAGATGGCTTCCGTATACGAACCGCGAGAACTCAAGCACACGCGCACCGACAGTGGTTTGTTCAGAGATGCCTAGCTGGATACGACAGCTTGTTCTGACCTCAGGAGCCTCAGGCGCAGGCGGATATGTATATAAAGAGATCCGCCTGAGGATTGGTGTCACAGACGTCACAGATTAGACGGTAGTTAACCACGAACCGCTTTATCTATCAGCCAGTGCCATGTATTGGTCTATTCTGCATCTCCTAGCAGTAGCACTGCCGGCCGCTGCTCTTGCCACACATGATCCATGCAGACTCGTCGAGTCTAAGATCCCAGGGCGCATCTCATACCCCAGTTCAACCACATACAATGCCTCCGTCTCGTCCTACTACGACGACCAGGAGCGCTCCTTGAGGCCTGGCTGCATCTTCAGGCCGACCAATACCTCAGAAGTATCCCAGTTCGTCAAGTTGATGACTGCGGACAGACGCAAGCCCCAGTTCGCCGTCCGCGGTGGTGGACACACCCTGTGGACGGGCGCCGCTAATATTTTTGCCGGGTATCACCGTCGACATGCGCTTCATGGACCAACTCGAGTTGAGCGAGGATAAGAAGATCGCCCGCATTGGAGGGGGCGCCGTCTGGGACCATATTTACCCGCAGCTGGTCCCGCACGACTTGACGGTGATGGGAGGCCGCATCCCTGGGATCGGAGTGGGAGGCTTCGCCACGGGAGGTCAGTATACGAGTATACGCCTGGAAGTGAAGGCTGTTCTATGAGAGCCGCAGAGATGACTTGTCATCAGGTGGAATCACCTTCTCATCCCGTGAGCACGGTTTCAGCTGCGACAACATCTACGGCTACGAGATCGTTCTAGACAACGGTCAAGTCATCTACGCCGACCAATGCTCCCATCCGGACCTTTGGCTGGCCCTGAAAGGCGGCTCCAACAACTTTGGCATCATTACCCGCTTTGATGTGGTGACGATTCCTCTGGGCAAAATGTGGTACAACCATCTGCACTACAACTATACAGACTCCGCGCTGCAGGCCCACGCTGAAGCCTTCAGCGACTTCATGAAGCCCGAGAATTACGACGCCGCCGCCATGATGGGAGTCTTCCTGGACTACCTAGGCGGAAAATTCCTGCTTCACGATGCCTTGTGGTATACAAGAGAGGTCGAGAACCCGGCGGTTTACGACGCCTTCACCGAGATCTCGAACTTGGGAGGCGTGGCGGAGCTCAACACGATCGACAACGTGGTGGACAAGTTTGGAGACGATATCCCATCCCAGGTGGGACGGTAAGCACTCTACCATTGCCTGTCCCAGTTCATCCTGCACGAATCTAATTGTTTCTCCGCCTAGCGCTTTCCAACTCACCTTCTCCTTCCACAACCCGGACCCGACAGTCTACATGGAACTCTTCAAGATCTGGGAGACAGGCCTGAGCAAGATCGCGAATGTCGAAGGCCTTTTTGTCGAGTTCTTGACCCAGCCGCATCCGGTCACCAACGGCACCAACTTGTTCGGCCTGACGCCTGGGAGGACCGACGATGTCATGGTCGACATGACTGCCGCATAAACAAACCAGGCAGACGATCGCCTCGTCCAGTCCGTCATCACGGAAATTGTGAACGAGCAACGCGCCCTCTTGAAGCGGACTGGACATCTGATGGACTTTATCTATCTCAACTACGCCGACATCTCGCAGGAGGTGCTCCAGAGCTGGGGCGCAGATAACGTGGCCAAGCTCAGGGCTGCCAGCGACAAATACGATCCCAAGCGTGTCTTTCAGAAACAGGTTCCTGGTGGTTTCAAAATCCCAAAGCAGCTGCCTCGTTGGTATGGAGAGCAGGACGGGCGCGCTTTATCGTTCAGTGCTTAGTGAAACCTAGAGTTGTATATTACTGAGATGCTGGGTTATACTAATAGAAGTTTCCTTGCTATATCTGTTAGATATAATTATCACATCAATGAATTTACCCATCATAGTAGTGTGAAGCCCGCAGGAGCTTGTACACGAAGTATTCTGTTCTTGTAAATCCTCGAGCCATGTCGGCTTCATTATGGTTGGCTTTATGCCGCACATTCTATGCGGTTTTATGGGTTTCATTTCTCCTCAGTGAGGGGCTACGGTAACCCGTTTACCCGGAAAGAGGTATTAAGTGAGAGTAGTTGGTATACTGAACGTGTATTGGCCAGCATTCATTATCGATACTCTGAGTTCGACCATCACGCAATCATATGTACCGGAGTGGCGGCCATATACACAGGCACCCAGATAATCCAGAACCCAATTCCCACGAACAACCTCCTCCAGCAGCACAGCACATCGCAGTACAGAATGCTGAGGGGGTAAGCTATAAGATCCAACTAGCGCGATGAGGATGCCCTGGAATATCGGTGATAACTTCGATATAGCCATGGATGTGTTGATGGAAGTTAATCATCTAAGCATTCCCAAGCCTCACGTAAATTGAATAAATTATGAAAGATACATGCATACTTATATTTACCCTGAACTGGATCGAATGGGCCAAATGACTGGCCGATGAGTTTTGCCCTTGTCTATACCTAACAGAATCTCACGTATACAGAGCTATATTGATTAACACACTCTCTTTCACCCAAACAGGAGGCCAGCAAAGACCGCTAATTGCGCAGTTATAGCAGCAGCAGCTATCTTTAGCTGAACTGCACCAGACCCATCCACAGCCGTAGAACTGCAGCGATACATACTCTGTGTCTCCCACTTAACATCCGTGATGTTGGTTACAATAGGCTCGAAAAATCGGTCAAGAGCCGCGCAGTCAAGAGGTAGGTCTGACTCTATCCGGACTACGACGAATCCTTCTATATTTGGAAGGGATAGTCTGATATATTACAATCCATGTCGTCAGCAGTGAAACAGATCCAGGAAAGAAGATTCTGTCTATGAGTGAATGTGTGAAATATAAAGGTACTTACTGTTCAATGGCACCAAAAAAGCCCAGGAACTGCGGCCAGCTTTGAAGAGGCAAGCTGATATTGAGAGGTGTAGTAGACTTTATGGTGATCCTTGACTCGGTGTTGCGCAACGATGGCATGTCAATCCTAGGTAGGAGTCGTTAGCTCCTCATTCGCATATTAAGTTAGTTGTTACAGACCGTGCAATTGCACCGTCAATCTCAAGTTCTTCCCGCACAGAACTCAGCGCAGGAAAGCTGAGTGACGCTGGTGACTCGGGTAGAGTAAGCATTACAGAGTCACTCATGGTCTCCAGCTTGGGCGCTGAGATACTGGCTGTTTTCCCACTGACATTAAACCTATCGACGTATTCCAGGGATAACAGGGAGATGTTGAGAGGATGGTTGTTGGTATTGTTCCCATGCTCAAGGTGTAAAAGTCCGGTTACGTTTCTTAGACCTGGCACCTCGATCCTAGATACACATCAGCATAAATAGATCATTCCTCTTGTTGCCTAGGTAGTTACCAGCCTGACGACGTGACGTACCTCGAATAATTTCCTTTGAAAACCAAATAATCCACCTCTCGCAAAACTGGAAAATGCGCCTCGCTCTCCTCAGGCACCTGCGTCACCCAAATCCCCTTCGCGATTTCCAGCTTTGGCGCTGAGACATTCACCAAACTAGCTGAGAACATCAATTCAAGACTGTCGATATACTTCAGGTCTGGCAATGAGACTTGTGTCACCTGCACCTGCCGATTTGCGATCGATTCCTGCTCCCAGAACACGGCCTTGAGGGAGCCCGTGATGTTTTGGACGTTGCGCAGGATGAAAGGACCCGTATATGTCTTGTTGAACCTGAGATCGCCGACGATTGTGGTGCAGTCCCGCCCGATTATGTCGAGGTGTTCTTGGGCCGAAATTACGAGGGTGCCTTCGCATGTCTGGTTCTGAGCCTGGGAGACTTTGGGATGTTAACGTTAACTTGATGATAATGAAACGTGGCTTGGCAGGCAGTCATACCCACGGGAACGGAAACAGCTACAAGAGCCGCACCCAGTCTGATGATCTTCCTCATCTGCATTATGCCCTGTAGGGCTGTTACACTTTGGCTTCGATTTTTCTGGGGGCGGAAGGCGGAGAATTAAGGAAACGGAGGAGGATCCAGGGGCAGGGCGCAATTTCGCCTAAAGCTTTAGTTCCTTAGGTATCCCAAGACCATGAGCTCATACTGGGCTTGCCGAGGGCCAGTCATTCCTTGTTGGGAGCTATTCAAATTGAACAGGGCACCCTAGCGGCTGGGCATTCGCTTTAGGAGGTAACCCAAGACTTTTCTGCGTGAAACCTGTCTTCAAACGTTCATGCTCTTGATATGGTGAGACACATCTTTTAAGACCTTGTTGGCGGTTCTGCTTGCATGTTATATGGTAGAGACAGTCCAGGTTGAAGTTGAGCATCAACTGAGCGTTATTAGTGGGCGATTATATTCTAACCCCCTCTCCATGTATAACCTCTGTGCTTACGATCATCATAGTGGTATGGAAGATCCCGCAGTGTGATGTATGCTAGTACAAGAAAAGCAGAGCGCATATTGGAGATTATCCCCAGATTTAGCAGTGCTTTCTGGCATCCATCCATGCTTCGTGAAGGGCGACTACTCTATAGATTTGATACATTGTTCATTCAATCGCTTCAGAGACAGGCTAAAGGTCAAAGCAAATATGTATTCTGTTCAGCGGCCACAAGGTCCGATAGTGCCTTGACCATTCCAGTTTCACCAAGATTGACTAGTACATAAGACGGCAAGCCAATCAGAACATTCTAACAACCATTCTGGTACTCATATTCAGAATACTAAGCATGGAGAAGAGAATTATGTACACGGAGGAATCATTTGTGCGATGTCTTCATGAAGCGAAGCCTAACCTTATTTAGTAGGCGGTCAAGAACGGCAGAGTTCGATTCATCGTGTACACCGGTGTACACGATGAAGCTGGAAGTACTGTGTTCAGGATAAGCTCTGTAAGTCTAGGCTGGCTCATGATCACGGTGCGCAGAACCGTGACAGTACAGACATATCCGGTATGGCCCCTTCTACATACTATCCGCAGTGTACAAAAAGACATTATTTATTAGCGTGAGCTTTTCATTCTCTTTATGTATGTGTGCATGGTGGAATAAATGGGCATAGTGCAATCAACATAAACTACTTTGGCCATGTAAGCGAGTGCACCACCTCACGCGTTTGACTGCAGTCAAAGGCTCACCTAACCCAAACATCATGACATTTCCATATCACTTTATGTTTATGTGCATGATGGACTATATCAGCATAGTGCAAAAAACACAAACTAATTCATTATAAATACACATTGCAAATCAAGGACATGTAGCAGAGCAAATTGACATTTGACCTACAGTGTTGGAATTTCCAGGACCCGTCCAAAGATCACAGAGCCCTCTCTGACCACGGCAACAACAATCAGTTGCGACAAGCAGGTCCCGCAAAATGTTCTAAGGGGTGACTGTGCAGTATCGGGTGCCCCTTTGAGCACATTCTCTGCATTAGGCGGGTACTGCGGCTTGACTCTCAACTTCATTATCTAGTCCGTCACAATGTTGTTAAGGTTGGTAGCCAGACGATACTATTTAGTTATAGAATTACGCATTGTTCAATTCATTGGGTGTAGATCAATATGAAGGAGTATTCTGATTCACAGGTACTATATTGGGTTGGTCAGGTCTTTCGACCTGAAATCTAACCCAGCTAGATTCTAGGTTTTTCCAGCCTGCCTTAACCTAATTTGAAACCTTATAGGTAAATTACTAAATCCATAAAGAATCAACTAACATCTCCATGACATTAAGGTCGCGCGAGCTGTAACCTGAACGTCTCTTGTAAGTGAGCAGGCCACCTCATGTGTTTAACTGCAGTCGAAAGCTCCCCTAATCCAACCACCCACCATGCGTCCAAAAACGCGTTCACAAGTAATATGTTAGTAGGCTTAAATAAGCAAAGTATATCTCCTTCACCTGGGCCTTCGTGACTATTCCAACGAGGAGGGTTTACCGGTTCCATAATCTAACAGCCTATACACCTCTACGCTTACTAGAACCCCATGGAGTGCTGTAAAACAATAGAGGAGACCAACTCTTAATACCGTTTAACGGTGAATGATGTCCTGTGCCGTTGTCAGGTTGATTCGCGCGGATTCTGGCTATTTATCGATCTGTATACTGATGAATATCAACACGCCACTAGCGGATGCCCCAAGACGGAGGAACTGGAAGGCCATGAATAGACCTATATTCAGAGAATTTATAGAAGATAACCCACGAATACTCAATCTCTGGAAGCTGTACGGTGGAGAACAGGTTAGTATAGCTGTAATCAGCGCCGCAGTCATCCAACTTGTCCGAATCACCGACAGGCCATAGAGGGATCAACGCCATAGACGACCTGGACTTTACGCCAAGGTATCAGGCCACTACTAAGACAGCTTGAAAGGCATGGTCCTGGTTCATTTTGGAATTTAAATGATGTAGTAACTAGAAACCTAGGGCTATTAGTCATATTTAAGAGATTGATCCTGATAGTAAATGTAGGCCAGTCGAGCATTAGTGACTATTAATATACACGGATCTGGAAAGACTAATAATGTTGCATGCCGGAAAATTTAAAAAGTACAGCAGGACACTTTGTAGTATTCTGAATCCGTGACTTACAACTAAGGTGGTGTGAATTGCGGGGTGATTACAGCCTCAGCCTCAACTGCCCCGCTCCTGGCTCATACACATTTCACTCTATTCAAAGGTTTAGAGCTCTAGGACTGATTACCCAAGGAACAAGATCGACGATGGCATCAACACACACCCTCAACCATGATGACTACACAATTACACTAATCTGCCCGCTGCCCGTCGAACAAGCACCCATCGAGGCGCTCCTTGACGAAATCCACCCAGACCTCCCTATAAAAACCATGGACAAGAACAGCTACACGTTCGGCCACATGCATACATACGATGTCGTGGTCGCCTCCATGCCCAGAATCAGAAATACCAGTGCCGCCTCCGTAGCGACACAGGTACTTAACAATTTCCCCTGCCTTCAGTTCAGCTTGCTTATCAGGATTGGTGGTGGGTTCCAAATATTCCTCACAGAATCAATACTAGGCTTGGTGATGTAGTTGTTAGTAAGCCTAAATGTATGTTTGGAGGCATTGTACAGTTTCAGCAGGGAAAGGCTCTTGCAGGCAGGAAGTTTGAGCGGACAGGACATTTCCGAGCACCACCCGATGTGCTATTGACCGCGGCTGGGAGGCTCGAGGCGCTGCATCAGCAAGTTGATAGTACTATTCTGAGGTTTCTGGCGGCAATGCTGGAAAAATATCCCAAGGTGAAGGCCGGCAGCTGCATCTAACAAGGTGCAGAAAATGATCGGCTTTTCCAGGCAGGGCTCGAGCATGCTGAAGGATATAGAGACTGCAAGAGATGTAGTCTGACAGGTGTTATTGAGCCCGAGGACTGGGTCAGCCTAGATCCTGTTATTCACTATGGAACAATTGGGTTGTCAGACATTGTAGTCAAGGATGGAGTCCTGCAAGACATGGTAAGAGATGATCTAGGGGTAATCTATATCGAGATGGAGGCTGCTGGATTGATTGACATATTCCCTGGCCTGGTTATTCAAGGTATAAGTAATTATGCAGATTTACATAAGAATAATACATGGCAGCCTTATGCGGCTGCAGTAGCAGCTGCGTATGTAAAAGAGCTGTTGTCATATATACTACTATTGAACAACCTGCACCGGGACCGAGCTTATAGTAGCTATACTATACTATGTGTAAGGAATACTAGGAATTTTGTAAATAGAAATATATCTGGAGATCTTATTGCTGGAGATAAAGTTTCTAGTAATAGAATCAGTGGTGGTAACGGCAGGGGCAATGGAGCCATGGAGAGGATAAATAGTATAATTATTGGCTATCTAAGCAACTAGAAAGTATACATAGGCGTTCAAGAACATCCAAGAAATATAAGGTATATCTTTTACATATCTACAGGCTTTGCTTCGAGGGCAGGAGAGGCCGAGACTGCAGCCACTGCACTGTTTAGGATAAGCTCATATTAATAACTGTCTCAAGGTCGGCTTGGAGTTGTCAGCTAAGGAGTGGTCGGCAGCTAATAAAAATAGCCCTAATTAAGGTAGGAGCCTGATATTTTTGAAGCTTATTGCAGAGCCTCGCAAATAGTTGTGCCCACTGATACTCCTGCGCCTCTTTATTAAATATACTGTATTAAAGAGTAGATATAATTCCATAACACCTCCCAAAATATATCCCAACGGATTAAACTAGTTGCCAACTCCCGCGGCCTCCTGCAGTCTCCAAGCTATATATAAAGCAACCTGTTTATCTAGGATGACTGCTCTTTGCTGGAAGATTTGTGATATAAGTTATTTAAGGACATCTATAGTATCAAGTAAGCTTGTGTCCATGCCCTTTTGCTAGAGAACCCAAGCAACAGGTCTTTTCTCCTTTTATAGTAGTTTAATCATATCCACGGCAAAGTCTCAAAGCATATGGCGAGTACGGAAGGGGCCTTTGACTAATAAATATAAAGAACCAGATTTTGCTAACCACCTTTATAAGTGGCAAGATTTTTGCAGGAGGGACAAGGAACTACCTTCCTTCTGCTACCAAACATTGCATATTAGGGCATAATATCAAAATATGCTCCGCAGGTCCACCATATATGGTAGCAAATTAGATAGCTTGACATTGGGGTGTCGTGTACAGGTGTCGAAGGTACTAGTATAACACAATGTATGGAACTCTGCGCGATTAATTCGGATGAGAGCCAGGCTCTATATTAGTCAAAATAGTGCTACCTACCTTCGAGGGCACGTCTGGTCTGTAGTAGTCTGACAATGATGGAAGAGGGTCTTGACAGATTATCCTTCAGCTCAGTGAGGATCATGCTCAAGACAAGCTGACCGATCCCCTGGAAGAGCCACCACTGCGTTGTTGAGGGTCACGATGTCATTTTGAAGGATAATTTTGCGCAGCTTCTTATTTGGGAGATCACCCATGATGCGGATATAATCTACCTCAAGTGGCCCTCAGGAAAGCTTCACCCAGCTCAGGAACTTGTGAATGGCCACGGCATTAACCATGAGGCCACCATGCACACCGATGTGAAAAATGGTCGTTGGAACTATTTCTACACGGAGCCTATCCTTACCACCAAGGAATCTCCCGCTGATGCAGACACGACATCTACTGCTTACCTAGCCCTTCCTGAGAGCTACAGTGGGTGATCACCTGACGCCCGGTATCACCTGCCGCCCGATTTCACCACCAAACATGATATTAAGCATGAAGCAATTCAACAACGTACACTTATTATTATCGAATGATCTTTTGGTGTTTTGATATAGTCACTATTAGGGGTCTATATAGAGTTTTTAATCGGTCCTGAAGCGCTGGGGTAGCCGGATCTCGCGGCCTCGACGGCTTATTGTTGGAGGGGCGTGTAAAACCTCTGTAGGAGTTATTGGCCTGGCTTCTATAGGATTTTGCTGATGTGAAGCTTTATGTGACTTCTTTGGGGCCTTCTTTGCCTTCTTGAAGTCATTTTGTAGCTGATGATCTGCCTCCTTTGCCAGGCGCGCCTCCTCCTTCTGTTGTTTCTTTTGCGCTGCCTCTAGCAATTGTAATTCTCGCTGAGATGCTCG